>OY770109.1:12431304-13000260 GCA_963669365.1 Verbascum thapsus
AAAAGAATGACAAGTGTTGAGCCATTTTATCTGGTTTCATTTATGTATAAATATTTGCATAAGTGTAAATTTCAATCATATTATCGATAATCTAAATGTTAATTATTCGGCCCAAAAAGTTGTGGGGAAATGGTGTAAATTAGCTTAAGTAGACAAATGGGCTGATTTACAAACCAGCCCAAAATAAGACATTTGAATAGAGTAAAAGTAATGTGCCTAATTTTCTTTTTTGATTAGTAATGGGACTTATTCTATTGTTGCATTTCTTACTGAAGTATTGGGCCCTGTTTAGCGCAACAAGACCTCATTAAGGCATAGAATTTGTTTGTTTTTTTTCCTAATGTGGTCTTAAAGATTGAAATTGGGCCAAAGTAGATAAGCCCAAATTAATCAAAAAAGAATAAGTGACTTGATATATAAGGAAAATATAAACCTAATTCAAATATTAAACATAATATTTGTAGTTGAGTCGAATTTTGAATTATTATTTTGGTGTAACATCAACTTATCCATCACTATATATAAGAGGTTGTAAACTCATTGTTATGAACTTGTAAAATTATTTTATTCCCCATAAAAGTATTTTGGCAACGTGACTAAGGATTGGTTCCTCGTATCGTTGTGAGCTAATGAGGTTTTATCTTGGAGTCGTGATCAGCCGTAAAAAATTGCACGTAGGGAGGCAGTCGACTTTAGGACAACGTCATGTGGCGTGACACTCCATCGATGCAGTATCTTTATTTTAATGTTTATATGTTGATTTATGTATATTATTTCATGTTTTATAAGAATATGTAGAGTTAATAATAATATTATTTTCCAAGTATTTGAGTATATTGAATTTATGTAAACACAAATCACAAAATATACAACTAGCAACAATTATAATTACAACTATAATTAGAGTGACAAAAAATCCTGTAAACGGAATATTTTCTTCGTAGTATATATATTATATACATATTATGCAACAATTATAATGGTTAGCTCCTCCAAGTAAAATAGAACACTAATTGATCTCAGTTTATTTACCTGCGATTTAATGGTAATGCAAAAGGTTGGCAATTGGCATACAAAAGACTTGTAACTCTCTTAGAAAAAAGATTATTAAAACATATTATAGACTTCTCTTTTTACTCATATTTTTTCAATTTCTCAAACGTCATCAAAAGGAAAAAGAAAAGGAAAAGGAGAATATAATTAGTTGACCTATTTATTGTCTTTATTATGCAAATAAATAAAACCATTCAGATATTGGGGTGGGAGACTATGCAGTCCCCTTTTAGAACTGTCCTAGTCATTGCCACATGGACATGGTTACCGAATTGTCAAATAATATGTAATTGAATCATGTGGCTTTTGATACTGATTTGATTCCCTCAGTTTTTATCTACTTCTTATATGATTTATAGGTTATTATACAATAGTGGAGTCTAGATAGTAAATTATCTCTAAAAATGACTATTTGAAATGTACACATACAATAACTTTATTTAAACAATGATAATATCTGATTATAAATATTTAAGCGCTTAAACAACTCTATATATTTTATCATATAATTTGATCAAGGATAAAATTTCACCAAATCAATTTTCATCATTATAATTGTTACCATTTGAGAGTTGACAACATTAAACCTTTGACTTATAAGTGACCTATAGCTTTTTCTTATTTAATGTTTAATATGGGATACACGAATTTCACTCTCCCCAAAATGGAACAATTTCCATTGACTCTATTTGACTAACATTAATTTCTTTTTTATTTTAAATAATCATTCAATTAACATATTATCTATTTCTATTCTCATTATAGTTTAAATTAGGGGTGAAAATTGAATTCGATACTCGACTCAACATTGATCACTAAAAGCTCGGTTTGATATTTATTGAACCAAGCTTGAACAACTTTTTTTGTTCGATAAATTATGAAGCTCGACTCCAGCTCAACTTGATTGGCAAAAACTAATAAAAATATGTACACAATATTAAAATTACTCGAGCTCGACTCGTGATCGGCTCGATTAAATCTCGTTTGAGCTCGACTCGATGAACAACCAAACCAATCTCAAACACAACTTTCAAAGCTCAATTATAATTCAAACTAACTTGAACATTTATGCGTTCGACTCGACTCATTTTCACCCCTAGTTTAAATTAAACAAAAAGATCATCAAGACCCAATCAAATACTTAATTAAATCTTAGTCAATATATCATTATTTAAAGTCCACAAATTCCCCCTCAAGTACTTCATTTTTTTTTTTTTTGTTATCAGCTTATTACTACCATAAATGTAAACCTTTTTTCTTATCATATAAAAGCATCCGACTTTTTTCTTATCATATATTGTAAATATAGATTAAAATTATGAAATATGAAAGAAAAAAGAAATAATGATTATAATAATGTGTTTTTTTAATGAATGCATGAAATGACATGTATAATGATCCAATTATATAGGGATGAAACAAAAAAAGGTTCAAAAAATGTGATTTAATTAGATGGAGAATAAATTGTGTTAAATTTATTATTATCTTATGATCCAAAAATTTAATAAACAAACAAGGCCTAAATTTCTTTTAAAAACAGAAAAGCAAAATAAAATTAAATATGCATATTCTTTTATGTTTATTTTCATTCACATGTTCAGAGTTTGGACTTCATCGAAATTATCTTATACAATAATTACTATATTATCTACATAATTTTTTATTTTTAAATTAAGAACAAAACTTATTTTTTTATAATGTTTCAATTGAATTAGGTTAACTGAATTCTATTCGGATTATTATTATTATTATATTTAAAAAGAGAAAAGAAACGAATTATTATTACTTCTTTCCAAAACGAAAAACTCGGCTACAAAATCCTCAGAGCCTCTTCTGGACTCTTCCATGACCTACCTGCGGTAAGCTCCGTTTGATTTTCGTACTTTAAACTTTGAAGCAATTGTTTCGTTGTGATTCTTTGCTCTTGTATGTGGGTATATATGAATTTGCAAGATTTGATTACGAGGAGTATGCTGGATTTAAAAAATAATTATTATTGATTGAGATCGATTAGGGTTTAAAACACTTGGATCTGTTAGTTTCTTCATGTTCTTTTCATAATTAATAAGTTCTTTTTCGTACTGTTTAATTATTTAAATTTTTAGGGTTAGAATTATGTTACTGAATATCTCGTGTAGTTAATTTAAGTGTTCTTGAGTTCCAGTTTTAATTTATTTTCTTTTTTGGGGTTGTTTGTTTTAATTGTAGTTAAAATACTTTAGTTGTCTGTGAACTCAGATGACTGGGGTCAGCTTGTTGAATTTGATTCCTGTGTGCTCTTAGAGCCTAGTCTTTAGACTTAAGGATTTGTGAAGAAATTTTACAAGTATCATGTGATTCCTCTAATGCTTCGATGTATATAAATTTCTCTCAAGGGACAGATTTTGTGCTGAATTAGAGTGTTTTTTTGGATATCTTCCTGTGAAGTCATCAAGTTTTGTCGGTCATGTTTACTAATTTGTCTGGAATATTAGGAAAATTGTTAATTGATTGTTTTTTGTAATCAAAATTCCGACTAACGTTGTCATTAATTTTGATCTAGACATTTGGAAGCATTTGTTTGCCGTTGAACAGCAACATAATTCTAAGTATTGCTCTGCAAAATGCCAAAAGATAGGGGGGCTAATTCCTCATCTTTTGACCGAGCTATGGTGTCTCCTTATGCTCGCAGCTTGACCAATTCGGATCGCAACACTTCATCGCCTCCTGCTGGGCATGAAGTAGAATGGGAAGAAGCTCGATGCCCCATTTGTATAGAGCACCCACACAATGCAGTCCTGTTACTTTGCTCGTCCGGTTGTCGTCCCTTCATGTGTGACACAAGCTACCGGCACTCGAATTGCTTAGATCAATACTGCAAGTCATCATCACAACGTGACCTTATCTGCCCAATTTGTCGAGGACGGGTGACTGGGTGGATTGCAATAGAGCCTGCCCGAAGATACATGAACTCCAAAACAAGAAATTGTTCTCTAGAAACATGTAGTTTTAGTGGAACTTATTCCGAGCTAAGGAAGCATGCGCGGGTTGAGCACCCTTCTGGCCGTCCATCAGAGGCCAGTCCGACCCGACAATCAAATTGGCTAATGCTGGAGCTACGAAGAGATATTGAGGGTGCTCTTGGACATCAGTCGGATTTAGAGTTTGACTTTGATGGATGGCTTGATTTGGACATCTTTGGTGAAGATGATATATGGAATGATGGAAGCTTTCTTAACTGGCGAGTTGCAATGTCTGATGTTGAGGATGATTTAATGGATCGAATGTTTATATCCTCATCTTCTTCTGATGTGGACATTTTTGATGATATATGGAGTGATAGAAGCTTTCTTAACTGGGGAGTTTCAATGTCTAATATTGAGGATGATTTAATGGATCGAATGTTTGGCCCTAGTCTGTTCTCCTTGCCTTACATTATATCCTCATCTTCTTCTGATATGGAGATTTTTGAGGAGATTATGGATTCAACCAGTTCAATTTCAATGTTATTTGATCAAGAACAAAATGGATTGCCAAGTTCAAGTGAGAATGGTCCAACCATTTCAAGGGAAGACAATGTGACGAATTTAGGGTCGAGTTCAAGATCAAGTTTTCGTGGGGAAAGTGGTAGGTCGAGTTCAAGAGCAAGATCAAATTATAATAATAGGAGAGCAAGTTCAGGGGCAAGGTGAATAAGAAGAATATATGTGATCTGCTGATGGTGATGCTGGTTTGATTCTAAATTTGATTTAAGGATCTTTTTTTGCTTGTTTAATTAATGTAATAATTGAATTCATAATAAATAATTTGATCTTCTTTTTATTGTTGGGCAGAAGAAACCAGCTTCTTTTTATTTATTTTTTGCTTATATGCCTTTTTAGGATGTTGCATTTTCCCCTTATCTTTCCTTATTTTTTGGTGTGTTTTTTAACTAGTAATAAAATTAGAGTAATTTGCAATTTGCACCCTTATTAAAAGAGGGTTAATAGGCACTTTGCATCTAAAAAAGAAAAAATAGCACAATGCACTCAAAAATTGATAAAGTTTTAGCAAGTTGCACTCTATTTAATTCCACTCAATATTACTATTTCACCATAAGTTTTAATCTAATTAAATTAAGAATTATTGAGAAATCCTATTAAGAATTTTAAACCGATCGTTTTTCGTGTCCCTTACCTTTCTCCTAATGATCTCGAGTTCCCTATTAAATTCAAGTTCGTGTTTTTTTTATCTCACCGAATGTATAAGTATTTTTCTATTTATATTGTAATTCATTATTAATTTGTAACAAAATTTAATCAATTATATTTAATATAATGATATAATCATTTCACTTACTTAAAAATAAATATATAGTTATTGAAACCAAACAAGTGTCATCTTGAGTGCATTGAAATTCAATATATAGACGTTTTAGCATGCAAAAAATGCATAGTAATATGAAGATATAAAACAAAGTAAATAATACCTTTGGTACATCAAAATCCTCGTTAAACATTATTAAATATAATATAAAATATAAAAACTCATCCATACATTAGATCACATATTTTCACTAATTCAACTTCTCATGTCCTTAAGAGACAAATAACACATTTAAGGAATAATGATCTACCAAATAATTTATTTCAATTTATATTTTGTCTTTTAATAAATTAATGTCCATTGAAACATTGGAATAGCTAGGTGACATTCAAACATAATTAGAATTAATATTCAATTTATTTACCACTTGTCCTCTCCTATACCACTAACCTTGAAATATGGATGCATCATGTATGTCATAAAATAAGAAATTTACACATCACAACTAACTAACTCTACTAGCATTTTAAGTGTCTTTAATAATAAAAAATTTGAGATGATGAGATGCATATTTCATTTCATAATTTTGAGATATACATTTAAAATTTTTGTTGAAAACACATCAATACCCATAAAAAAATACGTGAATTAAAATTTTTATGTTTTTTTTCTTGTATTTTTTAGCATTACATTTTTTTTAGTCTTACTCTAACAATTTTTAATGAAATAGATTTAAGTACATCAAAATATGTAAAGAATTATATAAAACAAAATCCTAGGATATCTTCGGAGGACCTCGAACAAGGAACAAGATCTCAAAATCGAAAAAACAGCTAATCAAAGATCATATGACTTACAAATTATTATGGTTGCTAATGTTCCCTCGGACTTGTTTAACCTACTAAATATTTTAACATTTTGTCTTAATTATCATTTAGTGCCAAAATTAAATTTTGTAATCTTATGTTACAGTATTAAGCAATTTATTCATTATTAAATTTGACAAAAACTAAATAATATTTATTATTTTGTGCCATGCCTAATTCTCGTTAATTTTGTAGTGAAATCAAATTCCGAAAAATTAATTATATACTGCATTCGATGTGAATGTTGCCTACGTACCTAATAATGTTCATATAACATACAAAACTTAGATAAAGTATTGATTATTTAACCATT
Source organism: Verbascum thapsus (assembly GCA_963669365.1). NCBI lineage: Eukaryota > Viridiplantae > Streptophyta > Magnoliopsida > Lamiales > Scrophulariaceae > Verbascum > Verbascum thapsus. The sequence continues at coordinate 12,437,821 of OY770109.1, forward strand.
ATTTTAACATAATGGTAATTGAACCCCCCTATCATCTTTAAATATATACTTACAACATCCCATGATCCTTTATGCTGTCAAACATTGGAAACATTGCAAGTGATTCTTAGAAACTAAACGTAAACTAAACGAAATCAAAATATCCATCTTTTATAAGTTCTTCAACATTAAACAAGGTACATTTTAACTATTTTCGATAGCTAAATATCAAACTATGAGAATGTATTTATACAGGTTTACAAACAAAAAATACCTGCAGATTTTCGTATAAATTTGTTCGACTTTCTAAGCCAAGAGTTGGGAGACCATACAAGTTTGAGAATCTGGGCCGTGATTATTGACACTCGGGATTATTTCGACTGGACAAACGAATTTAACAAACTCTTTCAGCTCCGTAAAGCTTGAATGTTCGCTATATGGTACCTCGTACCTGTAAGAACGAATCGTTAATAGTCAACCTTTTACGTAGTAATAATAAGCTGTTCCACATAGACATTAGTCAAAAAACAGCTAAATTTGGCCATGAAAAACGAAAAAAAATTCAATCTTTTTTCGATTTCATGCAGTTCAAAGGTTGGAGTTTTACCTTATAATGGTACCTTGTTGCCACCTTCTTCCTGTAGACTTTTTTCCTTTCCCAAATGACCAACCAGTAGGCGAAAAAGCTACTATTAGACTATATCGACTCTGAAAAACGCCAAAAACGAAACTATAAAAGTCGAAACTTTAGAGTATCCCTTTTTTCAGATTTTAACAACAAATTATACAACATAAGAGAGATTTAAGGTTACCATGTACTGATTAGACATATGTTTCAGTCGTTTAAAACTAGCAATAGTCCACATAGGAACAACATGAATATTGCTCTCGTTTTCGTTTAGTGTAAACCATTGCATGTCGTCTTGTTGCATATCGAGACATTCCAAAAGGCGTAATTTTGCTGCACCGACATATACTTTCTTTCGAAGGGCTTTAGCCACCTCTACAAACAGCCTTTCTTTTCCTATTTTCAAACAAAATATATGAGAAAACAATCGGGATTTGTAAAAAAATAAAAAAAAAATCAGATTTTTATCGAAAAATAGATACTACCAATGGTATAGCTCCCAATCAAGAACAAAGTTTTCGGGTTAAAAGCTTCAGCTTGGATGGCATCAATGACAAACTGGATTACAGCTTCCTGTTTTGGAAAATCGTACTGCAGTTGAAAAAGAAGAAATTACTAAGTTATAAAGCTATCTATATCTCAAATATTACTCAAATATTTTGTTGCCTTCGAATTTGAAAGCATAAACAAAATCAAGGGCCTAAACCAGAAATAGCTCTGATTTCGATATTTATTACCTGAGGATCACAGTAGGTTGTGTCAAGTATGAGAGTGTGAATTGAACAAGCTTGCAAAATCGAATTTTGTGCAATTTCATCACCAAAACGAAAATCTCCCGTGTGTAAAACAGGCTGAATTCGTTAAGAACAGTGGAATTAGTCTTCGAATAAAATGTAATAATTTTGATAAAATGTGATTAAATTTGTGTAATAATTTTGATACACACCTTACCATTGGGTGGTTCAAATAATATTATGATTGCACCAGGACAATGATTTGCATCGAAACACGTCACATTAGTTCCTTCGATATTGATCGTCTGATTGAGAGGCAAAACTTGAATTTTGTCCAATGGGATTCCGATTTTCATGTTGATTAGCTTTGCAGTGATTGATGAACAGTATATCTTTCCATGGCAGAAGGACCCTGTAAGCCCTTGATAATCTGCATAATATATGAATATTTTAAAAATAAAATCGACCAATAAAATTATTTCATCACCATTTTTGAGTTCCTTTCTTTTTATTCTCATAAGCAAGAGATATATAATCAATTAAATAATGCTGTTTTTCGTATATAATTGAGCATTGTATCATCCGGACTTACGGTCTAAATGGAAGTGAGTAAGAAACCAATGCGAAAAATCTCTTCTTAGATATTTGAAGGCATCCTGCAAAACAAGAACGAAAATTAGAAATGTAACTAGTTATTTCTTTGAACAAATTACTTGAAACATTCAAGATGAATATATATTTATTGGAAAAATATTTGTTATATCACAAGTATAATCATATTGATAGTGAAAATATAGCAATTTTTAATAATTTTGAAACCAAAATTTACCACTCGAAATGGCGTTCCAGGTACACAACACCATAAAGGGACATCTCTCTGTTTACCATTCCTAATACGACTTTTTCCTTCAATGCTTTTACGAGTAGAATCAACCTGTCTTATGTTCACATTATTTTGTCCATTTTGTCGATTATCACTAACATTAACTCTTCTTTTTTCAGAATTAGGACCTGAAAAAAAATCGGTTATCAACTTGTTTGTCACTAATTTAGTCTCATCAGCCATAATTTTCGATCCATTTCCCTTTGGTTCTATTATCCTATTCGAATCGTTTCTCAAATCCATGAGAGAATGAAGAATTTTTTTCCTTGGACCAAGTGCTGAAATCCCAATGATACATAAATCCTGCCAAAAAACGAGAGGCATTATCATAATTCATAACAATTTCGAAAGTTTATAACTAGACAAGTGTAAATTCACAAAATGGTTGTAATTATTGTAAAGAAACAAAGTGTACCTCTTCGGTTAGCCTTTGAAATGCATCCCAATCAATCTCATGCTTTACGAAAATTTCTTCGTATTTAGCAAGGCCTAAATTACGAAGCCATTCTACAACCGGAGATATATCAATGGCCTTCTTAATAGATTGAAGAGGAGAGCCATCGACAATATCCCCAGGGCATTGGCGTGTTTCATCATCAGCCACCTAAAAATTATAAAATGATTAATCTTGTACTACGAAATACATTGAGGAAGAATTTTCATAACTAATATCACTTTATAGATAACATCAAATTCAATAAATATTACCAAATGAAGAAGCAAAATCAAGTTTTTCTTAAAAGATCTCACAAATTTGTGTTTTTGGCCAAAAGTGTGGACTTTTCTTCAATCCAGATCATCCAATGATACTGATAATTTAAGTGTTAGATATAATTCTTCCAAAGTAAAATCTTTTGAGTTATTTACACATCTATAACATGAAACTAATAAGAAACAAATAACTTTATGCAGTTTAATTAATTTCACCACAAACTTTTTCTTTTAAACTAACATCTATACCAATTGTGGTAGCATAAACCTCCATTATCATACCTCATTACATCAAATCTTCCTAATACAAACCATAACAGAAATAGTACTGCAAGCACATATACACACAAACATCCAACCAAAGAAAAAAAAAACGAAACTTTCTTACATCAATCGAACCCTCCACTTCATCGAGGCACTCATTTGTATGAACCTGCTTCATTTCATCACTCAAACCCGAAATATCATTCCCACACAGAGGACAACAAATCAAACCCTCACATCCCCCTTCCAAATCACCCCTAACACCACCATTATCAAATTCATCCACGTCATCACAGAGCTTGAACAGCACATCAAGCTTTGTGCTCCCTTCTTCCAAATACTCTTCATCCAAATTTTTCCCCTCCTCGCATATTAAGTAGTGATTAGCTCCTTTGGTGTTCTTCAACAGATCGAGAGATGGCTCGATCGAATCCAACCCGCAACCTAAATCTGGGTCTGCGAAGCAATTTTCCTTTCCGGGATTTGTGGGTTTTTGTTTCTTGAGCTTTTTGGATGAGCGAATTGAATTGTGGGGTTTGAGAGGTGACTTATGTGAGCTGGTTCTTGAGGCTGTGCATAGAGAGGGAAAAGGGTAGTCTTGAAAATCATCGTCATCGTCGTCGACAATCTGGGATGTGATTTTGCTGATTAGGTTTGAAGAAGATGAAGAGATATTCATATTGGATTTTGAATTGGATTTTGGGCGCCACTGAGAAAGGTTGTGGAGCCAAGACTAGGGAAATGGTGTGTTATAAATAGCAACCAAAACACTTTTGAACTTTCATTTATTGGATTTGGTAAAAATAAATTCTATATATCTTAATATTAGACAAATTTGATACATGATATTAATTTTTCATCTAAAATTAAATAAATAGCCTCAAGTGAGCTTAAATTGGGGAAAATTGATCAATTTTGGTACCACAAATGTCATTTTACACTGTACTTGTATGCATTCACAGATTCATTATCATCCGAGAATGAAAGGCCGACATGATGTGAATAGGATCGACATGACTTAACGTGGTTTAAATAAAATAAAAATAATTGTCTGGATGGATATTGGATTTGGACCGAGTAAGACAATAATAGGGGTTACCCAAACAAATCTTTGTTCCTTTCCCTTTGTTTTTTTTTTTTATGAAATATGCTCCTTTCCTTTGGTTCATTCTTCTTTATATTTTAATTTTCAAAAAAATTATATATCACTATTTTAATATCAACGATTTTTTTCAGTCTTTAAGATGTAATATGTTCATGAATTAATTGAAGTGATTTCTTATCAAAATTAGGGGAGGTGAAAAAATGATGATATATAAAATGAGATGCTTCATCTTCTATTTTTTATAGATGTTTAACAAGTGTAATTCATATAAATACTTATTAGGAATATTTTATGTACGTAAATACCATATGAAACAAGTATTTGGAATATAAAATCTTTTTGCAAAGAGAGAAACTTCTTACCTCTACCAATGCGCAGTAGGTAAAACTCGCTCTTACGAAATAGCGTGCAATTACAGAAGAGAGCTAAATCAACGTAAGTTGCTCATAGTTATCAATCTCACGACAAAGGGAGCCAAATAGTCATTTATTTTGAAATAATCAGACTCATGATCTAAAACAGAAAATTCTATTATTGATTGGCCATTGCCGTAAAATAGAAAGTTTTATATCATATAAAATGTGATATATAACATGACTATTTAATTTTTCATTTTTTTTGGGTAACAACAATAATGAAAAGTTTGTTTATGTCTATATTTATATTTATACATACTATAATTAAATATTAAATTACAGCTAAAAAAAGCAAATCTTAAGATTCGTTCCAACAAGTATCAAACACTTGTGTCCAATATCCAGCCGGTCAAAAACCCCAGTAGCCAGCGCGCAGTATTTACTATATCTACCTGATACGACGCCGTTTCGATTCTCGTTTCGCAGGAATGGACGGCGAAGAGAGGTGGTGCGTTGTGACCGGCGGCCGCGGCTTTGCGGCGCGGCATCTGGTGGCAATGCTGATCAAATACGGCATGTTTTGTGTCCGTGTCGCGGATTTAGGACCCACAATCAATCTCGATTCGGACGAGGAGAACGGCGTTCTCGGAGAGGCGATTAAGTCTGGCCGCGCCAAGTACGTGTCCGCGGACCTGCGCGACAAATCGCAAGTGCTTAAAGGTCTTCTTTGCAGCATTTATTTAGTAATCATCGATAGTATTATTGATTTGATTTCGGCGTTTGCTTCTTCTTATTACGTGAATTATATGAATTTTAGTGGTGTGAACGAGTAGAGTTGAACGATGTATTTGAGCTACAATCGAGCTTAAGAATGTGGTGTTTGAGCTTGTTTGATTGACGATAGAGCCGAGTTTTGACTAGCTATAATCGAGCCAAGCTTGTTTGAATTACATGGATGTTCAAAATGTGTGTTTGACCCTGTCTGATTGTTAATCGAGCTCGGCTTGAGTAACTTTATTTTCTGTACATATTTTTGTTATCTTTTAGAGCCGAACTTTAAGATTTATCAAACACAAACATTATTGTAAGTTTGGTTTGATACGTTAACGAACCAAGCTCAAACAAGCTTTTAACGATCGAGCTAGATTCAGTATCAAGTAGTTTGGTTAGTCTTTCAGTCCTAATTATAGAATATTGTACTTGAATAGATTGTGAGTTCAATGTTTCTCGAGCATTCTGGTATATCATCGAAGCAAGCGAGTAGGGTCACATTCGAGACAAATAGCTTTAAATATGAATTGAGTTCCATGGAAATTTCGAACATATGGCTTATGTATTGCATTATTTATATAGTTTAAGAATTTTATGTGGAGCTTCTTTCCCCTTTTGGATGGTCATGATTTGTTAGCAATCACTTGGTCAAAATGTGGTTCCAAATTGGAAATGTATATACTTTCTAAATGCTGAGGGCTTAGTTTAGTTCCAAAAAATTGAAGGTGGCCAGTTTAAAGTGTGACTTTCTTATGGTAGAAGGATTTTAGCATTACTGTCGATATTTTACATACTTTTTGACTTGTTCACTGATGTTATTGCAGCTTGCGAAGGGGCTGAGGTTGTCTTTCATATGGCTGCTCCTGATTCCTCCATTAACAATTATCAGTTGCATCATTCTGTTAATGTAAAAGGTTAGCTTCTTGGCCTTCTGAAACTAAGCAAGGTGTGCGTCCATGTATGTTTGTGTTCCTAATCTTTTGTTATATTGTTTTCTAATAACCAATGCTTCCCATCCGCCTTGCTATGTTGTAACTTCGGCCCTCAGGAACCAAGAACATTATTGATGCATGTATTGAGCTGAATATAAAACGACTTATATATACAAGCTCCCCAAGTGTGGTCTTTGATGGAGTTCACGGAATACTGAATGGAGATGAATCATTGCCTTATCCTGCTAAGGTATTGAACACTGTTGACTTCATCCCATAATGTATAAATACGTTTTTAGCTCTAGAATGAAAAAACAAGGGCAGTAAAATTATTTGCTAGTTATTTTAAATTTTTCCTACTCATGTGGTCTTTTATATTTAGAAATCTTCTATGGTAACAATTACTCTTTCTAGTTTATTTGGATGCCTGGAAGATCCAATAGTGCAATATGATTCACTTTTAACTTTTAATCTCGAACTTTTGGTTTATTTCTACTAATGTATTTTCTCTTATGCTGCGAACTTGATGGCTTAAGTTTAACATTTTCTGAACGATGCTTTGGGTCATTGAGTTGTGTTATTCAGCTAGTCTAGATTTTTTCCTGGTTATCTTTTTCAGCACAATGATACATACTCTGCCACAAAAGCTGAAGGAGAAGCCCTAGTTATGAAGTCAAATGGTTCAAATGGACTTCTGACATGCTGTATTCGACCTAGCAGTATTTTTGGCCCTGGTGATAAGTTGCTTGTTCCATCATTAATTGCTGCAGCAAGGGCAGGGAAGTCGAAGGTAATTAGTTGTATTAACGTGTTTGTTATTGAGTCTTGCTTTTATGTTATTTCCACTATAAGTACTGTGCCGACTGAATCTAATATGTTTAATTGTCATTTCAAAAATAATACATGGGATTGTTTAAAACAATCCTGTGAGGTGCCTGGAGTATTTAGCTCATAGAGTTCCTTCTTATTTGTATATTACTTCGTATCTTTTTGTACCCAAAATATTCGGTATATTTTGAAATTCTGATGCGCCACTATGGAATGTTCAGTTCATCATTGGAGATGGAAACAACATGTATGATTTTACTTATGTTGAGAATGTTGCACATGCTCATATATGCGCCGAGCGAGCTTTGGCATCTGAAGAGAAGGTAGCAGAAAAAGCTGCTGGACAGGTAGCCTTTTCTTTTTCAACGCAACTTGGTTCTGCTCTTAATTAACCAGTTTGAAATGATGTTTGTCCAGTTAAATTCACTTGCAGTGTTTTTGGAAAATATTGATTTATTTAGTATGATTTTACATGAACTGTACTGAAGTCAATAACATAGTTTCAATTGTAAATCATGCTTGCAGGCATACTTCATTACCAATATGGAACCCATTAAATTTTGGGAGTTTATGTCCCTCATTCTTGAAGGTCTTGGTTATGAAAGGTATTTTCTGTTTGAAAAGCTTGTGCTCCTGTATTCTGTTAGGACATCCCCCCCTCCACACACACGCAAAAAAAAAAAAAAAAAAAAAGATTCAAATGTGTATCCTGTTTATCATTTGTTGCTGCAATTGCCACTTACTGGTTTCATGTCTGGAATCGAGTTCTGAACTTTATTGGTCTCATGTAGCTCGTTAGAGCAGGAAGTCACCTGATCATGCTAATTGAATTATTGAAACTTCTACAGTGGTCTACAGTCTACTATTAACTAGTAAAGTTGATGCTCGGACTATTAACTACTATTAGCTATGTTTTGAAGTAAGAATGGCCGTAGTTTTTAATTAATATATCTGAGTGTGTCTCTTTAGGCTGAATATTATGCTGTCTAATGCTCTATTTTGCTCTCGAGGGACAATCTGCTAGAAGAGTTATTTGATTAACAATGTATGTTATCTTTATTTCTGATCTTGTGTAGTATGCAGGCCAAAACTTAAGATACCCGCTTCTGTTGTGATGCCAATTGCACATATGGTGGAGTTGATATATAAACTTTTAGCTCCTTATGGAATGAAGGTACCACAGTTGACACCTTCAAGAATTAGACTTCTATCTCGCAGCAGAACTTTTGATTGTTCTAAAGCAAATGATCTTCTTGGCTACACACCTATTGTGCCACTCCAGGTCTACACAATTCTCCTTAATGAGTTTACTTTACCTGTTTTGGTAATATATGGTTATTTCTTTTTATGAGTACCCCTCAGCAAAGTTGTTATTTACAGGAGGGCCTTAGAAGAACTATCGAATCATACCCACACTTGAAAGCTGAAGTTCGAACTAAACGGGAAGGGCCATCTAAAGCTGAATTACTTCTTGGTAGTGGAAAAGGTACTAACAGTTCTCCTTCTACTTGAACCTCCTCCTTCAAATCAATTGTATATTTCACATATTTAGTATTCAATGTAGATGATGCATCATCCTTATCCAGCGGTATTATTTGACCATGTATATTGTCTTTGTGAAGTCTGGATCTAACAGTGATTTCTAGAAATAATGTTTTAGCTTAAGAAATTTCAAAAGTCTGAAAATGAATTTGCAATTATCAAAATCCAGAAATAGTTTGAGTAGATCATCAGGGATGAGAATATTAGGAACTTGTTCGGAATAAATTGGAAATGTCAAGGATGCAGTCATGCAACCATGTGGGAGCTTGGTGGAAGTATTAGAACAATGGATTGTAACTCTTACTAATTGACATTCAATGCTTATTCTCATATCATTTTGATGAATATACATTTGGTGTTTATCCATTATTCATATTTAGAATATCATTTCCTGTGTAAATAATCCCCGTATCATTGTTGATGACACTTGCAGTTGCTGACACACTACTCTGGAGGAGTAAAAAGCAAACGATCATTGTGCTTTTGATCTTGGCTGCATTCTACTTCAATTTCATTGCAACTGGGTCTACTGTAATAACTGCAGTTTCCAAGCTTCTTTTGGCAGCATCAATCTTCCTCTTCATCCATGGAAAATTACCCCAGAAAATGTACACTATCAACCTCTGTTTTCTGTATATTACTATATGTTGTTCTTAAACCGCAAAGCTTCTACCTGGAATGATTAAAATCTTAAAATCATTTTAATTTCGTAACGTAAGGGTAGATTTGCATTTAAGCAATGGTTGGAAAACTCACTTCTGATTATACTTTGGTACAGATTGGGATATAAAATAGAAAAAATTCCCGAGTCGAAATTCAATGTATCAGAAGCTGCATCTCACCACGTTGCACAGTCAGTCGCGTCCTGGTGGAATTCTGCTATTAATGATTTACAATCACTTTGTAAAGGAAATGACTCTACGCTTTTCATCAAGGTAATTTGCTACTGGAATTTTCCAGTAAAATCATTTTTATTAAGTTGCTATTCATAATTCTGCATACCGTTTGTTCACCATAAACTCTTAGGGTGTGTTTGGATCGAAGGATTTGAAATCTATGTATTTTCAAATTCGTTAACAAATCCATGAAGTTCATTTGGATGTATCCAACTTATAATGGAATTTAAATCCCTCGACATTCACTTTGAGTTATTTTCTTCACAACTATGGTGGATTTCAAATGACTCCAATTTTAGTGTCATTTCAAATCCTTCCTGCAAATCCCCTCCCCAAATCCAAATCACTCAATCCAAACACACCCTTATATAACTTTATGCTGATAGTTTATGCATTTTCGTATTCTGCTTGTGAAACAGGTTGTTCTATGTTTATCGCTACTCAGTATACTCGGAGGAGTTTCACTGCATTATACTTTTGTTATAGGTATGTGCCATATCATGTTGTAACTTGTATGTATTTTTTTTTTTCCAAGTATAGAATCTCATGCCATTTGCAATTTTCACTATTTTCTTTGGACTTTCCAGGACTTCCCATCGCCTTTTTGGCCTTTGTTCTGTATGAGAAAAAGGAGGACGATATAGATAATCTCGTCTCAAAAGTTATGTCATTTGGATGCAAATTAAAATCTGATGTTACTGGTAAGCTTTCAAACTCAAAGAAACACCATTAATTATTCCATCGACATGAAGGTAATTGCTATCGTGTTTTTTGGTCAATGGCTAGTGAAATTTGTACTTTAACGATTGAATTCGTTTTCCCACCGTCTCTTTCTCTTTATCTACTCGTTTATCTCCGAAAAAATTGTACCATTTACATGTGACTCCAGTTCAATCAAGTGATTCGTTTAGGATAATGGACTTGCTGTTTTTTTGTTAGTGTTTTCACTGTATTTTAATGTTGTCTTGTTGATTGGATTGTAGTGCTAAGATTTGAACTTGTCTTTTGTTTTTGAGTGGATTATATACAAGAATGTCTATTCACTGTCAAGTTCAATCACCTTTTGTATTAGTCCTTTTGCCCCTATACTAGTTGAAGGTGCTTGTATATAGAAAACTTTTAGCTTTAGAGCAATTGTGGACCAATGTTTCACTGGCTCGACGTTAACGTTGAACGACAATACGATCGATCCATTCAGGATCGTTGGATTAGGGTCGTGAAAAATCTTTGCCCTGTTATCAAAGGCTATTAAGGGGACTTTTGGGAAGATATGCTCGACTTGTGTTCACGTTTCATTCTATAGTTGATCAGGTGTAATAAAATTGTTCTGAATGATGAAAATTATTCACCAAATTTTAAAAAACAGGTTAATTCTATAGTTGATCAGGTGTAATTGAACTGTTCTAAGCGATGAAAATCACGTATCAAATTTTAAAATAAGTTAATTTTGTAGTTGATCAGGTGCAATAGAGTTATTTTGAGCGATGAAAATCATTCAACAAACTTTAAAAAAAAAATGAAAGCGCGTTGATTCTTGACACTTGGTCCGCTATAAAATGAATCGACACTTGGAGCCCACTACTACAAATCTCAAGTAATTCAAATTTGATGACTGATTGGACACTTTATACAGCTTGGATTTGAGGGGTACTGGTTGCATGATGTGTTGTACTTTCACATTCCAGAAGCCAATAATAAAGCTGAAAATCAATTGGGTGAAGGTTGGTGAAGGAATATCACATATAAAATGGCATTAGATGTTATCATTTCCAATTGGCTTTGGATTTTTAATTTCATCATCAAATCATTTTTATTCTTATTTTTGTAGCTAATCACCCACCTAAAAAATTATGTAAAATAATTTGATTAAATTGGTCAAAACCAAGTGATGATGATCTTGATTCTTGCATGTAATATACAAATTAATTAGTGGTCCGGTTTATAGGTATACTCAACACCCTATAATCATTGATAATAAATAATGAGACGTGCTAATATTTAGGCCATAAAATCTACAATAATGATTTGCCCCCTCTTAACGTTTTGATCGATAAAAATGGGTTTTGAAATATATATATATATATATATTTAAATGGATTATTAGAATACACAAACTTGATATATTTGGTGAAATAATTCAATAGTCACTTTGAGGCCCCTATCATATAATACATGATCTTAGATAAGCTGTCACACCCTAAATATTGTAAATTAATTCGTTTATTTGGTCCCAAATTCCCAATCTTATAGCACTTTCATGAACTCAAAAAATTCTTTTTTTTTTTTCATAATAAAAAATATAAAAATTTGATAATATTGAAAAGCTCAAAGTCCAATAAATTGGAAATGGGGATTTGAAGTTGGACCACCATCTGTGAATCCGACCCGCATGGTCCTTGTTTGGCTCTATGATTTTGATTGTTGTCAACACTTCAATTTGATTTTTTTTTTCCTTATCTTTTTTGTAATTTTGGAACATTTTATTTATAATTGTTCCTTTAGACAATGGGTTTCATGATAATTTTCTTGGATATAATTAATTTTCCATAAAAAAGAAAATTGGATAATGATCTTTAATTATAAAATTTCGTTTTTAGTAACACACATCTTAGTTAATGAAAAAAATTGATAATATATAACATTGTGACAATTAAAATTTAAAAATATTAACAATGATCACTTCTTCTTTTTCTTCATTATATTTGAAAGAATATATATTTCCGTGAATCTTCTCATACACAAATATGGTTTATATACAAGTGTCCAGCAGTATCTTTAGGCTAGAAATCAGGAACAGATATCTCCTAATCAATCTATTCCTTAATACAGCATATACTAAATATTCTAACAAATATTCTAACAAATATATACATAGTCTAACAATATTAATTTTGTAAGAATTTAAACACTGTCACCTCTACATAAAATTTAATTTTCAAATTTCAACACTTAAAAGGGTTGTCTTAACTGTATTTATTGAAAATTATAATTTGTTAAATTATGACGTGACATAATTTTTAATATTTATTAAATATAGTTAAAAAAAGTGAATATCATAATATCTTTATAATTTGAAGGAGGTTAATGCAATTTTTCCTTTAATATTATTAGTGACATTTTGTTTCTTCATAATATAAAAACACATACTTATCTTAATTTATGAAATAGTTTGGTAATGTATCACATCATGCCATAATTCAAATATAAGGACAGGGGTAGAAAATACAAATAACAAAAGAACAAGGCAGAAAAAGTAATTTAGTATAAATCAAATTGCTTTAGAACTCAGTTCAAAACAATGGGAAAAACTCCATTTCCAACCGGCAATGGCGTCGCCCTTTTGCTCTGCAAATTTTTCATACAAAATAGAAAAATAAAGCGATTTTAATGAATCATTCCAATACCCACTTTTGTTGAAGCCCCAGAAAAGCAAAAGGAAAAAAAAGCAAAGAAAAAGCAGAGATCACTGCTCAGATTGTTCTTCAGCCTTTCTTTCACATAATCACTTCACATTCTCATCATTCCATAATTGTTTTGGAGTAGAAATTTGTGCTTTGTTCTTTCCTTTCGTTCTTTGCCCTTTTTCTTTCTTATTTTGTGAAAAGATTGGATTTCTTTAAAGAAATTTTGAAATTTCGTGTATAATATACATTGACCCTCTTTTTGTTATCCCTCAAAAAAGCAGAAGAAAGAAGAAAAAGGTAAGAACAAAACCCTCCATTTATGCAGGAATTTCAAATAAGTAGTAATAGTCATAGATTTACAGTATTTTCTTTAACATATTCAAATGTTACCCTTTTCCCTCTCAAAACTTTGCATTCATTCTATGGAATAAGTCCCACTTCTATTTCATTCCAAAAACCTCACCTTTTTTCCACATAAACCCTCAATTTGTAATTTGATACTTATTGAATTAGTTGATTGAATAATTGAAACAATGGGTGGTGGGATTGGAGGGAGAGTTGAGGTGATAAATGGCAAGGGGTGTTCAAGGCTATTTTTGGAATTTTCATCCTCATTCAGGGGTATATCTTCATTTCCATTGGAGAATTTGTCTCCATCTTCCCCTGTATCTGCAGCTTCTGAATCTCTGGTTAAAGTAGTTAAATCCGATGGACCGTTTTCGGGTCTTGTCATTTGTGTTACAGGACTATCTAAAGGTACATATTCTTATTGCCCTTAGTAAATATTTTTGAAATTTGAGTTTAAATGTTTATTGTGTTTGATTATGGATTTTTATGCAATTGGTGTGCTATCATTTGTTTAGAAGCAACTTATTGAGATGGATGGAATCTTGTAACATAAAAATGATCCATGATGTTATTCATAAACAATATTAAATGTATGATTTTACTTAGGTTTTGAATTGTTTTGTTATATCATGGGATATCTTTTTGTGATTTAGTTTTTCCTACTTTTTGCGTGGTTAGTAATTTTAAAACAACAAATATACTAGTCTAAGATCTTAAAACCGGAAACATGGCACTTAATTGAAAGTTGAAACATTGTAACATGGATGTACTTGTAATTTGCAAGTGTATAGTTTATTTTAGTAATGGAGTCTGTACCAGTAGATTTAATGTGAGATTCTTAACCATAGAGAAAAAATGCTGAAGTAATCGGCCTTGCATCTATGCATACAGAAAAAACTTTTGTATAAATTACAATCTTATCCTGTTTTAAATAATCTATATCTTCCTGCTAAATAGATTTTCTAGTAAAAATGTCATTTACCTTACTCGGTAGTGTCTAAATTTGATCTTATGCTTTCACAATTTTATTTGAAGAAACAAGAAAACAGGTCAAGGAAGCAACAGAGAGATTAGGAGGGCAATATAGTGCTAATCTCCATCCTCAATGCACTCATTTGGTGGTTCAAATATCCTTTTTCTTTTTGTGGTTGCTATTTTTTTTGTCAATTTGATGTTAATTTTGCTCAATATAGCATCATTCGGAATAAGTAAACAAATTTACTCGCACTTTTCTTAACACTTAGTACAGCCTTCGTGGCAATAAGTATGAGCATGCTCTGAAACACGGGCCAACGAATTGTCTACTCCTGGTAACAATCGGCTGGTTCGTGGATAGCGTCAAAAGAAATGGTAACAATCGGCCTTGTTTGTTTGTGTTTTCACAATCCATTTTCAACTTTTTAAATCACGAAATTCAAAATAAACTTAACACACCAAATTTTCATCCAAATTCTCCTTATAATCATCCATCAACCTACCACTATTGATTTGACATATTTTACAACTTTCAACCTATCTTTAAAAACATAAACAAACAACTATCATTTTCACACGAATTTCCATAATACACAATTCCCGAAAAAATTTCAAAATTTTATAGCCTAAAATGATTTGGTTCTTTTTCAGCTCGGTTGAACGAATCGCTCTATAGCGTTAATAAAATCGGAGATTTGAGTACTCAAATCGATGACCTGAGACGGCTCGATCAGAAAACTGGGGCTGAAAACTCTTGTCTTCCTATTGGTACACTTAAGCATGTAAAACAACCTGACATGATGGAAGTTCCTGGATTGCGTTTTTCAGAAAGAGAGAGTAAAAGACATACTTTGTTGTCATCCTTGTCGGGAAAATCTTTTTATATTGACGTTGATGTCCCTCCCGAGCTTCGTATTAAGGTAAAATTGGATTTTCTTTGAGGGTTGTTTTGAAATGTGAAGTTGATGGGGATATATAAGATGACTATACGAGTATCTAATTTTAAACGCTTATAAACGTATGGCTAAAAGTAAGTTCTTTGGGCGTTCTTGTAAATTCGACTTGTGCTTCGAGTTTTTTAAGCTTAAGTATAATGGTTAAGTTGTTAAGGGTGCTTAAAGTTGATTATGGAATTTCTATAATTAAATCAAACCTATTTTATAGATTATTATCTCCTTTAATTTCTTTATTGCTAACATTCCCCTGCAACCATTTTCACTTGTTTATTTATGTTCGCAAACACTACCCACTTCCAATATTTTTTTTCTCAATTTCGCACTTGAACCCTATAAAATTCTGAAAATTACTGAATTAAGGGTGTGTTTGGATCGAGTGATTTGGATTTGGGGAGGGGATTTGGAGGAAGGATTTGAAATGACGCCTAAAATGGAGTCATTTGAAATCCACCGTAGTTATGGAGAAAATAAGTCAAAATGAATGACAAGGGATTTGAAATCCATCGTAACATGAATTCATCCAAACGAACTTAAATGGATTTGTCGATGAATTTGAAATCCATAGATTTCAAATCCTTCAATCCAAACACACCCTAATAAAATTCTGAAAATTACAGTTAAGTTATTATAAGTTTAAAGATGATATCAGATTCCGTTGCTTATGTCACCATTAAGTTCCACATTTTTGAATTTAAATGAACTTATTATTCAAACTTTTCGCAACTATTCTTATAACTATATCTGTTCCTAGGTTGCTGAGGCTCTATCTGCAGAAGGTGCTAGTTTACTGCACCGATGGTTTATTGGATGCAATGCAAGTCATATAGTATGTGAAGGACCTGCTATTCGAAAATACCTTGGGCACTCGAGTAATCTCGTGACGGTTAGTACTCCATGCTGCGTAAATGTTATGAATTTTGCTTTTTTTGTGCTTAAATTATACTTTTATTTGACATTTTAGTTAGGATTATGTGGTTACATGAATTCATAGCTGAATCTACTTGATAATCTTTGGTTCGTGACGCTGTTTTTTTGTTTTTCTACTGAAATTGTTGTTTATTGTTCTTCAGCCATTATGGGTTCTGAAATCTGCAAAAGAAAAATGTCAACAAAGACTTGTTGGCTTATCGGCCGATTTGGCTAGGTATACTGGAGCAACACTTGATACTTCTCAGAATGGTGTTCCTGAGGCGGTATGAGCTTCTTCTATTTTGTTTTTGCCTCTCTCTCTCTCTCTCTATATATATATATATATATATATATCTCACACACACATACACACACAAAGTCAGATGTACATTAGTATTTTCTCACTTTCATTTCTGTATAAATTATTTTCTTTTCTATATGGACGCAAAGTTCCTTCTCGAGTAAATTCTAGTTGGTACTCTTTTGATACCAGTTATGCTTCTTTTTTTATGGAACTCATCTGTTATGAAACAAGAAAAGCCGTGCGACGGGCTGATGACGTGGCAGGTGATGTGGCGGGACCCATCCCACTCCGGGTTTATGAGAGAAGACCTAAAATGAAGTTGACAACGGAGACTTGAATTAATAAATATCATTGATTTATTTCCTGAAGTTCAATCTTAATGCTTTCATAGGAGTCTATTTTTTTGGTAGTTTGTGGAGCTGAATATTTAAGGAGTTATTATGGTTTTGAATCATTTTATCGAATGTTTTATGAACTTGGGAGCTTTATAGCTTGGGCAAGAATTCGTTCTCGAGTTTCTTTGATTTATTGAGCTACGTTCTATCATCATCACTTTGAATTTCGACAGGTAGTTAACAGGGTCACTAGTCCTGGAGATGTACCTAGTTCTGTAATTGATCTCACTCATGAAGAAAGGCAAATAAAGGTAAACCTGGCTAAAGATGATATCAGAAAACGCCGTAATCGCCAAATGCAGGTGAATCTTTTTGGTACTCAAATTTCAATACTTGTTTTTCTGTTCTTTTTTCTCTCGTTAACGGGCTAAAATGAGTTGCATTGTAAATTCAACTATAGTTCGTGATTGTTATATCGTTTATTTTTAAATTTAATGTTTTAAATTTTGGCCAATTTCATCTTATGGCCATAAGGTCATTAGAGTATGCTTTGATTAATACTATTACAACTCGTATTTTTTCAGACATGTCAAACTCCAATACGTCCAATAACCCCGAACAGCCTTTTGGACTCCATTTGCTGGTCAATATCCGAGCCAACTTCAACCGCTTCTATTTATACAGAGTCCTCAAACGTTGAAAATGCCATTGACGACCAAACTTCTATTTTCTTCGATGCTAAGGAAGACGGAAAGGAATCATTTGTAAACTTATCGAGACCTCTCACAGAAAGGTTAACTGAACTTCGAATCTTTTGTATGCTTTCTTGTATGTATTTTGAGTTGTATAATTTAATGTGCTTTTATCTTTTAGTTTTTTAACATTGTGGCACGAATTGCAGCGAGAAATCCGAGTTAATACTCAAAAGCCATTTCCTCACAATCATGTTTCCGCTCGACCGGTTTTCGGAGATGGGCCCGTGTTCAAGAACGTTCTTCAGTAGTAAAGGGTTTACGTGTTTGCAGGTTTTGGATTATATCTATTCATTTTACCAGGTACTTGATTTTCACATCTTTCTTTATAGAGTGTGTGTGTGACAGTGTAAATGAGTTGAGTCGAGACGAACGCATAGGTGTTCAAACTTGTTTGAATTACAATCGAACTTTGGAATTGGGCTTGGTTTGATAGAGCCGAGCTCAAACGAGCTTTAGAGGTGTTTGGCTAAGCTTATTTAAAACATCTTATAAGTTCTTACACCTTATAAGATGTTTTAAGAGCTTATAAGATGTTTGTTCTTATTTAAAAAATAAGTTCTTAAGTGTTTGGATAAAATAAGTCTATTAGACTTATAAGATGTTTTCTGTTACGATCCTAATTGCAAGTTATGGGACTTGGATCCCACATCGGAAGTATGGGATTCCAATGTGGGGTTTATATGATCTTGGGCTCTTCCTTCTCATTAGCTAGCTTTTGGGTTGGGTTCTCTCAAGGTCATATCATTTTCAAATGCTGTACGAGAGAATTTGTGCAATAATAAAAATAAATATTTTTCGGAGAAATGTATTATTGGAAATGAGAAAATTAACTAGAGTTATTTGTGCCTTTTAAGAATATAAACAACATCCAAAATTTAAGATTTTGAAATAAAGTGGGTTTGGCTAACTTATTTTTTATTTGCTTATAAGACCCAAACATCTTATTTTTTTGTCTTATAAGCTCTTATTAACAGAAATTATCCAAACACTTTTAAAGAGCTTATAAGCTCTCAAACATCTTATAAGATGTTTAAAAGAGCTTATAAGCTCTCAAACATCTTATAAGATGTTTAAAAGAGCTTATAAGCTTTTAGTCAAACACCCTCTTAATCGAGCCGATCACGAGTCCAACTCGAGTAGTTTGAATATTTTGTACATGTTTTTGTTATTTTATACTAATCGAGCCTAGCTCGAGTCGAGTTTCAAAATTTATCAAACACTAGTGGTGTGTTTGGATTGAAGGATTTGAAACTATGAATTTCAAATTTATCGACAAATTCATTTAAGTTTATTTGGATGAATTCATGTTACGATGGATTTCAAATCCCTTGTCATTCATTTTGATCTATTTTCTCCACGACTATGGTGGAAAATACTCTATTTTTGAGTCATTTGAAATGCTTCCTCCAAATCCCTTCCTCAAATCCAAATCACTCGATCCAAACACACCCTAAAAGTTGTTCAAACTTGGTTCGGTAAATTATCAAATCGACAAACGTAGCTTTTAGTGATCGAGCTCGAGTCGAGTGTCGAGTAGCTTGGTTCAGTTTTCAGCACTATGTGTGTGAGAGAGAGAGAGACAACAAGGGGTCATATTGTAATAAATACCGACAAGGGGAACTTTGTAATTTCTCAAACCTTGAGGTGTTTTCTGTAATTATGGTTTCACGCATGGAAATTTAAATAATTTTACCGTTTCTTATATTTAGATGAAACTCAACGATATAATGATCTTAATACATTATTTTCAGGAGAATATGTCAGCCGAGGAAATAGAAATCGCTATCAACACGGACTCGAGGCACGCTGACCGCCTTCGATCCGCTTACTCCAGCAAGGAGACGATAGAATGGGGTTATGTGGAATTCAAACGCGTTGATTTTGTCGGTAGTCGTAAGAGTTTCGAAATGTTGAAACGTGTATCGGGTGATAATAATAGCAACGTTTACGAGTTATTGATCAGAGCTTGAGTGTGTCCTAAATTTGGGAATTGGCTTGTTTTAACATTCTTTGTGTTCATATTATGTTTGGGCATCTTTTTTTCCAGATGTGGAGTTGTTGTAAATGTTTGGTATTTAAACAATAATGTTTTGGTGTTTTATTGCATAGTAGATCAATTATACAATACTTTGTTTTCGAGGGAAATTAACGGATAACACTAGGGTGCGCATTGGGTAAATTTTGTTGTACTGAGGAGGCTAAATAGTAATTTCTTTCCATGACCAAGGGTACAGGATTTAGCTACCCGACCAGATCAAAAATATCGGGGCCTCATATAATATTGTTCGTTTACATATATTATATATAGTTGTTGTAGAATGTATATCTATCTATCTATATCTATACTATTATAAAGTTGTGGATTATGAATTATAAGATGTGTTTCTTCAGATTGTGAAAAAACACAATTACTTTTTTCTTAATTACTCAAATTGTAATATGGCTTTTTGGAAATAATTAATAGGGTTATCAATAATTCATGGGTGATCCTTACTCCTTAGTATGCATCTCACATTGATTATGATATATAAATATTTTTGTCTTTTCATTTTTTTAACTTTCAATAAAGGTTATATCATATTAAGTTCTAAAATTTGAGACTCTTAATATACTATTAAAATTAATCATGACAATACATTAATTATTGAATGTTCCTTTACTAAACTTTCTTAGTTCATCAAATAATTTAGTGCAAAAACACCTATATGAATGATATACATACATATATACATATATATATATATTAATTATCTTTATGTCATATGACATAAGATTATCTATATCATTTAATTTTTTAAAGTAGCTTTTCAAATTTAAATATAATGAACATACTATCATATACACATCCACTTATTGAATCATCAAAATCAGCTCCTCTTCTTAAAATTAATTTTAGTATAATTTAGGATATCGTTTCCCTTTAAGTGTCATACAATTATATAAATATACATAACAATGAGTGATAAATACTTTGTAGATAATCAAAACTTCTATAGATATTTATCCACCATTTGGCATTCCAAACTATAAACCTTAAAGAATAATTATTTTTATTAATATAGTAGTTTAGCTAAAACTTATTTATATATATTATACAAAAATGAAAATAATAAAAATAATTAAAGAATAATTGTTGAATGTAAACAACAAACAGTATATACTCTATAATATATATCAATCTTAATTAACATAAAAAAATTAGAAAAGAAAATACTGAACACCTAACCAAAGTTAAAGTCCATCACATAAGTAAAATATAGATAATTACTTGCTGAAATACTAAAAATCTTGCCACAAAAGCAAAGCATGACTTGAGCTTCAAAAAATAATGAACTAATTAGCTCTCACAAATTAAAAAATTGTTTGCTCGATATTAAGACTATCTCCTATTTTGATAGTAATGAATTATCATTATCTTTATATGTTTTGACCTCTACGTAAATATTCATTTAAGAGACATTATCAAATAGTAATTGTTTCTAAAAAATCCAATTGTTTCTAGAAAACAAATAGTAATTGTTTCTCAAATGTGGTGGTATATGCAAAAAAATAAAAACATAAAATAGATAATACAACCTCAATTTATGGTCTATTTCATATATTAAATATTTGACACGTGTTAAATAATTATACTTGTTTTAAACATATTTTAATAAGTTTATGTAGTAATTACACGTATCTAACATTTAAAAATCTGGAATAGATTAGATGATGAAACATGTATTTGGAATAAAAAATTATATGATGACAATTTACTGCCCTATAACATTGTTTGACTAATGAATCTTTTTTTTCTTACAAGTTTTGATGAAAAATCAATATATTCCGATTAGTAAATTACAAAATTCATTTTTCCGCAATTTATGCTAGAACGCAAACATCAAAAGAAATTGTCTCCCATTTGTACTTAAAGGTTGTTAATTAGTCACTTTAACACTATATTTATTATGCACATTATTTAGGATAACTTAATCCTATAATCAACATATATTAATCTTAATTAAGAAACCAAAATTATCTCAAGATTTAAGCAAAACCTTCAAACTTTCTTACCAGGATTATCTAAGCCAATATTATATCCAACATTTTGACTAAAATTTCTTACCAACTTCTTATTATTCAGATTGAACACACTTTCCTGTCCCATCTAATCTTTTTTGGCCCTCAAATTTCCATCACTTGTCATTCATTCTTCTCTGACCATCAAAAACCCTTTTGATCTCATCTAAGGTCTTGATTTGATTTGATGGTTAAGATTTGAATATTACAACAAACATAACCCTAATGTCTAAATCTCAATCTTCAATTTTTACACACATAAAAAAACAACCTTAAAATATATTTGTCCTTGCCACTGAAACCCTAATTCAATATTCCTGCAACCTATTCACCTATAACAAGCTTAAAAACAAAGAAAATGGGCTCATTTTTTTCCGCTTAATTGACAAGGATTTAGACAGACCAAAAGATAACAAGTTGCAACTAGGTTAAAGATGTAAATTATAATTAATATCCCAAAAAATAAAATAAAATAAAATTTAAAATAATAATAATATTAATTTAACAGTTGGCTTTGGCTTTGTCAATAGTCCATAATTCCATAAACGAACCATCTTTTGCTGAGGCTTTAGAAAGTTCCTTGTCTCTCAATCCAACAATGGAAAATACCATTACATTCAAACCCCCCACCCCACCCCCACCCACCCCACCACCCACCCTTTATCTTTCTCAACCATTCATTTGTATTTCAATATCTGTCATAAATAACAGAAGAAATCAAGAAGAAGAAGAAAAAAAAAAAGAGAGATTTAGAATCATGGGTAGAGGTAAAATTGAGATAAAAAGAATTGAGAATTCAAGCAACAGGCAGGTTACTTACTCAAAAAGAAGAAATGGGATCATGAAAAAAGCAAAGGAAATCAGTGTTCTTTGTGATGCTCAAGTTTCTGTTATCATCTTCGCCACTTCTGGCAAGATGCATGAATTTTGCAGCCCTTCAACTACGTATATATATTCAAACTTTTTTTCACAGATTTATGAATAACTAGGTTTTATTCTACTTTTTAATTTAATATTACTATATTTTTCAATTTTTTTTTTGGAAAAATTAAGGTTAGTTGACATGTTGGATCAGTACCACAAGCTCTCAGGGAAAAGGCTTTGGGATGCAAAGCATGAGGTAAATTATTTTCATGTTTTTGTGTTAATTACTTACTGGTTATTTTAGGGCAACCTATTTAGAACAACATGGTTTTTTTTCATGAAAGAATGTAAAAAAGATTGAGTCAAATCATGAGTTTTGTTTTTCTCTCTCTCTCTCTCTCTATATATATATATAGATCTATACTTAACTATATATTTCCTGAAATTTCTCTCAATCCCTTTTTTTTTTGTGTACTTTATGTAAGAAACACACAAAAAACTGCATGAGATGTTACATATATGTACAGATCTGGTAAAAAATTGTTGTTCTCTTTCTTACCTTTGCTTGCAAAAATTTATGAAAAAACCCTATGAATATCACTTCAGTTTCTTAGCACAATAAAGGGAAAATTTATGTATATATGCAGCTCAGTAGATCCAGTTGTGAAGCACCTTTTTTTGTGCCAAAAAGACTTGAGAAACCCTCTTTTGAACTGTTGGTTTCTAGATTTATTAACCTCGTATATATAGATCTGCATATTTTTTTAATCTTTTAAATTCATGTTCTTTTATCTAATAAAATATTTAAACAAAAACAGCATTTGGACAATGAGATTAACAGAATCAAGAAAGAGAATGATGGAATGCAGATTGAGCTCAGGTTAGTAATTAATTAATTGATTTATTTATTGAGATTTTCTTTTTTTTATTCATCTTTTATGAAGAGGGTGTTTGCAGAATCACAATTTTTTGTTCATATTTTGTGGGTTTGTTTAAGGCACCTTAAGGGAGAGGATATTTCAACTTTGAACTACAAAGAGCTCATGGTCCTAGAGGAAGCCCTTGAAAATGGAATTTCAACTCTCAAAGCCAAACAGGTCCTTCAATTATTCTTGTTTTTTTCTATTGATTAATTCTATTTATTTTCCAATATACGCGAAGTTTTTGACTTGTTCGAGTTAATTAGTATATATACAACGATGTCTACTAATTAATTTTTCTTCTTTTTTATTGTTGTTGCAGATGGAGTTTGTGAGGATGATGAGGAAACATGTATAACAAAATACTAAATCTGTGATTTATTTCTTTTGCATTTATATTCCTATTCGATATTGATAGTGATCGTTAAATAGTATTGGATTATTTTCTTGCTTCGACAAGCCTAATATTCAATATATGACTATTTTGGCTTATATGTGATTGTTGAAAATTATTTTCAGAACGAAATGATCGAGGATGAGAATCAGAACCTCCAGTTCAAGCTGGTATGTCGCATTACATATATATATATATATTTATATTTACGTACTACAATATTTTGAAATTATCAAGAATTTTTTTAGTAGATGAATGTTACATGTACGATTTACTAATTATGTAACAAATGTGTTGTTCTGAATGAACGTATATATGTTTGGATTTTTTTTTGTGACAAGAGTCCATTGTGTATAGCCATTTGATTATTTACTTATCTACAGTTTATTTATTAGTATATAGCATTTTCCAAAATTATTGTGACACTAGTACTATCCATATATGTATTTCTTCAGATAATTTTGTGGTTGCACAAAAAAATACATTTTAGGTACTCACTGTTGCATAATAATTGTTCTATAATATTATATTCTTGCTAATAAAGCTAAACTTAATACTCTTATCAAACTAAACTTGTAGTTATAATTATAAAGATTGTGCTAGTAGCTATACTTATCAAGAAATCTTACTTATATATGTGATAGTATATTATATATATTTAATAGATCATTGTATAGATATTACACACCATACATGTAAACTTAGAAAATAGTAAGCCGTCAGATTGAAAAAACACTAACCTAGATGTCCACCGTATTATCAAAATATCGCCTCATGCATTAAACCATTATAATTATATAATAGTATATATATATATATATATATATGTATATATATATCGATAAGTTTTTATCAAAAGATCTTCAAATGATTTTGCTGAATTATTTATGATCATTATCAACAGAGGCAAATGCATCTGGATCCAATGGATGATAATGTGATGGAAGCACAAGGGGTTTACGATCATCAGGCTGTTGCAGATTATGAAGCTCAGATGCCTTTCGCCTTTCGTGTGCAGCCAATGCAGCCTAATCTGCAGGAACGTTTCTAAATTCTAACGCAATTTGGCTCGTTTAAAACAAAACCCTTCTGAATTATCGATGTTTAAGGATGATTTATGTTCAACTTTTGAATTGCCTGAAAATGTTTTAGAACATATATATATATACACTATGTGTTTGTGTGATTGAATTATCTATGATATTTCAACTATTATATATGTGTTGTAATTGTTAAGATGACTAATGAATTTGTGTGTTTTGTGTAGTATATTTTTGGTTTGCAAAATTGTTTGATATAGTTGTGGGTAAGTAATGATTATATTCCTATTTTTTGTTGTTTATAATTGAATTAAATATGTGAAAATTTTAGTGGTAGAGATTAGAGCACAAGAGGTTATTTAGGACAATACTAATACTTTGAAAAGAATTTACTCAAATAATTAAATCAATTTAGCAATAGATTTAAAAGTGAAATTAGGAGTTAAGACTGATCAATATTAGCATTTGCCTCACTATTTCCCATTTTCTGTTTTAAAATTATATTGCATCTTGTATTCTATAATACTATATTATTTGTGTACATAACCCTAGTTTACTTTACATCAAACAAATACTCAATATATTTGATGAACATGAGTTAGGTGGAGTCGAAAGGAAACCTAATTTTGCGACAAAAAATAAAGTTAATAGCATTGAAATTTGTAATATTATTGAGTTTTAATTAAAGTTTAACTACAAATGAATTTATCTTGCAACATATATCTTTAAACTCATGTATGGAACACAAATTTTTAAGTGTAAGTAGGGTGTAAATGAGTTGAGTCGAACAGAACGCATAAAATATTGTTTGAATTATATTCGAGCTTCGAAAATTGTGTTTGGGTTTTATTTTGATTATTAATCGAGCCGATCACGAGTCAAACTCGAGTACTAGCTTATTTTTATTGAGTACATATTTTTGTTATTTTTTTACTAATCAAATCAAACTAGAGCCAAATTTTAAAATTTATCAAATACAAAAAGTTTTTTAAGTTTGGTTTGATAAGATATTCAACAAGCTCGAACTGAGCTTACAGCAATCGAGTTTGAGCCGAGAGATAAACAATTTGGTTCAATTTTCAGTCCTAAATCCTAATTATATGCTTCATAAAATTAGATATGTAATAATATATATGACGTAATTAATTAACCTTTAAGAGGGACACCCTAACAACCTAGTCCTAGAAAATCCAGACAAATAATCACAATCGTCGACCACCTTGGGCCCAACATATCTTGATCATAAAATCTCCGCATATTTTGGGCCTTTTGCTTTATTACAACCCAGGATTAAGTAGCTGGGCCAAAAATAGACCTCCAGAAATAATTGGGCCATTACATCCTTAATCTATCTATATTGGTCCAATAGTATTTACTGGGCCTGGCCCAATGGACATTTTAGCCCTAAACCTCGTCAAAAAAAGAGAAGCACATTTTCCCGCCCAAAGCCACCCTCAATTTGAAAGCCAGCTATTTTATAATTTTGTTTTCCAATTTCCCACATAAAAACAATAATCAATATATTTTTGTCCATTAATTACAAAATGGAAATTAAACAAAAAAAATATAGATTATGATAATATCATCATCATCATCATATTCACATTCTTATTGAAGATTAAAAACACAGATATATATATATATATATATATATATAGAGAGAGAGAGAGAGAGAGAGAGAGAGAGAGAGAGAGAGATGGGGGGAGAGAGAGAAATTAAGAAATGCTGAAAATAATTAGGGTTTATAGAAATGGATTCACCTAAACCATCTTCCAAATCTACCACCACCCCTGCTGAAACTGTTGCTGCCCAAGTATACCCTTTGCATTCTTTGTTGATTTATCTTTTTTATGTGTATATATCGCAATTTATGTTGCAATTATCTATAAATTCACTACTTTATTTCACTTTTTTATGTTTATTTTCATGTGCATTTTCCGTGAATTTAGTAATGGTATGTCTAGCTTAGTTTAATTTTGACTGCAAAATGTTAGCTTTACTAAGGTTAATTTTAGAGACATTGTTTTTTTTTTTTTTTTGCTGCCAATTGACTTTGATGTGCAGGATTTTGTGGTTGTTTAGTACTGTACGGTTTTGTATTTGGCGAATGTTGGGTATTCATAGATTAGATATGCTCTATTTTATGGTTTTACCGTGTATCAGTTTTTCCAGTTGGGCAGCACAATGTTGTGATTTTTAGGATTGCATATTGTGATATTGATCAAGTTTTTCTCTGCGGAATGATTATGTTTAACGTGGTTTTGTGGATTATGGTGTGGAAATGTTGAAACCGCGTGGTCATTGTTTTTCATGATACTGTCAATGGGAATATATGTTGGAAACATGCATAGGGCTTATAAGAGTTTCCTAGAGATATGTATATGTGATTGGTATATATTCTTTTGGTGGTGGAGGCTTCGGTATATGTACATGGGCGCATGATCCATGGAATACTTATGGAATTTAGAGTACAATGGTTGCATACATTAGTCAAAGGATCTCTTTGATGCATCTACATTGAAAGCTTCTGGTTTTTGACTTGTCAAGTTTAGATCAAGAATGAGAAGCTATTCAGTTAATCTGATGAGCATTAATGAGAGAAGTTTCTTTCATTCCCTGTTCAGAGATGAACCAACATTTTAGGTTAGAAAATAAAAAGATTAAATAGAATTCTGATGCTCTCATTAGGATAAATATGTTTACAGTGATAAGGAATAAGGCGTTTTAACTTGTCTTAGGAAATGATTTATTCCTTGTTTGTTTCTCACTGTTTCTTCCTTGAATCTCAGGACTCACCTGTTTTTAGTTTCATTAGCAATCTTTCTCCCATACAGCCTGTCAAGGCACCACCTGCTACGCAAGGTTTTCCAGGGCTCAATTCTCCACCCCTTGTTTTCACATCACCCCGAATCAATCCCCATAGCCAAGCAACTTTTCTTAAAAGGTTTTACTTTGTTGAATTAATTAAACCCTTCACTATTTTTAAGAAAACATTTGAAAGTAATTTAAGACAATATAAATACTAAGCAGGCCAAAATTCCCTGGACTATCAGCTGCAAAATTATCTGGGCAGGATGACGATGCGTCTGAAACATTGGTTACTCAAATGGGCACTCGTCTAACTAATTGCATCGAGAAAGCCTCATATAGCAATAACACTTTGAATGATCAAGTTGAAAGTCCTACAGGATGTTCAGAGCAGTTCTTGACTGACATAGTGAATATGGATTTTGCCGTTTCGGATATTTCACCTGATTCAACGAAGAATAAATCTGAAAACATTGGTCAACCACCAGATTCAGTAAATTCAACTAGGGAAATTGAAAAGGTACAAAAAGAAGATACATCAATTGATGTGAGTGCAGTAGAAATCGATATAAAACAGGAAGATAGTATTGAACCTGAGTTGCCTATAGACCATGCTTTGACTAATCATGACCAAAAAGATTCTTCCATGGCTGAGGTGCTTGATAATTCATAGCAACTTTATCAATTTATTCAGAGCAAAAAGTGCATGTTCACGATTTTTCAATTATCTAATAATGTACAATTGCAGAACGTAGAAATGGAGCAGGCTAGTCTTTTGGACAAGTCATGTTATTTGATCTCAGGATCAAAGCAAATTAATAAGGAGGATGAAAATTTTGTTGTGTCTTGTGAAGCAGTCTCCACTGAACAAGTTGTGGAGAAAGAGAAAAGCGATTCCAAGGTTTGAGTTCTTATGTTCTATAGAAAATGTGTAAATTGATGTTGTATGTTTACAAAGGTGTGATTTTGTCAAGCTGCAGTTAGACCTTCTTTGGAACTGTAATATGAAAAGTTTATATGGTTCTCATCTTGATAACTTGCTCAATTATATTCCTTACATAATATATGCTTCTGTATTTTTCTTCTCATTATATTGAACTGGGTTTACACGTACAGGATAACACCATTCAATTTTACATTATATTATATGATTTTCATTTCATTCAAGACACCATTTTAAACACGTATTTCCTTCATCAACTATTTCATGGTAAAATTTAAAATTTATTCCTTAGAGTTGACTTGTTAAATGTGCTTTCTGAGCTTCGACTTCATTTTAACCTCCAAGGATTTTTTTTCTGTTTTTCTTTAAATATCTTTCAGCCCTTCTAGAAAAAGAGATCTCACAATCATTAAATACTTGTTTATTTTACATTAATATCAAATCATTAAATGCTTCCTATTAAATATTTGCTAAAATTTATCAGGCTCTGCAACACCGTGGTATACGTAGACGTTGTCTCCAGTTTGAAGATGCTCAACGCGGTGTATTATCCAATCAGCCAGTCCAGAATACTTTAGACAGTGAGGGCCCCACACCACAATTCTTTGAAACCCAACCGATTCCCATCAATGAGAATATGAACTCTGCTATAAAGATTCCCAAGCCTTCAGGTATTGGCTTGCATCTAAATAGTATAGTCAATTCTGTACAAGCTGGATCTGGTGCAACGATAAACGTGAAGTCAGCTAAAAGGTGTACCATTAGCATTCGGGGGAAGTCAAAAATTTCAGCAAACACTGATGACGATAAGAGTGAAAGTCATGCCTCAATGGAAGCTAACTTTTCTACCTCTTTGTCTATTTATGTTGCCAAACCTTCAAACAAATCTGTCATCATAAATCCAGTAATGGACCAATCAAGTCCAGGTAATAAACGGAAACATGACCCTGAAAGTGATGCTGTTTCGGTGGAGTTTAAACCAAGCTCCAACAAGAAAAGGCAAGCATATGAGTTATCTTGCACATTCTACAGTTTTATGTTTTTTGTGCTTTTAGAAGAAATAATCTGTTTGCAACTTTCCAGGAAGAAATCGTCTGATTCCGGTGATGGTGATGGTTGCAAACGTTGCAATTGTAAGAAGAGTAAATGCTTGAAGCTGTAAGTTGATCCAAGTTTTGTTAATTAATCCCTCAGTCCCAGAAAGGATGTCATGTTTGACCTTTGAAAGGAATGAACAAAAGTCATATTTAAACATAGTTTCGTTAAACAAAGCAGAGCAAACAAAATTACTTTCTAAATCATGTCATGGCTTTAGTTTAATTCGTAACTATTGTCTATTATCCATGTATGAAACATTATTCCTTAAATATCGTTACTCTTTTATTGCAAAAATGTATTATTCAATCTATGCCAATTAAAATAAAGTGAGATAAGTCAGATAATATTAGAAATACACTCTTTTATGGAAATGGAAAACCATTTTGATACAAAGGGGTTATAATTTACAGGCTTCCATTGTTCTTTTGTGATTTGTTTTGCTGCAGTTACTGTGATTGCTTTGCCGCTGGGATATACTGCGGGGATAATTGTTCTTGCCAAGGGTGCTATAACAAACCTAACTATGAGGATATAGTTCTTGAAACAAGACAACAAATTGAATCTCGAAATCCTCTAGCATTTGCTCCTAAAGTTGTACAACAAATCGTCGAGCCACATGCAAGCAGTTTTGGGGTATTGAGCACATTAGAATATATAACCATGGGGTTGTTCACGAGTCGAGCTGGGCCAAAAATTCGAGCTCGAGCTCAAAAAAATATTTTTTTTTAAATAAAATAAATAATTTTTTATAGAAAAAATAATTTTTTTGTAAAAATATTAACTTTATATTTATTCATATGTTTTTAAATATAGTCATATTAATGTCAAAAATATTTTTATTTATACATATATCATTATAACATATCATATTATATAAAAATATATGAATAAATATTTATTTTTTATATATATTAATTAAAAATTATTTTTGGCGAACATGCATTTTTTAGGCTTGAGCTCGGCTTGACTGAAAGGCTCGGCTTGAACTGGAATCTTTTCAAGCTCGACTCGTGAACACCCCCTAAGCACATCAGCAACATACTAACTGAAATGTTGTACTTTTGGCAGGACGATGTAACCCATTTCACACCAGCCTCAGCAAGGCATAAAAGAGGGTGCAATTGCAAGAAGTCTATGTGTCTCAAAAAGTACTGTGAGTGCTATCAGGTATGTGGTAGTATTCTGTCGGATTTGCTTTTAAATCTTTATTTTCCTTTCCTATGCTTTATTGGAATTATTCCTACTGGATGAGCTTTTCTTTTTTTTTTTTTTTTTTTAACATATCATATGGGGAAGGCAAATGTTGGATGTTCGGATGGATGCCGTTGTGAAGGATGTAAAAATGTCTTCGGCAAAAAGGGAGGTATTATCTGCACAAAAGTACTATTTGTCTGTTACATGAATGATTGTTTATCTAAATGGCTTTGTGTAGAAATTAAAAGGAAAGCATAACACAAAGTTTTAACGTGGTTCAGTCGAAAGACCTACGTCCACGGAAGTATTTTTCTGTTTTTCTTTTCTTATTTTTTCTGTACAGTAGAGAAGCAAATATATAGATACAAATTGTGTGACGAGAATGGTAGGTTAATCATATCACAGATTCTAGGGGATTTGCTAGAAATAGAAAAGGAAATAAATCAACTAGATCATGGAGTAAATATGGGAGAATAATCTTCCATAATCTTCGTGATTTCAACACTCCCCCTCAAGTTGGATCATAGATGTCAAGCATGTCCAACTAGCAAACAAAATCGTCGAAACTCTGCCTTGGCAGTCCTTTAGTAAAAATATCAGCCACTTGTTCTTTCGTGGGAACGTATGTCATGCATATTATCCCTCTATCAACTTTTTCTTTGATGAAGTGTCTGTCAACTTCTACATGTTTGGTCCTATCATGTTGGACTGGATTGAGAGAGATGCTAATTGCTGCTTTATTATCACAATAAAGTTTGACGGGCAACTTGATTGTGATGTCGAGTTCTTCCACAAGCTTCTTTAGCCATAACCCTTCACATATTCCTTGTGCAACAGCTCTAAACTCAGCTTCGGCGCTACTTCTAGCTACCACATTTTGTTTCTTGCTCCTCCAAGTAACCAGATTGCCCCATAGAAAGGTGCAATACCCGGTAGTTGATTTTCTATCATTGATTGATCCAGCCCAGTCAGCATCTGTAAAGATCTCTACCTCCCGTCCGTCGTATTTCTTAAAAAACAGCCCTTTTCCTGGAGAGCTTTTGAGATACCTCAGGATTTTGTACACAGTTTCCAGGTGTGCCGCCTTTGGTGATTGCATGTGCTGACTGGCGATACTCACAGCAAACGCAATATCAGGCCTAGTGTGAGATAAGTATATTAACTTTCCAACTAATCTCTGATACCTCTCTTTATCAATATTTGCTTCATCATCAATCACACTTTTTCCAACTTCAATAGGAGTATCACTTGGCTTGCAGCCTAACATTCCCGTTTCAGCTAAGAGATCGAGAACATATTTTCGCTGAGAAACACTAATACCTTTGCTTGATCTAGCAACTTCCATACCTAAGAAGTACTTCATCTGCCCCAGGTCTTTTACTTCGAATTCAGCTGCTAGTACCCTTTTTAGTCTTTCCATTTCAGATGTGTCATCTCCAATTAAGACAATATCATCAACGTACACAATTAGAATTGTCTTCTTTCCAGTTTCAGATTTTCTAAAGAACATAGTATGATCTGACTGCCCCTGTTGGTATCCTTGTCCTTTTATAACTTTTGTGAATCTGTCAAACCACGCTCTAAGAGACTGCTTTAGACCATATAATGATTTTCTGAGTTTGCATACTTTGTTTTCTTCACCTTTTTTAGAAAACCCTGGATGGAGAGTCATGTACACTTCTTCCTCAAGTTCGCCATTAAGGAATGCGTTTTTTATATCAAACTGTTGAAGAGGCCAATCCAAATTAATTGCTAACGATAGAAGCACTCGAATGGTATTTAGCTTTGCCACTGGTGCAAATGTCTCCGTGTAATCAATGCCATACGTCTGAGTAAACCCCTTGGCCACAAGACGGGCCTTGTATCTATCCACTGTCCCATCAGCTTTATATTTCACCGTGAACACCCATTTGCATCCAACTGTTCTTTTTCCACGAGGTAATTCAGTGATATCCCAAGTCTCATTTTTTTCTAGTGCCCTCATCTCTTCCATAACGGGTTCTTTCCAGGTTGGAATTTCCAGTGCCTCTTGAATATTTCTTGGGACACTAATCCTGGTAAAAACACGATGTCTAGTAGACAAGTTATTATAAGAGAGATATTTTGAGATGGGATAAAGAGTGCAAGAACGTGGTTGTTTACGAAGAGCAATAGGTAAATTTAGCTCACAAGACTCTGAATTTGTTACCTGAGTCGAATTAGGCTGATCATGGTCTTTCATCGGTTCTGACTCATGTGGTGCTTTGAATGTGAGGTTCTCCAGATTTTTTGACCTTCTTGAGTAAACCAATAGCTCTTTGTCGGTTGAATTTCCAATCTCTCCCCCTAAATTCCCATCTGTTGGAAGTTTCAAGGACTCGGTATTTTCTGTAATTGGTGGTGAAGCAGGAAGAAGAAACTCAAAATCCAAAAAACGAGCTTCACTCCGAATCTCCCCCTGATGCGAGGGTTTTTGGAAATAGGGTGTTGTTTCAAAGAAGGTAACGTCCAAGCTAACAAACAATTTTCGACTAACAGGATCATAACATTTGTATCCTTTTTGGGTAGGTGAATAGCCTAAAAAAACACACTTAATCGCCTGAGGATCGAGTTTCGCACTATGATGCTTATGAACGAAGACAGTGCAACCGAAAATTCTGAGAGGAATAGTGGAGTGCAAGTAAGAGTTGGGAAACTTTTCTTGGAATTTTTGTAGCGGGGTAGCAAAAGATAAGACCCTACTAGGCATTCGATTGATGAGATATGTGGCTGTTAAAATGGCATCTCCCCAAAACAATTTTGGCATGTGAGTAGTAAAGAGCAAAGCACGAGCAACTTCAAGTATGTGCCTATTTTTTCGTTCGGCAATCCCATTCTGTTGGGGAGTGTCGACACAAGAACTTTGATGTATAACACCATGCTCATGAAGATAATTATTCAACGTGTGATTAAAATATTCAGTGCCATTATCGGTGCGAAGAATTTTGATGTTAGTGTTGAATTGAGTTTGGACCATACGATGAAACTCAATGAATGTAGAGGGAATTTCAGTTTTATCATGTAGCAAATAAACCCAACAAATGCGTGTATGGTCATCAATAAAAGTAACAAACAATTTTGTGTGAGTTCTATTCAAAGTTCGAGATGGTCCCCATACGTCACTGTGAATAATGGCAAAAGGCAGGGATGGTTTATAAGTAGATTTTGGAAAAGAAGTACGATGGTGTTTAGCTAACTCACAAACTTCACACTGAAAATTAAAGCAGTCTTTATTCAAACAAATAGACGGAAATAATCGTCTTATATACTCAATATTTGGATGACCAATTCTAGAATGCCATAACATAAGATCATTGTTCCTAGTAACAGAATTATAAGCAGTGGTGTGACATTGGTTGCTTACACTAGCCCCGTCAAGATAATAAAGTCCCTCACATTCTTTAGCACTGCCAATCGTCTTCCCCGATGAAAGGTCCTGAAAGACACAATAGGAAGGGAAAAAATTAGCTGAGCAATTCAAGTTCTTTGTCAAACTACTTATGGATAACAAGTTACACGATAATTTAGGGCATGTAGGACGGGGTCAAGAATTATGGAGTTGGAGATATGAATGCTCCCTTTCCCGGCTATTGAAGATAGTGACCCATCTGCAATTTTTACTTTCAAGTTACCGGCACACGGAGAGTATGTGGAGAACAAATGATAGTCACTAGTCATGTGATCTGATGCACCCGAGTCAACAATCCATGGAAAATTAACACGAGAAGTAGTATTTAATGCCCTCAAAAAATTACCTCTTTGGGCTAGAGATGTAGAAGGGGTATTTGAAGATTGTCCAGATGCCTGAAACGTGGAAAATAATTCATAAAGTTTTTCTAATTGATCGGAATTGAAAACTCCACCTTTTTCTCCTGGATTTTTGTCACTAGAGTGATTGACGGTTGCTTGGTAACCCCGATTCCTATTTTATTTCGGCTTCCAATCAACTGGTTTTCCATGAATTTCCCAACATGTCTCTATTGTGTGGCCTGTTTTATTGCACTGTTCACACACAGGTTTTTCTTTATTTTTATGGCCAGATCGATGTTGAGAGTTTGCTCCATTGAAGTGCTGGATAGGCGAGCCTCTTTGAAAATTAGAGTCATGTTGATTAAGCCCATTCTGAGAATTAGGCCTATGCTGAAAATTAGGCCCACGACTTGCTGGAGGCCCACGACTCAAAAATCCAGATGAGTTAGACGATCGTGTTTCCATCATTACCTTGAGTCTTCCTTCTTCACGCCTTATTTCAGCAAAAACTTCTCTTATACTTGGTAAAGGTTGACGACCAAGTATTCTGCTTCTCACATCATCAAGTTCTCGATTGAGGCCAGCCAAGAATTCGAAAACTCGTTCACTTTCAACTCTTTTCTTATAGCGAACGCTATCTGCAGTGCACTCCCAATTCTCTTCTAAGCTTGAATCGAGTTCTTGCCATAGATTCATCATCTCCATGTAGTAATCAATGACGTCTCTTTCACCTTGTTTGGTTTGCCACAACCGAGTCTTAATCTCAAAGATTTGCGCAGCATTTTCGGCGTCAGAGTAAGTTTCTCGAACTGCATCCCATATGTCTTTTGCCGTCGGAAGGAAAAGATATGTTTTTCCGATTGTGGGCTTCATTGAATTGACGAGCCAAGCCATGACCATGGAATTTTCAGATTGCCATTTTTGCAATGAAGAAACATCAGAGGGTTTTTTAACTTCTCCAGTCAGGTACCCTAATTTTCCTTTCCCATCAATTACGAGTTTAATTGATTGAGCCCACTCTCTGTAGTTTAATCCGTCGAGCTTTTCCACTGTTATTTGGAAAGGCGAATTTTCGAATCCTGTTGAATTATGATTATGTGTATCCCTCTCATTCTTGAGGGTTTCCGAGGTAGTAGACTCTTTATCCGCCATTAATTTGAGAGTCTAAGCAACCTGCTCTGGTACCATGTAGAAATTAAAAGGAAAGCATAACACAAAGTTTTAACGTGGTTCAGTCGAAAGACCTACGTCCACGGAAGTATTTTTCTGTTTTTCTTTTCTTATTTTTTCTGTATAGTAGAGAAACAAATATATAGATACAAATTGTGTGACGAGAATGGTAGGTTAATCATATCACAGATTCTAGGGGATTTGCTAGAAATAGAAAAGGAAATAAATCAACTAGATCATGGAGTAAATATGGGAGAATAATCTTCCATAATCTTCGTGATTTCAACACTTTGGTAATTAATGTTTTTGACTATATCCTATGAAAGTGATGCATAACAGAACGGTGCCTTAGTTTATTTTGGTAAGGGTGGACTGAAATTGTGTGATATGGGGATTCCTTATGTATTGAATTGGATAGTTTTACGTGTTTTATTGATTATCTATTTAACCTCATTCAGTTTTCTCACTTAAAACCTTGTTTACCTTGTTAATTCATCACATCTATCTATTTCAGAATATTTAACTATTATCTAATCTTACTCCATATTTCTCCTAGAATATGGCATCATGAACGAAGAAGATACTAGTGAACAGACAGGTGGCTCATTTGTTGAAAAGATGGCAGAATCTGGGATTGAATTATACAATACTGAGCTTTTCAATCCTCACAATTTGACTCCTCTAACACCAGCACTCCAGTTCTCGAAGTAAGATCAATTTCTTCATAATAATGTTTGGATCTCCATGAACTTGATATGTGATTATTATTAATGGAAAAAATTGCAATTGGTCCCATAAGATAGGTCACGTTGCAACTAGTCCCTCCGTTTTTAAAGTTGCAATAAGGGACTAAAAGTGCATTGAAAAATCCATTTGAGACTCATTTTTCAACTTTGTCAACAATGAGACTAATACTGTGAGATGACTTATCATCTAGGACTAATGCTGCAATATTTCCTATAACTAATCTACTTTTTTTGCGATCGCTTTTAGTTAACTCTGTTTGCCTTCTTTCAAATTACATAGTCATGGAAAAGATGCGT
Source organism: Verbascum thapsus (assembly GCA_963669365.1). Lineage (NCBI taxonomy): Eukaryota > Viridiplantae > Streptophyta > Magnoliopsida > Lamiales > Scrophulariaceae > Verbascum > Verbascum thapsus. Next base: position 12,474,737 of record OY770109.1, read on the forward strand.
CAAAAGCTTGGTCCCATTCTGGAAAATGTTTCAAATCGCCCGACTCTGAACTCTCCTATGTAGCACCATATATGATGTCCTCAGGGTCTCCAAGAAATTCAGACAACAATGCAATTGTCTCAGGAAATTGCAATGAAATTATGGACAAGATTTCTTTTGGCCAGGTTTATGATAATACCGAAAAGGGTCATCATTACAGTATACCAAATCCTCACGAGCGTGAAAATAATTCAAAAACTCAATTTTTTACGGGAGATAAACACCTTTATTGGCGTGGTTCACCAAACACCCCCGTGGGTGGTAGTAAACTTGTCCAAGATTCTGAGTTTGATACTGATTTTTCGAACCTTATGCAAGACGATACCCCGGAGATATTGAAAGACGATCCTGCCCCTGTCAATTCTGTGAAAGTAAGCTCCCCAAATAAGAAACGGGTCTCACCTCCTCATAACCGGCCATTAAACTTCAGTTCAAGCTTATCAGCAGGCGTGAGAACAGGGCGTAAATTCATACTAAAAGCTGTTCCATCATTTCCACCTCTTACTCCATGCATTGATTCCAAGAATGATTCTCAAAATTGCAGTGGCAAGAAATAAGAAGGTAAAGACGTTGACTTTACATTCGAATTACTTGTACTGAATAACATATATGATATCACCATTAGTTATCAGATGTGCTTTTATTGGTGGATTTTGAAAACAAACTTTTGCTCAATGTGATTTGCTATAGCTTGTTTATATTTCATTTATACGCAGGCGTACTTATATATGAAGATGGCGCATAAATTCCTGTTGTTTCGACATCTTAACAAAGAGTTGGAGTTGAAGTTATCAAAACCTCGTTTAAAAACTGATGATCATGGTATTTTCATGAAGAGAATGTTGCAGAAAGTTATTATATGAAGAGAAAACGAGGTATTTGAGGGCTATATCTTTTTTATAGGATTTTTGACCTTCTCTTGTTGCACAATTTCATTACACAATACAAGAAACTATGCCAGTGAAGGAAATGAATAAATGTTTCCAACTGATTAGCAGCTGCTTTGGTACATTCATATTTTCTTGTTCCTTTTATGTGGACTTGTTTTTAATGAAAGTACATTATGGCTGGGATGTCCGTTTACTGTTCCTCGTTAGTTTCTGTAAGGGTGTGTTTGGATTGAGTGATTTAGATTGGGGAGGAGATTTGGAGGAGTGATTTGAAATGACACCTAAAATGGAGTCATTTGAAATCCACCATCGTTATGGAGAAAATCGCTCAAAGTGGATGTCGAATGATTTGAAATCCATTATAACTTGGATACATCCAAACAAACTTCATAGATTTGTTGATGAATTTGAAATCCATAGATTTCAAATCCTTCAATCCAAACGCACCCTAAATGCTTTTCGTTACATCAATGACTTGCCATTGGTTTATTCAGTGGAATTTTAGCCATTTTCAGTCCATCTCCAGAATATGATTTCTTGAACCCTCCCAGAAATATGTATATTTCCAATTTCCATATGGTTATGATTATTGATAAAGCAATCATATCAATAATGTAAATGTAAATTCATACAAAATGTTGCCTCATGAATCATTCTAGTGAGACATTTTATAAGATGTTTTTGATAAGCCTAGCTAAACCCCTTTATTGTATGTATTATGTAATTGGAATATAAAATAAGTCACTTGTTTCATTTATGGCAAAACTGAATTCACATTGGGACAAGAAAACAGAGCAAATGCATTAAAGATCAGCCTTACTAATGAAGGTGAAAATCAACTATATCCCAGGTCTCAAATCGAAGATAAAAACGATTATCGAATACGAAAGGGAAAAGTAAATGAGTCGATACAAGATCAAATATAACAATGCAGAAAAACATACAGTTATTGTACCATATAATTTAAGGCTGGTTCTACATATAGCTATTACACTTTATTCTTATTTCTTCTCATGTATACCCCCGATACGCCTCGTTTATACGTCAATTTTGCTATCCCTGAAGCTCCAATTGTGCAGATAACCAGCGACAAACATCGTCCATCTCTTCAGGAATGGTATAATGCCCAAGCCTGCGTGTGCATGAAAAACGGGAAATTTTAAATAAATATGTAAATTGATAATTATTTATCGAGTTTTTGAGTGTTTTAATACCCATTATACGATCGAAACGAAAGATTTTGAAATCCAGCTGAACTCAAAATACGCCCAGATTTTTCGCCATGTTTATAAGCAACAACATCATCCCCTGAAACACATACTCTGTAAATTCATTTGAACTGATATGATAATACATTATGATGCCAACAAATTCGACGCCTTAAAGCTCGAAAAATCTTGAAAACACATAATTATACGTACCAGAGCCGTGACAGAGCAAAATGGGCAAAGATGCAGCACGCCTTACAATCTCACTTGATCCCTCCATTTGGTTCTTAAGGGTCCTAGAAAACAACCTACAGTAAAACCTCTATAGATTAATAACCTTAGAACCATGAAATATTATTAATTTAGAGATATTAATATATCAATAAATTAATATTTTATTAATTAAAAGAGAGACTTTTTAAATTTAGCAAATTTAGTACATATTGAAAATAAATGAATTCACATATGTTTCATTGATTATATTCATGCATCAACCAATTCTTTGTAACTAATTAAATATATTCATGTATAATATCAATTCATTGTATACAATTAACTATTATATTCATGGACGCATGTATCAATTTATTGGAATTACTTAGATATACATGTTTACATTAATTCGTTGCACTTAACTATTATAGTCAATTAAATATATTCATGCATGATGAATGAAACATATACTATATAAATCTCAATATGGAAATAAAATAATCTCAATTATTAATTTAGAGTTTTAATGGGACCTAATACTTATAAAGGGATTTTCCGAAAGATTATTATCTTATTATCTTATCGAATTTGATGATTTTTTACAAAGGCTCAAGTCGGGACCCGAAGATTTTATTATTTTAGAGAATTTATGAATTTATAGAGTATTAATTTATAGAGGTTTTACTGTAATTGTAAATAAACACAATGTAAGAAGGGCATATGAGTGTGTAAAATTCGATAAAAAATAGATGAAGTGATACCTGGAACATGGAAGCCAGCCACTAAGACCGATGACACAGCTAAGGTTAACTTGGTAAGGGTTTCGGTTTCCATATTGGCCGAAAATATGGCACGTGGCTGAGTAAAGAGCAGTTGCAGCACCCATGCTGAATCCTCCAACGCCTAGTTTGACTGTCGAGGCATAATCGAACGAGATGTATCAATAAATAGTTATAATTTGCAGCAAGTAATATCAGTTGAAATAGTATAATAAGTTGTCCACATTGGTGGGATCGAATGTTCAAGGATATTGATTGCTTATGATATATAATTCCAAAAGAAAATCTCATTTCATATTTTGGTAATTTCTTGCTATTTTTCTATTTCAGTAAGTTAAAGAAATACCAAGATTGAAACTTTTTATTCGCAGATAATATGCATTCAAAATACAGAAAAGCAAAAAGGATGTCTTCCCTTTTCCAGAGCAGAAATTTACACACACACACACACACTTATATATAATATATATATATATATATATTGGGTTTATGTCTCTTATGGATATTCATAGTACAAAGTTCTTATACGAGCATTTCTTTCAAATATGCATTCTGAAGAAAAAACTTACTATCAGCAGGCTCGGTAGATAAGAGATTTGCAACATGTGCTGCTGATGCATCCAGTCCTTCTATATCATCGGGTGCATCCTCTGAAATGTCTTGTGCATCAAACCCTGAAATATTATTGGAGTTGGTTCTATGCTGTATCCTAGGGTGGAAAATGGGCGGGTTGGGTTGGGTTTGGGTCGGTCCCAACGATTTGGTTCTTAAATGGGTTGGGTTCTTAAATGGTTTCAAGGTGGAACCAACTCAACCCAAAAGGGAACCAAAGCCAACCCAAAAGGGAACCAAGCCCAACCCGACTCAAAACCTTACATTTTGTTTTAGATTATTGGCAAGCGATTTGGGCCTATGTTGAAATTAGTTGGACCCAACTTGGAACCAAGTTGGAACCAATTAGGAACTGAATGAAATTTCTTAGAAACCAACCCAACCCAAACTAGTTTAATTGGGTTGGAACTGTGGTTCTGGATCCATTTTTGCCACCCCTACTGTATCCTAAGATGTAACATTAATGAGTGGAAATTATTTGGAGTTCAAGATTTTAAATGACTCAAAGAGTGGGTGGAATCCAAATCCCATCATAATGCTTGAAAAATAACTTGAAAATAGGTGTTATTATATTTGAAATTCATAATAACTCAACATTATTCAAACTAGCTCAATATATTTATATTATGGATTTGAAATATCTATGCAATATATATATATATATATATATATATATATATATATATATATATATATATATATATATCTTTGAATCCAGTGCAGCTTAGGGTATAGCAAAGTATCTTACAAGCAGTGGAAGGAAATCCACCAAATAGAGACACCGGACGAGTTGGGGCAGTTGGGCAAATCCACTTTATCTGCATGAAATTTGGTTAAAAATAATATTACAAAGCTATCAACCATTTACAATAGTGTTCAATTTTTCTAACCACATGAGAAAAAACTAGTTTATCTTATTGTATCATGTATAGATAATCTATGTTTGAGTGCTACAAAATGGCTCAAAGATTGTAGTAAAACTTACATTTGTAAGGGGAAGGCTTTCCAAGAGCTGAGACCAGCTGTAAAAGTACGAATAATATTAAATCAAACTCTGCTGTAAATATATATATATATATATAACTCTAAAATGTATAACATTGAATGGAACCCTCTATTGAAGCTCGAGTACCCAAGTTAGATATATGAAACATAAGAACTCTATGCTATATGATATCTTTAACACCCTGTTTGGCACATGGAAATGCAAATACTATGGGGAAAAAAATTAATGGAAATATCACTCCCTCGGTCTTAGTTCATTGGATAACGTAACAAGTTTCAGATTTTGATTTTCTATAATTTTAATTTCCTTTGATCTAGCATTTTCTTCTATCACCAAAATCCTAGAACCAAATCTAGTGTAAATTTAAACATATCGGGATCTTGCTTTGCGACTACAATACTTGAACATATTTATGTACTTGCCAAACACACCTTAAACCATGTAGAAAATAGACATAAGAATGACACAAGTTACTAAACTAGCAAGTTTACAAGAATTAATATTGATTTTCAAATCAAATTGACTTAATTTTTTAAATCAAATTGACAAAATAAGCAAATAAGAAACACAAAACTCTGTCAATCTACATAGATTTCCAGGACCACTTTGTGCATAGACTAATGAATATGATGGTCCAAACAAACATAGGCCAATATAAGAATGTGAAAATGCATAGGCCTCAGCATAATCCTAATTCTTAATGACAATCAAGTACTTGAAACATATAATTAAATAAAATCCGATTTATACATATAATACATTATGAGTAAAAGGAAATAAACATGGCTAATGAAAAGTGGTCCCCTGTTCTAAATCTTCAAAATTAGTTATAGACTGGAGGCCATACTACACCCTCATCAATAAAAATCACATCTAGAATACACCAAAGGACAAGTAGAATATAGTATTAAGTGCCTCCAATCATTTGTTTTATCCTGTAATTCATCAGAATGAGAATATTCTTGAACACAATTCTTCACATATTATAATCAAATTAGTTTACCATTAAAGCAAGATCAATAGTAACCAAATTCTCGCATTTAATAAGCCTCTCGTAATATATACATGCAATGAACTACGCTACCGCCTATTTGCAAGAAGATATATTCAAGCAATCGAGATTAATATGGTTTTTGCTCACTTAACTAAGAACCTTCATATTATAGTATTTAAATCAAGATCAATAAATAAGCAAATTCTTGCATTTAATAAGCCTCTCGTAATAAATACATGCAATAAACTACGCTACCGACTATTTGCAAGAAGATAGATTCAAGCAATCGAGATTAATATGGTTTTTGCTCACTTAACTAAGAACCTTCATATTATAGTATTTAAAACAAGATCAATAAGTAAGCAAATTCTTGCATTTAATAAGCCTCCCGTAATAAATACATGCAATAAACTACGCTTCCGACTATTTGCAAGAAGATAGATTCAAGCAATCGAGATTAATGTGGTTTTTGCTCACTTAACTAACAAACTTCATATTATAGTAATTGAAAAAAAGAGGTAATTATACCTTGAGCCTTTATCACCAAGGCCATGTAGCCAAACTATTGTTGCTTGATGCCTCCCTTTCGGCCTGACAACATACGTCCTTCCAAACTCAAATGGCGTTCTAGAAACGTTGCTACCTTAAACGTTTTAAGAGAAAAAGGGTTTTAACATATGTAGATTAATAACATAATTAACCATAAACATTATAAGAAACAAGGGTTTAACACAAATTTCTTCATAAAGCAATTAACTAAAGCAAGAAACAAATTAACTTACCCCCAGCAGAGCTACTGAAGCTCATAGCTTTGATTATGTTTAATAAGTCCAAGTTATCAAAAATGAGCTCCTGAAATGAATAGAAATCATAAATCTATTTATACAAGTGCCAAAGGGTGAGAATAGAATAGAATACAATATAAGTGTGATACACACTACCTAAGATTACCTACTAAAAGGTGAAAATCAAAAAGAAAAAGGGAACCCATGAAAATGATACTCAAAGAAATGACAAAAAGATTGTAAAGAACAAAAAAAGTTACAATCTTTATGACAACAGAGAACCCACATAGATCAACAAACACGAAGGGAAAATAAACTTGATTTTTCACAATGCACATTCACATTCAGAGAATAAATTCCAATTGACATAAAGTAAAGAACAGCAACACATTGCAACCGTTGAATCCAAGAATCTTTTGCAAAAAACAATATAATTTTTTTTGGATTAATTTATGCATATTCACACTCTTACACAGAATAAAAATTGGATCTTTCCTGCAAAAACAAACAAATGTATATGTAATCAAACTCAAACCCAAGTGTGGAGATAGAATAAGAACTAAATCGAACTAGAAAATAGGTAGAATTTATTAATTGTGTGAAAGATAAAGTGGGGTTTAAGCTTTGGTGTATCAACCTAGAGTTGGGGTTCTAGAGCTGCTGAGCTCACAAGCAACAAAAAGTGTGTTGGCTTTTATTTTATTTTTTTACTTCCCCACTTACCTATTTGTCTGTCTAGAGCCTACCTTAGAAAATATTAGGAAAAAATATTTCTTTTTTTTTTATTTTATATTTAATAAATTCACAAAATATTTTCACTTTCAAACAATTTTTTTTTATATAATTACAACATTCATTCCTTAGATGTTTGCATATCGAGATTATTAACGCCTAAATTTTTTAATTCGAACTGGTTCGAAAGATTTAAATTATATAATTACACTTATTATATGATGGATCACTTAATTTTGTAATATTTTGAAACTAAATTATCATTATTTTCTTAAATAAAGAGTTGAGTTCAAATAGTTTTTAAAAATATTGTCCTAGATTCTTCAAGTTGATAAATTGTATTAAATACCCTTGACTTTCTATTCTTGATATTTTGTGAAAAAATAAAAAATATTTGAAGTGAACTAACAAGTTATTATTAAGTTAATACGAATTTTAATTTCTACTATTTATATGCAATAATTTATCTTTCATATCAAAAACTAATCATCACAACACAATTATTTTCTGTATTCGTGTGCTCTAGGCCTAAAAGACTAATCAAAAACCCAAAGAAAATGAAAATTAAAAAGATTATAGGCTAGAAAGATTTGATTATTAGAATCATAATTTATTTATTTTCTCTTGGGTCATCATTGTGTCGCCTATTTTTTGTGCTTCACAACTCAAAAGTTTGATTCTTGTGATCTCATTTTGTGGGATGTTGTCCTTTTTTTAAGGATTGCCTCTTAGATTTCGGATATAAATTTTTTATTATCTTAGATTGTATAATTGGATATACATTCCAAGAATATTTAAGTAATTTAAATTTGGAAAAAAAGTATATATTAAAGAAAAATCGTAATTTTGATTCCCTAACTTTTGTTTGGCTCTAATTTTGGTATCATTCGTTCTGATATTCTACTTTTTTAGAGGGGTCAACCTCGTCAAATCAATTATTAGAGGGTTTTTGTGCATAAGTGGCACGTGACATTGAATTAAAAAAAATCGAGATTTTGAATATAATATGTAAGTAAGTGTATTTAGTCATGAATTTTCTTCAAAAAGCTGGCCAAAGTATTGAATAACAGATTTGAACCGTTATTTAAAAGTGCGAATTTTTTAAAATTACGGGATACAATGTAAAAAAGTTGTATCTAGTGAAATCAAAATTAAACCCAAATTATAATACCAAAAATACTTTTTTTCCTATATGAAATGAAGTTTCTCTCCTTACACGTCTACGTCACAACCGTTTGATTATACATATATCACAAATTTTATATCATAATAAAATTTTAAAAAATATTACACAAGTATATAGCAAATTTAGATTTTAGTCTTACTCGTCGATGAAATATGTCAATATTAAAAGATGATGATATCGGGATAAAAATATTATAAACATTTGATATGGTGAAAATTTAAAAATATGAATGTATGCAACTTTTAACACTATGTATAATTTATAAAGAGAATAATGGTAAAGTCCTAAATTCTTAAATTAAAACAAAAGAAGAAGGAAAAACCCCCATTTGTAAAGTATTTTTTTTCTTTTTTGACTCTTGAAATTATATTACACCATTATCTTTTCAATAATTTTATTCTTGACCCTTTTTGACTTTCATCTAAAATTAAATATATTTCATGAACAAGAATTTTCATTTATGGGGCCCCCCACATATTGACCTTTGGCTTAATTAAGAGCTAAAATATATATTGTCTTCATTTAATCAACCTTTGGGACATACATAATTCATCAATTAAAACTTTCAAATCTTAATTAGTGCAGAATCTTAGTCTTTATCAGACAACATTGTTGTTCTTGTCATAATTAAAAAATGCTTACGTAATCTTCTTCTTCTTCTTTTTTGTCATTTTTTTCATTTCAAAAGGTTTTTAATTTCCTTAATGATTATTAGCATGTAATTAATATTTTTTTTTTATCAATAGTCTGTAACTAGTCAACAACTTAATAATTAATATATATAAACTTATATATCTATAACTATATTATATGCATCAAAGGACTCCTAGGGGTTAGAGTTCACGTGCATTAATCAAAATATTCTCCATTTTGAAATAAAGCACAATATTTTTCCAATAATCATTTATATAAATTTTTAATGGATGCACATTGTCGCTTGCATGAATAATCATATGAAGTTTTTAAAATTGAAAAAGGTAGGTGAATCACAATCATTAATATATATATTACATAAAAATTTTATAACAAAAATAGAAAAAACCTTATAATATTAGTCTTATAAGATAGGACACGTTTTGTAAAACTATGACATATGGTTTTGCATTTTTTGTTAAGAGAACACTAAAATTGATTGATTGAAAAGTTAGTTTGACCTTGTGTCTTGACTCTTGCATGTAAAAATTTACTTAATTTGCATATATAAATCTCATAAAAAAAACTCTTTATCTAATCTATCTCTTATATAAATATGTAAATATATATCAAAATTGTTTCGTTATTGTGAAAAAAAAAATTCATGCACACTATTGCTTAATAGTAGTAGTTATGAATTAATGGTTGAATTAATTTATTAATAAAAACTACTTAGTAATAAGAGACTGTTGAAAACACTTTAAATCTTTTACTATTTTGTAGCGATAATAAATTATTAAATATCAAAGCGTTACTTTAAAAGACACGATTTTAAGACGTATAGAGATATCAACAAAAACCTTATAGATTAGTGTTGTAAAAGTTTGTGGGTGTTCATGAAATTTACCTATTAGTGAAATTTCATCTATTTTTCTTAGATAGTACAAAATCGCAAAATTAGAAAATAAAATTATACGAAATTAATTTTGCAAGTTTGTAAACAATAAAACGGCACTTGAAAAATATAATAGTGAAACTTCAAACCCAATAAATTCATCAATAAACATTAGCATCAATAATCTTCTTCATGATCAGCCCGGCTTTCTCCCGGGCCCGGCCCGAACCCCTCACCGACACATCGGCCAAAACCGACGAAAAATCCGGCAAGCCGGCGGCATCCCTTAAGCACACTTCACTCTCATCAAACAACCTTAAAAGCACATCACAACACCCCTCTTTGCTCAACATGCATCCTCTTTTCAATATACTCACCATTCTTTCTACGACTCGATCGGTTCTCTTTAGCTCACTCAGCCCTTCTTCGAACCGGGCCAAAAGCCCGATAATAGCTAGAGACGTCCCGGAAAGATCTTGACCGTCCAAACTCTCAGCCACCGTGATCAGCACCGGCACGGCTCCCGCCCTGACGGCCAACGTGCAGTTGCCGTGGAACTGTACCTGTGGTTAAAAGTTGCAGTATGAGTGATGTTATATATATATATATATATATATATATATATATTCCAACTATCGAGCTATTATCAAACGATACATAATAAATACATTATTGTGTAAAAAATTCTAAAAATGTAATGAAATTGTAAAGAATATAAATACATTAATTATTACTACTCATTAGCACACAATAAGAAATTTATTGCATAGAATATAAATAACTTGAGGATTTTATTGGTGAAATATATATGTAACATAAATCAATTTTAACTAGCATTATACCAAATATTATCGAATATATATATGTAACATACCGAATAAATTTCATTTCATATTATCGAATATTATTAGATATTGACAAATACTTTGAACTATAACTACACGTACCAGCTCCGCCAGGGAACTGAGTAGGTGGTGGGCCACCGGAGTTTGCGCCACCCCTATCGCTTTAACCAGAACCTGAACTGTTCCGGCTACACCAAATTTGGCCTTGTTTTTGTCATGCATGGCTAAACTGCAAAGCAAGGAGGCTGCAAGTTTGCACAATTCTTGGTTTTTTGGGGTAAGGATTAGTGTATTGAGGTGAAAAATGGTGTCATTTTGAGCTAAAATGTGTTTCAAATTGGGGTTGAGAGATAGATTGAAGAGTACAGATAGAGCAAGGATTTGGATGTTTAACGGTGATGGCGATTTTGAGAGGGCGAAAAGAGAAGAAACGGCGTTATCTGTTTGGACGACGAGGTTTCTATTTGGCGGGCTAACTTTTGTGATGGCGATTAGGGTTTTGAGAGCTCGTTGTTGATCTTCGTTGGAGGTTGGAGATTGGGATTGTTTGAGGCATTCGATTATGGTTTCGCGTACTCTACTTGCCATGGTTGGTGTTTTGTGTTGGACTCATGAGAGTTTTTGGACGGTTTTATTGTAATGAAACAAGGGGAGTGTGATTATCCCAATGTTTTACAAGACAAGACAGAAGAAGCACTTTGATATCTCAGATAGCTAGTTGCCAAACAATATATGATCATTTGACCATTCCTTCTTGTTTGGGATTTGGCAACTATTGATATATATAACTGGCAGAAGCTTCGTTCGTGCTCGTGGGATCCTCGTCGAATCTCGTTTTTTTCGTGTCCCGTTTGAAAAATAGGCTTATCGAATCATTCTTCCATTTTTGTCACTCTTAGTCTTCAACTGAATCAAAATCTGCGACTTTTAAAGCTCAAGAGAATAAAATCCACAAAATCTCAAAATCATCAAATCCAACTATAGGCTAATAATATAGTGGGACAAAATTGAAATCCTCTCTCAATACCCTAGTTGTCATCACAAAATAGGAACATAAATCCAATAAATTGGTACCAAACTAAAAACCCCTCTTATAGGCTAAGTTGGATTTATAGTCTCCTATTTTAAGAGAAGCATGCTTCGAAGCTCAAAACTCACCTGGCATGACAAAACCGTCGATAAAGATATCAAAAACCCATAATCATCTACCAACCATACAAGTATCTCGAAGTCAATCAATTTCACATTACGCACAGATGAATAATCTCTCAATCATATCAACTTAAACTAAAGTACCCCCGAGACTTAAAATGTCAAACATCAAACCGATAATAACAATACCACTAAACTACTCCAAACACCATCGTCCAAGCAAAACAAGACATCATATAACCCAACAAGAGAAAAAATACCATGAAAACAAGAAGTACCAAACGACCCTCAACACGTTATAACATCCATGACATATATGTCATTAATCTCGACCCGAATCTGGGGACCCATCTCCATACGAGACCAGACCTGTCTTTCTTGGTGGACTCCCAGACGATGACCTTGGACTATCTCTGTCTGCTGCAGGCCTTGGAGATTGTGAATCACGAGACGACAGTGATTTTGATCTACTAATGCTACGTGAAGGTGATCTTCGCCTTTCAGCGCGTGGAGAACCACGATACCTGTCCAAAGGAGAGCGGCTGCGAATTGGGCTCCTGCTATAGCGACGGTTGCGATAGCGTATTGGGCTGCGAGATACACTAGGGCTTCGAGTCCTGCTTCTCCTGCCTCTGTATCTGCAGCATGATTAACTCGGATGAGAAAGATTTACTATTTACCATTGCAAGGTAGAAATAAAATCATCAATTGTTGACATCTTTTCCTAGCTTATGGACAATATTTTTTTTGGCAAGCAGATAACAGTTAGGTTTAGCATAATTTGGAAATTTAAATTCGGGGAGGTAATCAGGTTATTGCAAACCTTGTAAAAAGACGTCCTAATGTAAAATATGTAATACTTGAATACAAGGCTATGGAGTAAAGCAAAAAATATGAAACTTATAACCAGCATAACTACTAATATTATCCTATAGTTCAAAAGTGATTCTACTTCAATCTCCTAGCATATGACGACACAAATGCTAAAATGATTTGAGGACAAATAAACAAATTCATCTAAATGATTCCATATAATATTTCATTTGAAAAGAGCTAAGAGAGCCACTAGCAATGGTGGGTGATAAAACACCACAAGAAGGAAAAGAGAGTAAAAGATGCAGAGAATTACAGACCTAGGAGGAGTTCTTCCTCGAGGTGGGCTCCTGTAACGCCTAGGGGATCTTCTGTAGCTTGAATATCTACAGAAATCAAAAACAGACATTAACAAAAGGAAAAATAACAAGAACATTCAAGACAAAAGTTTTTATGGGGATGACAAATACAATTGATCCTTACCGATCACTTCTGCCGCCATAACGATATGACCTTACAGGGGAACGATCAGGGGAGCGACTCCTGTAACGCCGCGCATAAGAGTATCGATCAGTAAAGCCCCTTCCTCTTCTAATGCGTTTGGGTGATCCATCCAAAGAACGACTCCTTGACGAGCTACTACTAGGTGATCTTGCCCTTACAGGACTCTTTGAGTAGCTACGGCGACTAATCCTGCTAGGCGGTCTGACTGGACTTAGGCTAGGACTTCTCCTAGGTGGGGCCCTTCCAGAGCTTCTACTAACACTTCGACGGGAAGGTCTAATGGGGCTTCTGCTTAAGCTCCTTCGAGAAGATCTCACGGGGCTGCGACTAGCCGACCTCAATGATGATCGCCTGGATGAGGCTCTGGGTGGGCTTCGTGTAAGTCTTCTTCTGGGAGGAGAAACAGTGGGACTCCTGCTACGGGAAGGAGACCTGACTGGGGGGCTTATATTGCGACTTCTCCCCCTGTTGCTCCTTGGTGGACTTCCAATAGGACTCCTGCTGCCACCACTTCTAACTGGACTATTATTCCTACTTCTGTCGGACAACTGTTGTGGGCTTCTGCTAACAGTGGGACTCCTTCTGCCAGCACTTCTTCTAGGACTAATGCTCATACTCTTTCTTACGGCTCTTCTAGGGCTTAAGCTTCGACTCCTGCCGTTAGACCTTTGATAAATCACCAGATTTTGGAGAACAAGCATAACAAAGAAGAAATTGAGAAAAAGGAAAATAAACCTGGATTTGGTTGGATGATCATCTACTACATCAGGGCGTCTATCAGCAGTTCTATCAGATTCCATATCCACTCTGATACCGTTGCTTCGATGATCTCCATTGTCTGTTGGGAACTCGCCTTCTACTCTTTCAGACATGTTAACTTTCTCTCCTTTCTTATGATTAACAGTCGCACTTTCTGGCTCTTCAACTGGAGGAGATTGATCTCCTGCAGGGACATTGCACAATAAAACAGTAAGAGTGACAATTTACAGAGCCCAAAAATGATCTGAGGAAAATAATTAATTTATGTAATTAGTTTACCAAAGTTTTTGCGCTTCCCATCCAATGCTCCAGCTGCAGCATTCTCTTCAGAGCTACTTCCACTGTTACTGTCGCCCTCAATATCTGAGGCATTATTTCTGCAACATTTTCCGTTTGACCAAAGTTAACATCAGGAACTTAGCAGATATTTTTACCTGCCCCTTACGACTAGTAGTCACTGATTGTTTTCTACCAACCTGAACCTATAGAGAAAAATAAAACGCAACTCCCTCTACCTTCACCAAAGATTTTAATTAACAACACAATGGAAAATGATAATTAGCAATCATCAAAATGATTGTGTTCAAATATGAACATCAGCAAGCCACTACAGCAAGTAATCCACAGATATAAATGAAAAAGTGAAGTTGTGAAAAGGTGTATTTGGATGAAAATGACTAGTATTGTGGTTTTAGGATATTGTGATCCAAAGACAATGGGATTTGAAAACTTAAACAAACATGGACTAAGCTTCAATATCTGAAAGTGCATACAGAACACCCACAATATCAACGAGAATAAGTAAGGATTAGGTATGACAGTATGATTTTTGCTAGTACCTCTTAGATTTACGTTTTGACTTTTTATCCCGCCTCTTGCGTCGTTTTTCACGTCGTTTGTCCTTCCTTTTACTGCGCTTATGTCTGTCTCTCTTGGATCTCTTCCTCTTCTTACGTTTGTCATCACTTGAGGAGCTGGTGTCACTTAATGAGGTGGCAGACGAGTCAGAATCACTTTCAGATTCAGAAGACTCCATATCACTATCTGTTGAACTATCTGATTCAGATGTGTAATATCTTCTTCTTTTCCTCCTCTTCTTCGAAGATTTCTTGTGCTTCCCTTTGCGTTTCACTTCATTATCATTTTCTTCTACTGTATCCTTTCCCATTTTTATCCCCTTCTTTTTATCTGCACAGACAAATAATTAATTTTGAAAAAGACAGAGAAATATGCACCACAGTATAAATACGCATATTAATATTCAAAAATAAATAACAGCCGTTGCAAAACGTTACCTTAGTCACCAGTTCTTAGGTGTAAAAAAGCAAATCAACATAAAGAATACATAAACCAAATATACACCAGTGTCCTTATGATGTGCGACAAGCAGAGCCACAGTCGGGCCCATGGCGAGTTTACGAGCGGCGTCGAGACCGGGGTGGCGCACCAGCGATTCCAGGCCAAGTAACTTACGCGTCTTAGTTTGCCTGGCCCAAGAAGCAGTTTGCAGCCCAGGATCCTAATTTATTTACTTGTCTTTTATAGGATCCTAATTTATTTACTTGTCTTTTATAGTCTTTTATAGGATCCTAATTACAGGATCCTAATTTATTTACTTGTCTTTTATTTCCGGGTAGGATTCTTTGGAGACTATAAAACATGGTTTAGTAGGTTAAGGTTTTTCATTCAGAACATTGTTATTGAATAACGGAGGCTACGGCTTTTGGGCAAGTATTTGTTTCTAGCAATTTACTTGTGTTTGGAATTTATCACTCACCACCTTACGCCAAACAGAAATATTTCATCAGGTAAAAATCAATACATTTCAGACAGCCCTGTTTCTTACCATCATGTAGTTCTCCAGAATTGATTATTTTCACTGTCACAGCAGGTCTCCCCTCTTCATCCCCAGCCGTTTCAATCTTTTTCAACACTTCATGCCCATCGACAAGTTTACCAAAGACAACACATTTCCTGTTGATCAGATAACACCAATGAATGACGGGTAACACAAATAGGATAAACATGCATGTTAGGCGTGTTGAACTAGACTTCTCTATGGCTCACAAAATAGTCATTAAATAAAAGACAAATATTTCAAGAAGAAAGAGATGTAAACTCGTCACTTAAATTTCTTATATTTAGAGAGCCATTCTCGAGTTTCAAATACATAATCACTGGGTGAAAAAGATCTGAAAAATGTTAGCGTCGGTAATGTGAATCTAAGAATTAAAAAAAAACCAAAGATCCTCAACCAAGGATGAACTCAGATGCTGCCAAGTCTAGGACAAGTAGCACATCATGTAAGAGTAGTAAGACATCCACAAATGATAAAAACGAGTAAGTATTAAGTATTAACGATGAATGAGTAACAGGCATCAATGACATTATTGGAGAAAGGCATGGTATATTCATAGCAAAGTTCAGCATGTGTTAAGAATAGATAAAAGTGTTATAAGAAAAGAAGAAAAACCTATCAAGGTGACGATCAGCCTTAAAAGTGATGTTGAAGAGCGAGCCACGTTCATCTCGATCAGCAATTGGCATAGATAACAAACCAGGCCCATCATGTTTCAGTTTTGGAGATTCATCTGACAGATATTAACAGTTTCAATAACTACTCCTTTGTGAAAACTGGAAACTGGTATATGAATGTTTTCTCTATAACAATTCACATAAAATGATGTGTGCCAAGCACAAGCCAAATGACATCAATCAATTCCAAAACAAGCAATGCAGGAAAAGATAAATAAGAATCTGAATAATCAAAGGAACATGCAACTTCTCTAAGCTATATATTGCCACCTATCAGTCAAGGTTGACAGCAATGCATTGGTCATGACCTCAACTTCAAATCTAAAAGGACAATTGCACTTTCTTATATCCATATGAGCTATATAGTTTAGAACACGACTGGATGCAACCTGCCAATTTTCCATGTTGAACTTCAGATGAGGAAACAGTGGACACTGCACCATCCAACAATTCAATCACATTTTTACACGGTTTCACAGAAAGAAATAGACAATCAGAAGATGTCGAGATATTATGCACCAAAGGAAATAGCCTATTTTAATCCGAGCTGCAGCTAGGCAGATTATTATAACTCGAAATAACATGAGAAGCAGCAAAACTGCTTCAGTAACAGTATTATGTGCAAGGAGACAAGACAAGATGTTCGCCATTAATTATGCAATGAAATGTTAATTTTGGAAAACCAAAGAGAATTATGTCCAATAAAACTAAAAAAAACAGGTTTGACAAAGCAGTCAAAACATTTAGATTCCCTACCATCGCAAGAGAAAACAATTGTTCCAATATCATTTGAATTGAAGCTCCGACCCACCGAGAATTAGATCAAAGTCAGCCACAACCTTCACAGGCAATAGAAAGGGAAACCCACTTGCTCTCAAGACAACAAAATATTGAAAACAAGAACATATGCATTGGTCTGCATTTGTTTGTAATATTTTTAACTACTTGATCACATGTAGGTTTTCAATGCACTAGATATACATGGAGTTTTGCAGATAGTTATCGATCTAACCAAAGTGGTGAACTATGAAAACTCATCAAAAGAGGGATTATGGAATTGAGGAAAGTTATTTACCTGGAAACTTCCCATCATATATACTTTCCCCATAATTACCTGCAAAGCAAAAGAATTAAAATTCAACTCGCAAAAACAGATGGTATACAATAACATCAACAGCCTCACAACATACCATCTTGTCGAAGAAAGTCACCTCCCTGCAAAACAGTTAAAAGTCGGTTAATAACTATCCATTTGTATAATAATGCCTTATTTTGGTGCTGCTAGCAGCAAGGTTCGCAGAATCTTAAGAATAAACAATTTGATAAGCACAACCTTAAAACTATATCACAGAAAAGCAGTCGTGACCATCAGCCCTGTCACAGGATAAACAAGGATAGCTGACTAAAAAACCAAAGAGCCTCTCATTTATGCTCAACGACAATAATATGACTTGGGCAGATTGATCATATTGGGCTCATATTTCATGACACCTTATTCAACAAAATGGGAAAGTTAATAAAATACCTGAGCCATATATCCTTTGATGATACGATGGAAGAAAGAACCTTTATAATGTAGTGGCTTCTCAGTTTTAATGCTCGCACCCTTTTCTCCTGAAGAATGGACAATCGAAGCATGTGAAAATAACAGATACGACCTCCTAAAAAAGGAACTACAGTCAACAAGGTTCGAGAATAAAGTGGAAATTCTAGGAAAAACAAATTGACATAGTATGACAACAAACTCACTAAATTTGGGTTTTCAAGGTAAACGGGCACAACATTCTTCAAGCTTTAAGAAATAAAATTGTGAAAAAGCAACATAAAACTAATGAGCCATCAAATAGTAGTGTGCATCTAAATTGCAAATCAAGGACAACATTACCAGTACAGAGCGCACGGAAATTTTCAGCAGTCTTGGGAGCAACATCGGTGAAGAGCTGAATTTACAGGAGTAAAAGATACCACAGGACCAAAATATTAAATCAGTAGAGACACATGAAATAGTAAGTTATGGTGAAGTTAACTATCAAAATAAACTTCCAATTTTACAGTTATGAAAAAGTTAAGATACCTCAAAGATCATCCTCTCAAAAGGATCTCCATCAACAGAGACGTCCAAAAACACCAGCGGTCTCGTAATTTTCTCCATACTCCAACTTCACTGGTTCAGGCAAACATTAATAACTTCTGAAAATTCAATCAGCAAACGAATGTCACCAGATCTGCAAACAACTGCTTCAGATTTACCACAAAATATGCCTTTCAACAATAAGCAAATCAACTCGTTACCAATTTCACATTATCAGGTGTGACGTAATCTACATTCGCATTGAATAAGTTATTCATAAGCAATTCACTATAATAACAATTTCACAACCATACCTTCACCAAACTAACATATGTAAAAAAAAATTACATCACGAAACTTAAGATGAAAAATCAAATCCACAGAAACATGCATATATATACTCAGTCCTCGTGAACAACTGAACAATCAGAAAACACCTCGGAAACCCTAAACCCTAGGAAAATACGAAATCACAGAAAAACAACACTAAATCGAAACTAAAACAACCTAGATTTTTTATAACGCAAGAAAATTACATAACTCCAGGTATACATACCCAATAACACGTACTAAACGAAACTGAAATGTTAACAGCAAGAAATTGAGAATAAATAGTGCAAGAATTAAAAATTTTACAACGATTTAAACAGAATCTTGAAATAGCTGAGGTGCGTGTAAGGTCTAGGGTTTGGAGTACCTGAGGAGCGATGCAGCTCGAACAACAGCAGCTCTCTTCTCCACAGATGTGACGATGAGAGACAGAGAGAGTGAATGTGAGAACAAAAGAAGAGAGACTGATAGAATAACCTAGACTTGTAATATTTCCTTTTCTTTTATGTATTTCCTTTTCTATGATTTCACTATTGTAAGCTCAATAGGTGCATTTTAATTTTATTTTTCCTTTTTTTTTTTGGGTTCTAGAAGCGTCTATCGGAGCGTCTACTGAGCGTGTAGGGTCCACCAACTGACACGGACACGAATAATATGTGAATTCAAAAATATTAATAGTTAAAAGGTAAATATACAAATACGGTATAGACACAACTACACTTGTTTTATATATGTTACCATACTTAATAGACGATTTCTGCGCCAGATTATATCTTCTATTATAAAATAGCGTTTCAATTGTATTATAAGTCATTGAATGAATGAAACATGAAATCATTAATTTTTTATGAGAGGCAATTCATTTAAACAATATTTTGTAATAGAATATCATATCTGGTGTAGCTACTTTGCGTTTTGTTAGGTTAATAGTCATCATTTTACCCAAAAATAAGTTACCTCTAGTGAAGAGAAAATAAGAAACCTCAATATAAGCCTATATTGGAGTGTGATAATTTGGATCTATATATGTAGACTTCAAGTATTTGATGTAACCAAGACTTCATGTATAATAATTTTCAAGCATTACCAATACACAAGACAAGTGCCGTTAGAATCAAGAAGCACTAATGTCGAAGCACAATGTATTTTCGATAAGTTCTTAAATGACATTTCTAGAGTAAACTAGTTATACACTTTAGTAAACTTATTTGAACTATTCCCACTCTGGAACTCGAGGAAAATGAAACTTTAAATCTTGTTTCCCAACGTGGCAAAATATGTTAGACATCTTTAATTTCACCAAATACATGGTTTCAAAACATGTCATTTCAATAAGACGATCCGATCTCAACATTTTTATAACCTGAAAACCATGAGTTCTCGACCTTAACCTCAGATGACGTAAGCTTTCTCCCCATGTGCTGCTTCATCTTTGACCTCCATATCTTCCTCAGTCATTTCGAGTGGCACACTAAGTAAATTGCACAACATATCAAACTTATCATGACGATATTAACCTCAATTACAAAGAGGATACCAAGCCCGGATTTTCGGAGGAGCTCGGATTTCTTGTGTCATCAGTGGAGCTCGGATTTCTTGTGCACGACCAACATGGTGAACTAGGGAATCGAGCCAAGCTATGCCTATTATGATGGCTACCGATCCATGCACAACTCCTAAAACAAGGAAAATCATGTATATGTAGCAAATCTTTTTAGGAAAAAATTGTATTATTCAAATTTGTAACCAATGAGACTAAAATTACAATATATTCAATCCAATCGAACGGATGTTATAACTCTCCCTAATATTTAAACAATTAGCAATACTTATTAAGTTTAACATTGTGTTTAGACCTCCAATTTTAGTGAGTAAAAAAAAACCTAAAAGTAAAGTATAAAATTCTACAATTGAATCAAGATAATACATTTTTCTCTTTGAAATTCAACAACCATATACATGCTAAAGCAAATTTGATCATGAAACTATATATAGGGAAAAATTTAGGTATGCGAAAGCGAAACTACGTGCATGAATGATGCAAACTAGGAGTGTAAGGTGAGTCGAGTTGACTCACGAGCTTCGTAAGCCGACTCAATTAAAGCTCGGCTCAAGCTCGAACTGTCGCGAATCCGAGCAGAGCTTCACGAGCTTATTGATGAACCGAGCTCGAACTTCTGTTTAGGTGTTCATAAACTATCTGATAAACGAAGCATTTTCAAAAAAAATATGATGTCGAGTGTTTAGAAGAACCGATATTAATTGTGTAAGGGTCCACGCCATTGAACCCGATCCACCCATCCAGAGTAGCCCGACCCAATCACAACCTAATCAGGATCCATTTTTACTTTACTTTGGTACGAGTCAATACGATACAATTAGTAGTTTCAAAAAAAATATGAACACTCATACTTATTTTTAATTTAATATATGATGTTAATGTAAATATTATTAGTAACAACAACGAGTTTTTGGAATATAAAAAAATTGTGATAATTTGTTCAAATAGATTTGCAATTATTATCCAAACATCACATGAACAAAAGAACATTATATTATGTTAGATTTGGAAGGAAGAAAAAATTAAGAAACACCACAAAGGTTTTTAGGGTTTATAGCCTTCCCTACTCTCTATTCTCTTTCTTTTACTGAAAACCAGAGACCATGAGATCATCATTGATCCCTTCTTCTTCAATTCGTCGAAGACTTTTGTCATCATTCATCCCTCATAAATCTCTATCTTCTTCTTCTTCCTCCGTCGACGAAATTGCCAATCAACCACTTCCAGACCCGGATTCAATTGAAGCAAACCCATCGCCACAACCCCAAAACCCAATAAAGATCCAAACTTCTCAAAAACCCATTTCACAAAACACAGGATTAAGCCGAATTGATGTCGTGGGCACCCTTTTAGATCGCAGAAATGACCCTCTTTCAGCTCTTGAGTACTTCAAATGGGTCGAAAAACAGCCCAGTTTCGTGCGTGAAATTGGGGATTTTTTCTCCCTGTTGCTTCACATTCTTGTAAGTTCTGAAAATCATTGTAATGTAGCTCGGAATTTGATTAATAATCACTTGTCCAGTGATAGTGCCCCGTCTGGTATTGGTCTTGTTGATCACTCGTTCAACTGTTGTGAGAAATTTGGGTTTGGGCTGAACCCTAGACTTTTTAATTACTTGTTGAATGGTTATGTTAGAGCTCGGCGATATAAAGATGCTACTGATTGTTACTATGTGTTGGTTTCTAGGGACATAATGCCTTTTGTACCAATTCTGAATAGATGGTTGAGTTCATTGGTTAGGGCAAATATGATTGATGAGGCACGTGGATTGTTTAAGGACGTAGTTTTAAAGAAAATTAGTTATGATTGTGCCACGGTGTACACAATGATGTGTGCGAGTTTGCGAGAGGGTAATGTAGAAGAGGCTGAGAAATACTTTATAGAGGCGAAGAACAATGGGATTGAGCTTGATGCCCCTGTTTATTGGACTGCAGTTCGGGCTGCTTGTGTGAAAATGGATATTAATGCTGCGTGTGATTTGTTGACTGAGATGAAGGAGAAGGGTTTGGTCCCACCAGAGGGTACATATACACACGTAATTTGTACTTGTGTGAAGCAGAGGAATATGATCGAGGCGTTAAGGCTGAAGGATGAGATGATTAGTAATGGACATTCCTTGAATTTGGTGGTTGCTACTAGCTTAATGAAGGGTTATTATCAGAAGGGTGATTTGAGTAGTGCCTTGGAATTGTTTGATAAGATTGTTGAAGATGGACTTACTCCAAACAAGGTCACTTATGCAGTGCTGATAGAAGGGTGTTGTGTAAACAGAAATATGGTGAAAGCGAGAGAGTTGTATATCAAAATGAAATCTGCTGGTATCCCGCCTACTGTTTACATTGTTAATTCTTTAATTAGAGGGTATTTGCAAAGTCAAATGGTAGATGATGCGATTAAGCAATTTGATGAGGCTGTTAAGGATGAGATTGCTAATGTTTTCACTTATAATAATCTAATATCTTGGTTTTGTGAAAGGGGAAGGGTAGATGATGCTTCAAGGATATGGAATAAGATGATTGGTCAGCGAGTGGAACCAACTGTGGTTTCCTATAACAATATGATTCTCGGGAACTGCAGAAAAGGGAATCTTGATGTAGCATTAGACTTGCTTTCTGAAATGACAGACAAGAATTTGAAAGCGAACGTTATCACATATAGTATATTAGTTGATGGATACTTTAAGAAAGGTGAAACAGAGAAAGCCATTGGAATGTTTGACCGTATGGTGAGCTTAGGTATTGCCCCTACTCATGTTACCGTTAATACAGTAATTAATGGATTGTGCAAAGCTGGTCAAACCAGTAGTGCAAAAGATAGAATGGAAAAGTTTGTGGCAATGGGTTTTACTCCCATTTGCATGACTTATAATAGCCTTATTGATGGCTTTATTAAGGAAGGTGATATTAACTCTGCCTTGGCTGTTTATAAGGAAATGAGTGAAACGGGGCTGTCTCCGAATGTCGTTACTTATACCACTTTGATTGACGGGTTTTGTAAAAGACAAAATATCGATCTTGCACTAAAGATGCATAGCGAAATGCGTGCAAAAGGTATTAAAATGGATGTAACTGCATACAATACCCTCATAGATGCTTTTTGCAAAAAAAGCGACATGATGAATGCAAGTGTACTATTTGATGAGATCGTGGAAGTTGGTCTTTCTCCAAATACAGTTGTTTACAACACCATGATTGGTGGATT
The DNA here is from genome assembly GCA_963669365.1 of Verbascum thapsus. Classification (NCBI taxonomy): domain Eukaryota; kingdom Viridiplantae; phylum Streptophyta; class Magnoliopsida; order Lamiales; family Scrophulariaceae; genus Verbascum; species Verbascum thapsus. The sequence goes on from OY770109.1 coordinate 12,498,481, forward strand.
CAGAAACCTATATAACATGGAATCAGCTCTCGATTTGTACAAAAGAATGAAAAATGACGGGATCGAATGTGATTTGGCAACTTATACAACTTTGATTGACGGGCTTTTAAAAGTTGGGAATATACTGCTCGCTTCAGATTTGTACCAGGAGATGCTTGTCAAGGATATAGTGCCTGATGTTGTTACATACTCGGTTTTAGTACGTGGTCTTTGTAATAAAGGACAAATGGAAAACGCTCGAAAGATCCTCGAAGAGATGCTTAAAAAGAGTATAACTCCTAATGTGCTTATTTATAATACATTAATTGCTGGATATTTCAGGGAGGGTAATTTGAAAGAGGCTTTTAAGTTGCATGATGAAATGCTTGATAAGGGTCTTGCACCTGACGACACGACTTATGACATTCTTGTAAGTGGAAAGTTCAAAGAGAATATCTCTCCAGTCGGAGCTGTAAATGTATGAATTGGCCCGTTGGCATCATTGACAATCCACTCTTTGCTGCTCTAAACGAGAAAAAGTTCATTTACAGCCATTATGGGTCGGGTTTGAAAGATTCTTCTCATGCACGTATTTGAATATCAGAGGATTAACGAGTATTTCACTCTGATTGAACTTATCACAGTGTTTATTGTCACTCATAATGCCTTGCCGATTTATTTCACCAAGAGTTGGTCTGTGAAAGTATAGGATGACGATGAACCACAACAATAGTTTGGGTGTGGTTTATGGACATGGTGCCTGTTTCAGCTCTCTTGTTTCTTTGCTTAAAGACCCTGGATTTGTTTGATGTGAGGGAACATGTCCCATTAGCGCAATTCTTGTGTTCCTACGTTCTTGTAAGTATATACAGTTATTTTAATAAACTATGATTAACCAATAATAATTACTCTGCTAACCTGTTTTTATATAGATCAGAAATTGTTATCCTCAATCATTATATTAGTACATAAAAGTTCAGCTGTGTATAACTTTATATATACAGGTTGAAGTAGGCCATCCAGTAGCAGCTCTCCCAATCCTAGATCTAAGTATTTTAGTAGACAATAATTACTCAGACAATAAAGGCACACATAAACAAGACAAGAAAAAGCTAGGTTGCCATTAAGAAACACTTCAACTTGATCAAGTACATATGTTAAATTCCATTATCTTGATCCTTGTATTTGACATCTATTGCTCTAAATTGCAGAAAGCAGAGAACAAATATCGTTTGTTGCTGCCCGTGGTCCGGTTTCAGACTCAAAGCAAAAGAAACAGATTGATGGAATAGCCCAAAACGAGAGGTATGAAAAAAACACCTCTTCTTTAGAGTGTGCAATAGAAAATACATCGCATATAGAAAGTGATCATGTTTTTCTTATTCCTACAAAAAAAATCTAGTTTCCCATCATTTTCCCCCTATCTTTGATAATCAAGGCATGGAAGAAAAATAAATCCCGCGAGAGGCATCGAAAATTTTCTCCGGGCCCACCAAATCTACTGTTAATAGGGTACTTGCTTCACATCATAGGTTCACTTCCGCATCATTATCCTCTATGCGATTTAGCAAACAAATGTGGACCGTTGATGCATCTTAAGTTTGATGAAATTTCTACAATCGTTGTATCTTAACCCGAAATCGCTAGTGCTCAAAATAATGTGGTATTATCACACTGACATTGTCTTTAGCCCATATGGTGATTATTGGAAACAGATGCGGAAAATATGCATTTTTGAGAACCTGAGCGATAAGAATGTGAAGTTGTTTGAGTATATCACGAAAAACGAGGCTTCATTTCTGATTGAATCTGTTAAAAAGACTTATGGAGTACTGTTTGACTTAACTGCAAAAATCTTCTCGTTCATAAGTTCTACGACGCTTAGAACTGCATAAATCTTCTCGGGTCATTTTGATTGGCTGATTCATTGCCTTTACTGAAAATACTTGATTTCATTAGTTGTAACAAAGTCTTAAATTGTTGAAATCGCAGGAAAAACTGGCTATGATTCTCGACAGCATAATTGATGAGCACAGAGAGAATCGGGGCATGCACGAAAAGGGCAATGGGGAGTTAGTAACGGAAGAAAACGCATCAAATTCGCGTTATTTGTAAGTCTGATAGTCAATTGTTCATTTTATGTTCTTATAGAATTAAATTACGCAAACACCCTCACGATAGACTCTAATTACGAAAAACACCTCGTTGTTTTAGTATTTACCACAAGTTCCCTTCTCATTGAAATTATAACATAATTTCAGTCCTTATAGATAAAAATAGATTACAAATCCAACTTCTGTTTTCGTATTGTCAGAATCTGACAGGGATTTCATGGTAATTCTTACAACCTTGGAGAACTTGTGGTAATCCACAACTATGTTACTCTTTGTTTATCTTATATGCGATCCATTTATAATGTTTGATTTATCGGAGATTATGACTTGCTTCTTAGTGTGTCGATGGGATATCAATAGTAAGTCGGATTATATGTCTAACGAGCTTCCACATTTTTTTTTTACCTTTCGTTTTTGTTAGAGTAGCCATTTCGATTTTATCCTTCTAAGTTTATATGAACGATGAATTTACTAGTATAGAAAAATCGAGCTACTGTCAAAATGATGAAAAAGAAAATTAATAATGGAGAAAACGAAGAGTTTCGAATTATAAATTGATTTGACATTTTTATCGAATGACTTAGAAATGTATTTAAATCCACCATTGATCATTTGAAAATTCATAAAGAATAAGTGTAAGAATTTGAAACCCATGAAATTATTCAAATTAAATCAATAAGTTCAGAGTTATATATTTGAAAGTCTTCATTAATGAATTCGTATAATTCGTTATGTTCACACAATAAGTCGAAATAAGACTGCAGCTCTAAGTGCAATTTGACTGAGATTGGTAAACCAATTTTGGTCCTTTCTACATACAAATTACAATTCTACAACATGAAAATGTTGAAAAAATTGTATTTTTTTGTTAATTTAGTTATTGTTGAATTTGGTTTCATTCATTATCAGTTTATCATATTTAGTCTCGTAATTTTTAAATCGTCACACATTTAATTCCACGTCCAAACTTTAACGGTCAACTCCGTTAGTCAATGCTTTGACTAGATTCTTTTAGGGAGATTTTGTAAAACATGATATTGAGTAAAAATACCATAATATCGAATAAATCCGAGTATAAGTGTATTCAGACATGAATCATTTCAAAAAAATCGATCAAAGTGTTGACTAGCGAAGTTGTCAGTTAGATTTCTGAAGATGAGACTAATATATTGAAAAATTATTTGGACGAAATATGAGAAATATGTACCGAAATTGAACATGAGCTAAGTTACGAGACGAAAATTGCAATTTTTCCTATATATAAGTATGATGTTAACATATCCTTATATTGAGTTGTGTATTGAGGTCTGGCCCTATAAAACGAGTCTATGACCCAATAAAGGTACTAAAAAATTATTATCTGGTTTACACTCTAAAAACTAAAACATTTAATACACTTTGAATTTTCTAACATTGAAAAATACAATATTTGAGAATTACGAAGAGGCTTAATATATCAAAGTTATTGTCGACAGTCCACAATCTAATAAATATTTTCTAATCAGTTGTGGGATGGGATCAAATTTTATCCATATATATTATTCACGTGATACTCATTTTATCTGCTGAAATTTTGTCACATCAAGTCCAAATTATAATATGTTTCATGTAAGACCGCAGCTTCAATTCAATTGCCCATTTAATTTTAATGCTACATTATTCAATATTATTATTGTGGCTGTGAATACATGAAATTTCAATGGGACTTTCCTCAATCACAATCCTGAAATAGTTCAGGATGGCCACATTGAATTGAAACACCAAAATCACAACGATGTTAGACTTTTCCTATGCTATTTGTGAAATTATTCATTATTGTTTGAATTATTGAATATTACAATCTTTTTTAGTGTGTTATATCAGGTTGAATTATTACGTGTAGTTATTGGATTTTGAAGAAAAATATCGTGTAACTGTTAAGGCTTCGATTCGATTGGTTGACTAACTCTACTCCAAAAAGATTTGTTTAAATGTAAAGATTTCCACAAGAATCTCATAAAAAATTAAGCTCATCAGCTCGACACTGGAAAAATCACCGAGCTCGACTCATTTACATTCCTAGTAGTACCGCAATCACATGTCACGAGAAGTCTAACACATAGTCTGGTCAATAACCAAAAGTTTATGTTATGTTTGGTTTCATTTTAAGCCAGTTTTTGGCCAACTTGTGTTTGGTCTTCACAAATTTTCCCAAAAACAATCTCTAATTTTTTGATCAAAAATTTATATTTTAATTTTAAAATTTAATATAATTTCATGGCCCACTTTGTTTTATACATATATATGTATATAATACTTTCTATTAAACATATATGTATATCAATCATTACAATTTTAATATTATATTATAGTTTTCAATCACTAATAATTACTAACAGGCAAAAACTTACGTGATTTGACTGATACAGTAATTTATGTTCCCTATGGAAACAAAAACAAACAATATCTCACCAAAAAAATCCACCAAAAAATTAACAATCAATATAAAACCAAACACAATCTCACCAAATTTGCACGTGTCCCAAAAAAATCTCACCAACAATTCTCATCAAAATACTCAACCAAAATAAAATCAAACATAACCTTATTTATTGAATTATTGTACAATCAATCACATTGTAATTATAACCATACATTTATTACATTAATTATCAAAATCAGAAAAAGCTTATAAAAATGAATAACTGAGTATTTTTGACTTCTAAATGGAAGGATTGTGGACTATGGGAACAAGAAGAAGAGCATTCTTTTTTGACACACCAATACCACTTGCCTCAGTCATGTCTATATCTTCATGCCTCATCCCATTCGGCATTTTCCAGTCAAAATGGTATAAAAGTTGAGCGAGAGGGAGTTCTACATTTGCCAACCCGAAGTTTATACCGGGACATATCCTTTTTCCCGCCCCAAACGGAAGATACTCAAAGTGATTCCCCCAGAAATCTATCTCGTTATTCTCGAACCTCTCGGGTTTAAAGATCTCGGGCTCGTCCCAATACTCGGGATCCCGTCCCATGGACCCCACATTAACAATGACTTTGGACTTGATAGGGATTGTATAGCCATCAACTATGCATTCAGCTCGACACGCTCTGGGCAGTAATGCGCCCGGAGGGTGCATCCTCAAACTTTCTTTAATGATCAATTTTAGGTATTTTAGGGTTTTCACGTCGCTCTCTTCAATGACCGTTTTACCCTTGAAGGCGTCTCTCACTTCGGCTTGTGCTTTTGCCATCACGCGGGGATTTCTTATGAGTTCGGCCATGATCCAGTTGATAGAATTCGATGAGGTTTCAGTGCCAGCTGAGAACATATCCTACACAAGTTATATAGCACAACAATCATTGATCGTATTATATATATGGAGTGGCAATTGGGTGGGTTGGGTTGGGTTTGATTTGGTTCCAATGGGTTAATTCTTAAATGGGTTGGGTTCTTTATGGTTCTTAAGAAGGAACCAAGTTCAACCCAAAAGGAAATCGAATTCAACCCAAAAGGGAACCAAGCCCAACCCAACTCAAAACCTTGCATTTTGTTCCTTGTAATTTAGATTCTCGACAAGCAATTTGGGCCTAACTTGAAATTTAGTTCGGCCCAACTTGGAACTGAGTCAAAACCAATTAGGAACTAAATAAAATTCATCAGGAACCAACCCAACCCAACCCAAACTAGCTTAATTGGATTGGAACCATGGTTTTGTACCCATCTTGCCACTCCTAATATATATATATAGAAGTCTTTTGTGGATTAGATATATAGTCGAGAAATAACTTACAACGATAACGGCCTTGATGTTCTCGTTAGTAATAGGAAACTCGAGTTCTTTATTGTTCTTCATTCTTAGAAGAACGTCGACTATATCTTCGCCCCCAAACTCGCCACTTTGTTTCAACTTATGTTGTTCGATTATGTCGTCCAATATTATATCGAGCTCATGTCTCATCTTCAACAACTTGTGCTTGTTCCAACTTAGAAAATGTAAGATTTTGAAAGATGGGAACAAATCAGCCAACTCGAACCCTCCCGCCATAATGATCGCGTTTTTGAACATCGGTACAAGAACATCACTATACCCCAAAACCTCACCAAACGCAGCCCTACATGTAATCGAACTCGTGAAAGCGTACATCTTTTCAGTGAGATTAACAGTTTCACCAGACGATAATTCTAGAGATTTGACAAGACGGGACGCCTCATCTTTCCTTATAAGCCCGAAAGATTTGACGTTTTTAGCACTCAAAAGCTCCAAAATGCATATTTTTCGCATTTGTCTCCAATACTCATTGTAAGGGCTAAAGATTATGTCTTTATCATCATACCACATGATCTTACCACTAATGCTTTCAGGCTTATCTGCACATGCAGGATCTTGAAGTTTTAGTACCTCTTTAGCTGCCTCGCGTTTTGAAATCACGATTGCTGAAACTTGGCCCAACTTCAAATGTAAGGTTGGTCCATATTTTTGGTTTAGTTTGGTTACTGCATGGTGCGGTAAACCGTTCATCATGTGGTGGAGATGGCCGATCAACGGTAGTTTTGGCGGGCTCGGTGGCAAATTTTCGGGTTTTTTGTGGGATTTGGTTGAAATCCATGTTTTGGTTAGTATTAGTAAGAAGATGAAAGATGAAAAAAGTATAGGGATTGTGAAGTTTGAAAGGATTTGGATATCCATGGTTTAAAGGAGAATGTGGAAAGGATAGATATATTAACTTGTTGGTTTGTTTGTTTGATGAAATGTTACTACAACTTTGGGTTGTATTTATAGGTGTAGATTTTTGCTAGAGAAGGTTACATTATCTTTCCTTTTTTAATGTATCAAGTTTGACAATAATATATGGCCAAATACCCTTTTCTTGATGTATCAAGTTTGACAATAATATATGGCCAAATACCCTTTTCTTGATGTATCAAGTTTGATAACAATATATGGCCAGTATTTAGATTCTGAAAAATCTATGTCACATTGGGTCCAATAAGATGTGATTTTTCATAACCCACTAACCATTAGGATGAATTTTTTATCACACAATGATGTCACATCATTGTGAAATTCTCAAGTGTATTTATTTCAATTTATATTTTATTTTTAAATAGGCACTTGTCAATTTTACAATAATGTTATACTATTATGGTTGTCATTATGGAATAAAAGATTCACTCACCGTCTTTAAACATGTGGTGCATAATATAACGGCTATGTTGAATTCACTGGGTCTTAATATTTCTCGAGGCGACAGTAGTTTTTATCAAGCATGAAGTGTAGTTTCAAATTAGTGGTAATTTGACTATGGGTTTTCTTTTATATATTCTTGTGGGTTTTTGTCATGACCCGAAAGTATGGGAAGGGGTATTTTTGGGAACTTAGGGTGGAAAGTTTGAAAGAGTAAAAAGAGTTGTCAAAATTAGTTAAAGTTGTCAATTGGTTTTGTTATTTTCATTTATGTTTTATTTTATTTTAGTCAAGTATAAAAGAAGGGGAATGTACTAGTTAGGGGAATCAATTAATGAATTACGTCTATTTTCTTATCTTCATTGTTCCTCTTCTTCCCAACCCTAATTTCTCAATTTCTCCTTTCAATCCCCTCTAAAATTCTAATTATTTTATATAATAGTATACAATATATACATCATGGATTATTATTCCATTAATACCCTAAATGAAGAGCCTGGTTCATTACATTTGGTATCAGAGCCATCGTTCCTCCGGATCGATGGCAGAAGATACGGTAACTAAGGAGTTAGTAGAAGCTTGCAAAAGAACTGAAATATTATTGGCACATGAACGAGCCATGAGGGAAAAAACAGAAAGGAATAACCAGTCGAGATTGGAAGTAATCGCTCAAGCTCAAAGAGGATTGCAATCTGCAATGGTAGCTATGCAGCAACAGTTACAAGGCATAATCACTCAGATGCAAATGATAAACCATGGAGGGAATGAAAACTCTCTAAGGGAGAAAAGTTGTTCAAGGGAGGTGGAGAAAATGCACAATCAAGCTCCTGCTCAAATGATACAGCCGAGTACTCCAAGTCGTTTTGCACCATTTCGGCGAATCGAGTTCCCATGCTTCAATGGTGAGGACCCCCAATCTTGGGTTGAGAAATGTGATGAATATTTTCAGGTATTATCTACAATTCCTGAGAATAAAAAGGTTGACTTAGCTTATATGTACTTCGATGGAGATGCAAAAATATGGTTTAGGGAGTACTTTAAAGAGAGGGATACACCAACTTGGGATAATTTTGTACCTATGGTATTTCAAAAATTTGAGCTAAATGAGGTAATTTATGAGGAAGAAGTGAAACAAATCAAGGGACCATACCTGTTCGATAAAATGGCAGCTAGAGTTATTAGTGAAATTCATTTAGTTGATGGTATAATTGTTCAGAATTTTGATACACCAAGTAAGATAGAAGTTGATCACATGGTGTTTGCTGAAATGACTTTGAAAGAAAACAAGGGCATCAAGATGTTCGATATGATGGTGAGGATAGAATTCAATAAGTTGAAGGAAATTGAAAGTAGTAACAAGAGGGATGTTACGTTTTTCAGAGGATTCAAACAATGGAAAATTAAAAGGTTTATATCGGCGGAACCTCGTTCGCCGGAAATGGATGTGAAGAAGGAGAATAATAATAATGTATGTGAACCGACGAGGTTTGGTTCCGCTGTTAGATTCAAGAAGCAATTATTGAGGGATCAAATAGTTGATATGCTTACGAAAGCTGGGAGGACTATTGAATACAGGCAAAGGGTATCCAAAGATTATCACGATGCCGTTTATGTTGACGGTGAGGGAAGAGGTTACTTGTCGGTTATATTGGCTTATAAAAAGTTTAAAGAGAGGATTGATGAGGGAAAACAATCTTTGCTGACATGGATGATTGATTTGGGAAGTGTTCCTGTTGGCATGAAGGTTAAATATAAGAAAGGAAGGAGTAAAAAGATACTTCCTGAAGGGAGGATTACAAAGGAAGAAATTTGTTGCGATTGTTGTGATATAACGCATACAATTCAGGGTTTTGAGTCTCATGCAGAAAGTACACCTGGCAAACCTTATCAGAACATATTTTTGGATAATGGGAATTCTCTTTTCCAATGTTTATCGAGTACATGGAAAAAACATGTGGAAAATGATAAGATTGAGTTTGTTGACGTGGATGTGGACGGTGATGATCCCAATGATGATACATGCAATGTGTGTGGTGATGGCGGTGAATTGATCTGTTGTGATGGTTGCCCATCGACTTTCCATCAAGGCTTTTTACGTATTGAAATTCCTTTCGGGGATTGGCACTGCATTTACTATTCATGCAAATTCTGGGAAATGACTTGTGAAAGTACCTCAACAACAGATGACGATAACGAATTATTATCGGAACTATTCACATGCTGTTTGTGTAAAGAAAAATCTCATGCACATTGCATTAAAGAGACTATTGCTGAAGGTTTTGATGATAAAAATCCACCCTATTGTGGAAAGAAATGCCTAAGGATTTTTAAGCAGTTACAGGTTCTTCTTGGGGTTAGACACGAACTGGCAGAAGGATTTTCTTATACTCTTCTTCAGCATCGTCTTGTTAATAGTGATGCATCAGTTAATGGTGACTTCTCGAAGTTAGAAAGTAATTCCAAGCTAGCTGTTGCTTTTAATGTTATGTATGAATGCTTTGAACCTATTATTGATGAGCAAGGTGGGACCAATATGATTCACAATGTTATCTACAACTGTGGGTCAAATATTAGACGGTTGAACTATGTTGGGTTTTTTACCATTATCCTAGAGAAGGGTGATGAGGTTGCTTCTGTAGCATCTATAAGAATCCATGGGAGTCAATTAGCAGAGATGCCGTTTATCGGGACTCGATTCATGTATCGTCGTCAAGGTATGTGCAGTCGACTTTTAACTGCAATTGAAACGGTTCTATCCTCACTTGGTGTTGGGCAGCTGTTTATACCTTCAATATCTGAACTTCATGAAACATGGACAAAAGTATTTAGTTTTATTTCCCTCCAAGAATCGAAGAGGCACGAAATGAGGTACATGAGTATGATAGTGTTCCCAGGCATAGACATGTTGCAGAAACCTGTACCGGGGCATCAGTTAATTGAAGGGCAAACCGGTTCTCCAGAGTGCCCTAAAGTTGGCGTTGATTGTCAGGAAACGCAACAAAATCCTTCATCTGATATCGAAACACAAAATCAAGGTGAAGTTGCTAAAGCTAAATCGAATGTCTATCTTAATAAAACCCCAGCTGCTGCAGAATCTACTGTACTTGAAACTCACAACCCAAAAACACAAGAAGCGCAAAGCGATGATGCAGAAGGTCTACTTGCACCAAATTTTGATGCATCCAAAGATAACAGTGGTTCCTTAATAAAAGCCAATACCAATGGTGACTTCAATCCTGTTGTTACTTTGCATTATGGAGAAATGTTAAGGGAATGCATAAGGCACCAGGTTGTTGCTAGATATGTTTTGAAGTTAGAGCACATGAAGAAGATTTTTGACTGCATTCGACTTCCAAATTTTGATGTTGCTTCAGATGCTGCAGCTACCTTTAAGGAGACGACACAATGCACAAGTGATAAGCCTCAATTAGTTCATCTTAGATCCTTGGGGACAAGGATCTCAAATAGAAGGGAGAAATGTCATGACCCGAAAGTATGGGAAGGGGTATTTTTGGGAACTTAGGGTGGAAAGTTTGAAAGAGTAAAAAGAGTTGTCAAAATTAGTTAAAGTTGTCAATTGGTTTTGTTATTTTCATTTATGTTTTATTTTATTTTAGTCAAGTATAAAAGAAGGGGAATGTACTAGTTAGGGGAATCAATTAATGAATTACGTCTATTTTCTTATCTTCATTGTTCCTCTTCTTCCCAACCCTAATTTCTCAATTTCTCCTCTCAATCCCTTCTAAAATTCTCATTATTTTATATAATAGTATACAATATATACATCATGGATTATTATTCCATTAATACCCTAAATGAAGAGCCTGGTTCATTACAGTTTTACCATGACCGAAATGAAACGAATAAAAAACCGAGATTTCAGTTTTTTTTTTTTTTTTTAGAAATAGTTTCAATTTCGGTCTCAAAGTTTGGTTCGATTTGGTCAATTTTAAATTTGATTAATTTTGATTAAAATTAGGACTTTTGAAAAAAATTGGAAAGATTTTGTTTGAAATTTCTTTGGTACAATTGAATACTTCTTGTAAATTTGTTTGGTGTTCCGTTGAAGCATTTCAAGTATGGGTGTTCATTCAGGCGGTTCGATTTTCCAAAACTTCATACTGAAAACCAAACAAAATTGGGGTTCGGTTAAAAAATCGAAAAAATTCGGTTCGATTTATTTTTGGTTAAGGATTTCCCTTCTCATTTTCAATCCAAAATAAACGACCCTTTTAAATGTTTTGCGTTTTCCTCTATAAATACACATATACACACAAATATAATTTCACGTTTGTGAGCCGGCCTCGAGCTCACGAGCTTGTGCTCGGTTCCAACTCCCGAGCTTCAGCCGGTGAAAATTATTAAGCTCGGCTCGTTTACACCAAGAATATTTTGTATGAGTATAATTGTGGGTAAAGTGTATTTTTTTAATAATATATATATATATATATATATTAGGGGTGGCAAAATGGATCCGGAACCACGGTTCCAACGGTTCCAACCCAATTTGGGTTGAATTGGTTCCTAAAAATTTTTATTGGTTCTTAATTGGTTCAACTTGGTTCCAAGTTTGGCCCAACTAATTTCAACTTAGACCCAAATCGCTTGCTTGTCAATACTCTAAAATTAAAGAACAAAATGTAAGGTATTAAGTCGGGTTGGGATTGGTTCCCTTTTGGGTTGAGTTGGTTCCTTCTTAAAAACCATTAAAGAACCCAACTCATTTTAGAACGAAACCGTTAGAACCGACCCAAAACCAACCCAACCCGCCCAATTGCCACCCCTAAATTTATATAAATATTGGGCCAACATGCCTATATATCAAAGCCCAAAGTTAAAGGGCCCTTAGTAATGGCCCATTATTAATGGGCCAAAGATAAGACAAGTTTGCTTGAGATCTTGGGTTCACATACATATACATATGAATTCTGATTTTAGGCCCAACTTCTACAAGAATAAAAGCCCAAGTGTTGTCTTTCTTTATTAAAAATATGATTACCCCCCAAAAGGCCCAATTGTAGGCCCAACCCTACAAATTGAGCTATTCAATATATGATTCGAAATCAACCGTTAAAAGTTTATTTAATATCATTTTGTTAACTAAATAAATATTAATTTTTTTTTGTTTAGTACGATGTCATTATTTTGTTCAATAAACCTTGGAGCACAATCTAATTGAATTCAAGTCGACAAATATGTCAAGTCAAAATGTAATGTTGCATTCAAATATTTAATATAAGACCATATCTATAAGTCAAATTTGATAGAATAAAATATATAATTTTCACCCTTTTTTCAACATAATATTCTTTTCCACACAAAAAACAATGGAAAAATAAATAACTAAAAATTAATTTAAGTTTTACCATTTGTTGAATTCCTTAATTTATTAACCAATTTTCTTGCCACAACTTTCATTTAAAAGGGTTTATATTTTGGTGTAGAATTATTTATTAAATCTTTTTTTTAACCCAAAGAATATACATATAAAAAACCAATCGATATTTTAAGTTCTTCGTTGATAATATGACAAAATTAAATTCACAGCAGCTAAGTTTAAGCAACATGCATGCATGTATAACCATTAATTGTAAGTCACTTTATGCTTTTCATAATTGTGATAATAAAGGCAAATTAATTTATTTACCGTGTACAAATGAAATTAGTCTCCCTTTGTTATCTAAAACCATTAATTCTAAGTCACTTTATGCTTTTCATAATTGTGATAATAAATGCAAATTAATTTATTTACCGTGTACAAATGAAATTAGTCTCCCTTTGTTATCTAAAACCATTAATTCTAAGTCACTTTATGCTTTTCATAATTGTGATAATAAATGCAAATTAATTTATTTACCCTGTACATACAAAATTAGTCTCCCTTTGTTACCTAAATTTAATCATTATCATTTGTCCACATAAACAAAATAAATCAATTTAACTATATAATTAGATGATTTTCCTTCTATTTTCCTCCATTATCACGTTTATTATTTTTTAATACAATACATTCAAAGTTTCTTATCTTGTCCAATTTTTATATTATTTGCTGCATGACCACCTGAATCTTAGTCAATATTTGCAAGCTTCGGCCATTTTACGTACAACAATATGTCAACATTCAACTACTATATATATATATATATATATATATATATATATATATTTCTATTGAAAATTGAAAAGTAAAATTCATTATCAAATTACACCTAATTTGAAACGTAATCAATATTCAATGGTAAAAATAAGAATACACAACAACCGAGACAATAGTTTCATATCTGATAAATTTGTATTATTCGAGATAAATTTTGCAACATAAAATTATGTCCAGTTAATTTAACGCCTCATTCTGGATTTTGGGCAGGATGTTAAAAATAAGAATATGAAATGTGAAAATTAAAAATTATACCAAATATTTATTTACACACATGAAAAACCATTCGGTTCTTGTGAATCTTTACCGGTTTAAACAGTTCACCAGTTCAACCGCGATTCAAACCGTTTTAACAGGTTTTTAGACGATGATGTTTAAATTCCCAAACCATAAGGGTATAAGATCTGTTTCACGGTCAGTCCAGTTCTACCCGTCGATCCAGTTTGATTTTTAAAATGAGGTATAAATCGAGCCAAGCTCCACGAGTACGAGCCCAATTCACTCTAAAAGAGCTCACGAGCTTTTCGATTTTTTCAAAAATTTATTTTTTATTATTATATTAATTAATATATTAAAACATTAAAAAAAAATTAAAACCTTAGTTTTTCAGTATAATTTTAGGTTTGCGAGCGGGCTCGAGCTCACAAGTTTGGACTCGACTCCAAATCGCAAGCTCGAACTCTTAAAATTAAACTCGATGAGCTCGACCCTGGAAAAATCACCAAGCTCGACTTATTTACATCTATAGAAGTACCACAATCACATGATGTCACGATAAATTTTATTATTGAACAGAAGTTTATTTATTGAATTATTGTACAATCAATCACATTGTAATTATAACCACACATTTATTATCATCAAAACAAGAAAAAGCCTATAAGACCCCACACTATAGTAGTGAACAACTTGAGTATTTATGACTTCTAAATGGAAGGATTGTGGACTATGGGAACAAGAAGAAGATCATTCTTCTTTGAAACACCAATACCACTTGCCTCAGTCATGTCTATATCTTCATGCCTTATCCCATTCGGCATTTTCCAGTCGAAATGGTATAAAAGTTGAGCGAGAGGGAGTTCTACATTTGCCAACCCAAAGTTTATACCGGGACATATCCTTCGTCCCGCCCCAAACGGAAGATACTCAAAGTGATTCCCCCAGAAATCTATCTCGTTATTCTCGAACCTCTCGGGTTTAAAGATCTCGGGCTCGTCCCAATACTCGGGATCCCGTCCCATGGACCCCACATTGACAATGACTTTGGACTTGACAGGGATTGTATAGCCATCAACTGTGCATTCAGCTCGACACGCTCTGGGCAGTAATGCGCCCGGAGGGTGCATCCTCAAACTTTCCTTAATGATCAATTTTAGGTATTTTAGGGTTTTCACGTCGCTCTCTTCAATGACCGTTTTACCCTTGAAGGCGTCTCGTACTTCGGCTTGTGCCTTTGCCATCACGCGCGGATTTCTTATGAGTTCGGCCATGATCCAATTGATAGAATTCGACGAGGTCTCAGTGCCAGCTGAGAACATATCCTACACAAGTTATATAGCACAATAATCATTGATCGTATTATATATATATATATATAAGTCGTTTGTGGATTAGATATATAGTCGAAAAAATAACTTACAACGATAACAGCCTTGATGTTCTCATTAGTAATAGGAAACTCGAGTTCTTTATTGTTCTTCATTCTTAGAAGAACGTCGACTATATCTTCGCCCCCGAACTCGCCACTTTGTTTCAACTTATGTTGTTCGATTATGTCGTCCAATATTATATCGAGCTCATGTCTCATCTTCAACAACTTGTGCTTGTTCCAACTTAGAAAATGTAAGATTTTGAAAGATGGGAACAAATCAGCCAACTCGAACCCTCCCGCCATAATGATGGCGTTTTTGAACATCGGTACAAGAACATCACTATACCCCAAAACCTCACCAAACGCGGCCCTACAAGTAATCGAACTCGTGAAAGCGTACATCTTTTCAGTGAGATTAACGGTTTCACCAGACGATAATTCGAGAGATTTGACAAGACGGGACGCCTCATCTTTCCTTATAAGCCCGAAAGATTTGACGTTTTTAGCACTCAAAAGCTCCAAAATGCATATTTTTCGCATTTGTCTCCAATACTCATTGTAAGGGCTAAAGATTATGTCTTTATCATCGTACCACATGATCTTACCACTGATGCTTTCGGGCTTGTCTGCACATGCAGGATCTTGAAGTTTTAACACCTCTTTAGCAGCCTCGCGTTTTGAAACCACGATTGCTGAAACTTGGCCCAATTTCAGATGCAAAGTGGGTCCATATTTTTGGTTCAGTTTGGTCACTGCATGGTGCGGTAAACCGTTGGTCATGTGGTGGAGATGGCCGATCAACGGTAGCTTTGGCGGGCTCGGTGGCAAATTTTCGGGTTTTTTGTGGGATTTGGATGAAATCCATGTTTTGGTTAGTATTAGTAAGAAGATGAAAGATGAAAAAAGTATAGGGATTGTGAAGTTTGAAAGGATTTGGATATCCATGGTTTGTAGGAGAATGTGGAAAGGATAGAGAGATTAACTTGTTTGTTTGTTTGTTTGTTTGATTGATGAAATGTTAGGATAACTTTGGGATGTATTTATAGGTGTAGATTTTAGATAGGGAAGGTTATATTGTCTTTCCCATTTTCAACTATATCAATTTTGACATTAGTCTATTCTATGCCTAAATATTGAGTTGACTCTGGGAAAATTTATGTCACGTTGGTCCAATAAATTTAGTGAAAAACATGTGGTGTATGTCTGTATGATATCGGTTCGAACCGAAATCGAATTGAAAAATTTGGTTTGATTTTTGGTTATTTTAAAAAAATTAAAAATCAGTTTAGGTTTCGGTTCAATTTTTGGTTTCAACGTTTGGTCAATTGAAAATTTAATTAATTATAATTAAAATCAGGAATTTTGAATAAAATTTGAAAGAAATTGTTTGAAATCTCTTTGGTGCAATTGTATACTTCTTGCAAATTTGTTTGGTGTTCCATTGAAGCATTTCAAGTAGGTGTGTTCATTCGGGCGGTTCGGTCCTCCAAAAATTCAGACCGAAAACCTAAGAAAATTTTGGCGGTTCGATTTGGTTAAAAATAAAAAAATTGGTCGGTTAATGATTTTCAATCGAAATCAACAACCCTTTTGTGTGCTTTGCCTTTTTGTCTATACATACACATATACATACAAATATAATATCATGTTTGTGAGCCAGACTCGAGCTCATGAGCTTGTGCTCGGCTCCAACTCCCGAGCCTGAGCCCAAGCTCTCAAAAGTTAAGTTCGACAAGTTCAAGCTCGAGACTAAAAAAATCACTAAACTCTGGTCTAGTTCGACTCATTTATCCCTCCTAATTCAAGGGGATATTTGGTATGAAGAGTATAATTGGGGGGGCAAAATGTATTTTACAAAAAATATACATAAATATTGGGCCAACATGCCTAGTGTTGTGTTGGTGTATATATAATTATATATCAAAGGCCGAAGTTAAAGGTCCCTTAGTAATGGCCCATTGTTAATGGGCCAAAAAAATAAAACAAGTTTGCTTGAAATCTTGGCCTTACGTGTATATATATATATATATATATATATATATATATGAGTTTATTTAATTTTTACCATTTGTTAAATTCTTTAATTTATTAATTTATTTTCATACCACCACGGCTGTTAAACTTTCATTTAATAATAGTTAAATTATTGATTAAATCTTGTTTTCGACCCACAAGATTATATATATACAAAAAAAAGAACCCAACGAAATTTTAAGTTTCTTTGTTGATGTTATGGCAAAATTAAAACCACATCAGCTAAATTAAATCAACATGCATGTATAATAATCAACATGCATTTAAATCAAATTTTCCACACAACAACTTATAAATCAAGTTAACTATATAATTGGACGATTCTCCTATTTTCCTGCATTATCAATATGTTTTTTTTTTGAAAAATAATACGTTCAAAGTTTTTTTTTTTTTTTTTTAAATCTAGTCCAATTTTTTTATTATTTGCATGCATGGCCACCTGAGTCTAGTCAATATTAGCAAGCTTCGGGCAGTTTACGTACAACAATATGTCAAAATTCAACTACTATATATTTTCTAATGAAACTGAAAAGTCAAATTCATTGTCAAATTACAACTAATTTGAAACTCAATCAAGATTCAATATAGAACAACTAAAATTAAACTAAAATTAATATTTCTAAGAGAAAACTGATAAAAGTTTTATTTAATTGGTGTTTTTTCAATAATGATGGAGTAATTATATTTATAGGCTCTAGAAAAGATATGAAAGGAAATAAACTTGAACCAAGGTAATTAAGCTAAATAAGAACATATAATTAACTCAAAAATATTTCAATTCATCCCAATAAATATAAATATATTAAAATATCTAAATTTCATGTTTGTGAGCCGGGCTCGATGGCAAAGTGTATTGTACCAAAAATATACATAAATATTGGGCCAACATGCCTAGTGTTGTTGTTGGTGTATATATAATTATATCAAAGCCCAAAGTTAAAGAGCACTTAGCCATGGCCCATTATTAATGGGCCAAAAATAATACAGGTTTGCTTGTGATCTTGGGCCCATATATGTAAATTCTGGACTCTGATTATAGGCCTAAGTCCTACAACAATAAAAGCCCAATTGTTGTATTTCTTTATTAAAATATGATTAGCCCCCAAAAGGCCCAATTGTAGGCCCACATACATTTTGTTAACTTAACAAATGAACTTCTTTTTTGGTTCAATTAGATGTCTTTTTTATTGTTCAATAAGCCTTGGAGCACAATCTAATTGAATTCAAGTCGATAAATATGTCAAGTCAAAATGTAATGTCGTATTCAATATAAAGACCATATCTTCAAGTCAAATTTGATAGGATATAATATACAAAATTTCACCTTTTTTTTCAACGTAAAATTCTTTTCCGCACAAAAAAACAAAGGAAATATAAATAACTAAAAAAAATTAATTTAGTTTTAACCATTTGTTAGATAATTTAATTTATTAATCAACTTTCATGCCACCAACGGCTGTTAAACTTTTTAATTGGGTTTAATTTGGCTCAATTATAATAATAGAATTATTAATTAAATCTTTTTTTCAACCCACATGATTATATAAAAGAAAACCCATCGATATTTTAAGTTCTTTCTTGCTAATATGACAAAATTAAATTCACAGCAGCTAAGTTTAAGCAACATGCATGCATGTATAACCATTAATTGTAAGTCACTTTATGCTTTTCATAATTGCGATAATAAATGCAAATTAATTTATTTACCTTGTACAAATGAAATTAGTCTCCCTTTGTTATCTAAAATCATTAATTCTAAGTCACTTTATGCTTTTCATAATTGTGATAATAAATGCAAATTAATTTATGTACCTTCTACATACAAAATTAGTCTCCCTTTGTTACCTAAATTTAAATCATTATCATTTGTCCACGTTAGGGATGTAAGCGATCGGGTTTGGCGGTTTTTTTTAAAAAAAAAACAAACCGACCTAACATGAACAGATGGATAAAATAACAATCTTACATATTTATTTTTTCGAACTGACCAATTCGGTTCAGTAGGGTTAATAAATTTTGCGACGGGTTGGCAGTTTTAGTTTTTATTTTTTGTTGTTAACTAGTTAGTAGTGCACTAATAAAATATATTACATTTTGTGCATTTAATTTAAAAAATTGAATTGGTAGGATGTAGAAAATCAAGTGGTGTTATAAATACAAATCTTATGACCATAATTTATAATGGGTGAAAACTCTAATATTATTAAAAATAAAAATATCATAAAATTTTAATCTCGACATATTTCGTTGGTTGTGAAAATAAAACTTTGTTCAAATAAAATAAAATAAGTGTTCAAACAAGGTTTTAAATTTTCTCAAATAAAAGTAAAATGAATTATATAAATATGAACAAAATTATTATTGTTAGAGAGTATATATCTATATATTATTTTAAAGCTTGTTTTAATCTCTGTAATATATATTTGTCTGTATTTTATATAATTAGCGGCCAGGTTGCGGTCTAGGCGGACTACATATTTTAAACCCACTATCCCGACCTGAAAGTGGCGGGTGACAAGAATATCTAACCGTCACTATTATTTAAAAGTTTAAAACCGACGATTTGCAGACAGATCGGTTCGATTTGAACGATTCGGACGGATTTAACAGATTTATGTACACCCCTCGTCCTCATAAACAAAATAAATCAATCTAACTATATATTAGATGATTTTCCCTCTATTTTCCTCCATTATCATGTTTATTTTTTAAAATAATACATTCAAAGTTTTTTGTCGTATCCAATTTTTATTAGTATTCGCATGCATGACCACCTGAATCTTAGTCAATATTTGCAAGCTTTCGGGCACTGTACGTACTACATGTCAACATTCAACTACTATAAATTTTCTAATCAAAACAGAAAAGTAAAAATTCTTTATCAGATTACACCTAATTTGAAACGCAATCAAAATTGAATGGTAAGACATGGTAAAGACTATGAATAGATTTGGGAAATACTATGAAACACTGAGTTCAACATGATTGATATATATATTATACACCAAATGTTTTATAAATACCCAACAACCGAGACAATTATTTCATATCTGATAAATTTGAATTATTTGTATTAGATGGGAGTTAATCGACGGATAAATTTAATTTTGTAATAAAGATCATGTCTAGTTAAACTAACGACTCATTATGAATTCTGGGCAGATGTCAAAAACAAGTAATTTTTAAATGGTTGTGGTAGTGGATTGTGAGAATCACCTCCTCAGCAAAACAATAGTGTATGTCACACCGATCTTGTTGGACCCGATATTACACTGATTTTTCGTATTCTAATTCAGTATTCGGCTACGATTATCGTAAAAATTGATATATTCAAAAAAGGAAAGGCAATGTAACCTTCTCTAGCTAAAATCTACACCTATAAATACATCCCAAAGTTGTGCTAACATTTCATCAAACAATCCTGTTGCTAAATAATTTAAACGTTTTAACATGAAAGTATCCAAACAAACTCAACTACTTTATATTTATGACAACCCTGCTAATCTCACAGAATCTGTGAGATTAGCTCCTGACAGCCCGAAAAAGGCTTTTTTATAAAAAGCGCATTTTACTTTATTTTATTTTATTTATTCACCCTAAATCCTATTAGATAAAATTGTATTATAACTAAAACTCTTATTTTAACATATTTGATGATCACTTATTTCAAGAAAAACTGCCTACAGTAAAAAGAAAAAAAATAGTACAAGAGAGGTTCAATTCAATTCAAGGTGTATTTTGTTGATTTTTTTCTTCGTTACGAGGTATTGAATTTATTAACTTTACTGAATTAATAATATATATATATATTTTAAAATTGATAGATTTTCGTAGTTCATTAATCTTTACATATTTTTTCATCTATTCTATTATGATATTAGTTACATAAATTTCCATATATGAATTTTATGTTCGTTTAATATTTTTGAAATATGAAATAATTAAATATAATTGCAATTTATACACCTACTAATTGTATGGTTATATACATATTTTTAGATGGAAGATATGTCACTCAATGATGAATCTGTTGAGATTGGCGATGATAAGATGTTAACTCCGACAAAATCAATACCAATTCCACCTTCTGCAGGTATGGAGTTTGAGTGCTATGATGATGCATATGGTTTTTATAATCTCTATGCAAAAAATTTAGGGTTTGGTATTAGAGTGAGAAATTCTTATAAGGGAAAAATAGTGCTATAATTTGTTGCGTTCATCAAGGATTTAAGGAAGACAAAGAAGTGAATAACCCTAGACCAGGAAAAAGAATTGGTTGTCAAGCAATGATGAGGATCAAATTAAGTAAGCTTCAAAAGTGGATTGTTACAGAAGTTGTTCTTGATCACAATCATAATACTACACCATCTAGTGTGCGATTTTACAAGTCTCACAAAAATATGAGCAAATCAATAAAGAAAAAACTTGAGTTAAATTGTGATTCTGGAATTCGTACTGACAAGACTTACCATTCATTATTTGTACAAGCTAGAGGTCCAGAAAAATTAGTTTTTGATGAAAAGGATGTTAGAAATTATGTTGCTGATTATAAACGTCTAAAGTTAGTCCAAGGAGATGCACAAGCTATGTATGATTATTTTTGTCATATGCAACTGAAAAATCAAAAGTTTTTTTATTTACTTGATTTTGATGATGAAGCACGATTAAAAAATATATTTTGGGCTGATGCAAGGTCTAGAGTTGCATATGAATTTTTCAGGGATGCCATTACATTTGACACCACATATCTAACAAATATGTATGATATGCCATTTGCACCTTTTGTGGGTGTCAACCATCATGGTCAATCAATTCTTTTAGATTGTGGTTTGTTAGCAGATGAAACAACCAAGTCATTTATTTGCTTGTTCAATGCATGGTTAACTTGTATGGGTGGTTGAGCTCCACTTGCTATAATAACTGATCAATGCAAAGCTATGAAAACTGCTATTGCTCAAGTGTCCCAAGGGCTCGTCATCGTCTTTGCTTATGGCATATAATGCAAAAGGTGCCACAGAAGTTGAAATGATATAATCAGTATCAGTCAATTAAGCATGCAATGGAGAAAGCTGTCTATGATTCATTAAGAGTGAGTGAATTTGAACAAGCTTGGAAAGAGATGATTGATGATCATGGATTGGAAGATAATGAATGGCTTAGGTCTTTATATGATGATAAGGAAACTTGGGTTCCAGTATTTCTTAAGGGTACTTTTTTTGCGGGCATGTCTATTACTTAGAGGAGTGAGAGCATGAATGCTTTCTTTGACGGGTATGTACACTCTCAAACAACATTAAGTGATTTTGTTAGTAAATATACACTGGCTTTGAAAGATAAACATAAAAAAGAAGCTAAAGCAGACTTCCACTCAAGGCATTCAGAGCCTATCATTAAGTCGAAGTGCTTATATGAAAAACAGCTCTCCAAAATCTATACACACACTATTTTTAAAAAGTTTCAAGTCGAAGTGGAAGAGATATTTCATGTTTTAATATTGTCCGAGAAAAATCAGAAGATTCTATTGAGACTTACATTGTTAAAGAGAGAGTGACCAGTTTTGAAAATACGAGTCGTGTGGTAGATTACGAAGTTCTATACAGAATTAATCTAAGGTAATTAATCTAAATAAGAAAACAAAATTAATTCAAATATAATTCAAATTATTTTACTAAATATGAAGATATTAAAATATCTAAATTTCATATTCGTGAATGGGCTCGAAATCAGGAGCTTGTGTTCGGGTCCAGAGCTCTTGTTAATTAATTCAGGGGCAAAATGTAAATATACATAACTATTGGGCCAACATGTCTAGTGTTGCTCTTGGTGTGTATATAATTATATAGTAAAGCCCAAAGTTAAAGAACCTTTAGTAATGGCCCATTATTAATGGGCCAAAAATAAGACAGGTTTGCTTGTGATCTTAGGCCCATATATATATGAATTCTGGACTCTGATTATAGGCCCAACCCCTACAAGAATAATAGCCCAAGTGTTGTCTTTCATTATTAAAATATGATTACACCCCAAAAAGGCCCAATTGTAGGCCCAACTCCTACAAATAGAGTTAATTCAATATGATTCGAAATCAAATCCTTAAAAATTTATTTTAGATCATTTTGTTAACTTAATAAATATTAATTTTTTTTGTTTAGTACGATGTCATTATTTTATTCAATAAGCCTTGCAGCACAATCTAATTGAATTCTAGTCGACAAATATGTCAAGTCAAAATGTAATGTAGCATTCAAATATTCAATATAAGACCATATCTCTAAGTCAAATTTGATAGAATAAAATATATAATTTTCACCTTTTTTTCAACATAAAATTCTTTTCCACACAAAAAAGAAAGGAAAAATAAATAATTAAAAATTAATTTAATAAAATATATAATTTTCAACTTTTTTTCAACATAAAATTCTTTTCCACACAAAATGAAAGGAAAAATAAATAACTTAAAATTAATTTAAGTTTTACCATTTGTTGAATTCCTTAATTTATTAACCAATTTTCATGCCACAACTTTCATTTAAAAGGGTTTATATTTTGGTGTAGAATTATTTATTAAATCTATTTTTCAACCCAAAGAATATATATATAAAAAACCCATCGATATTTAACTTCTTTGTTGATAATACGACAAAATTAAATTAACAGCAGCTAAATTAAAGCAACATGCATGTATATTACCATTATTTTAAAGTCAGTTTATGCTTTTGATAATTGTGATAATAAATGCAATTTTAATTTATTTACCGTGTACAAATGAAATTAGTCTCCCTTTTGTTATCTAAAACCATTAATTCTAAGTCACTTTATGCTTTTCATAATTGTGATAATAAATGCAAATTTATTTATTTACGTTGTACTTACGATATTAGTCTCCCTTTGTTATCTAAATTTAATCATTATCATTTGTCCACATAAAAAAAATAAATCAATTTAACTATATAATTAGATGCCTTTCCTTCTATTTTCCTCCATTATCATGTTTATTATTTTTTTATAATATAATACATTCAATGTTTCTTATCTTGTCCAATTTTAATATTATTTGCTGCATGACCACCTGAATCTTAGTCAATATTTGCAAGCTTCGGGATACAATATTTTCTAATGACAACTGAAAAGTAAAATTCATTATCAAATTACACCTAATTTGAAACGCAATCAAGATTGAATGGTAAGACATGGTAAAAACTATGAACCGACTCGGAAAATACTACAATATACTGAGTTCAATATAGTCGATATATCACACACCAAATGTTTAAGAAATACCCAACAACCGAGACAATAGTTTCATATCTGATAAATTTGTATTATTCGAGATAAATTTTGCAATAGAAAATCATGTCTAGTTAATTTAACGCCTCATTCTGAGTTTTGGGCAGATGTCAAAAACAAGTAATTTTTTAGTGGTTGTGGTTAGTGGATTGCGAGAAAACATATAGTGTATGCCACACCGATTCTGTTGGACACGATATGAAACTTATTTTCTACATTCTATATAACTCAGTATTTGGCTACACATTATCGTCAAAATCGATACATTAAAAAAAGGAAACACAATGTAACCTTCTCTATCAAAAATCACCTATAAATACAACCCAAAGTTGTGCTAACATTTCATCAAACAAACAAACCAACAAGTTAATCTATTTACCCTTTCCACATTCTCCTTTAAACCATGGATATCCAAATGCTTTCAAACTTCACCATTCCTATGCTTTTTTCATCTTTCATCTTCATACTAATACATATAACCAAGGTATTGAATTCATCCAAAACCCACAAAAAACCCGAAAATTTGCCACCGAGCCCGCCAAAACTACCGTTGATCGGCCATCTCCACCACATGATTGACGGTTTACCACACCATGCACTCACAAAACTAAACCAAAAATATGGACCAATCTTACATTTGAAGTTAGGCCAAGTTTCAGCCATCGTGATTTCTAAACGCGAGGCCGCTAAAGAGGTATTGAAACTTCAAGATCCTGCATGTGCAGATAAGCCCGAAAGCATAAGTGGTAAGATCATGTGGTATGATTCTAAGGACATAATCTTCAGCCCTTACAATGAGTATTGGAGACAAATGCGAAAAATATGCATTTTGGAGCTTTTGAGTGCTAAAAACGTCAAATCTTTCGGGTTTATAAGGAAAGATGAGGCGTCCCGTCTTGTCAAATCTCTCGAATTATCGTCTGGTGAAACTGTTAATCTCACTGAAAAAGTATACGATTTCACGAGCTCGATCACATGTAGGGCTGCATTCGGTGAAGTGTTGAGGCATAGTGATACGCTTGTACCGATGTTTAAAAAGGCGATCATTATGGCAGGAGGATTCGAGTTGGCTGATTTGTTCCCATCTTTCAAATTGTTACATTTTCTAAGTTGGAACAAGCACAAGTTGTTGAGGATGAGACATAAACTCGATACAATATTAGACGACATAATCGAAGAACATAAGTTGAAGCAAAGTGGCGAGTTTGGGGGCGAAGATATAGTTGACGTTCTTCTGAGAATGAAGAACAATAAAGAACTCGAGTTTCCTATTACTAATGAGAACATCAAAGCTATTATCGTTGTAAGTTATTTTTCGACTATATATCTAATCCACAAGCGACTTATATATATATATATATATATATAATACGATCAATGATTGTTGTGCTATATAACTTGTAGGATATGTTCTCAGCTGGCACAGAAACCTCGTCTACTACTATCGATTGGACCATGGCCGAACTCATAAGAAATCCCCGCATGATGGCAAAGGCACAAGCGGAAATAAGAGACGCCTTAAAGGGTAAAACGGTCATTGAAGAAAGCGACGTAAAAACCCTAAAATACCTAAAAATGATCATTAAAGAAAGTTTGAGGATGCACCCTCCGGGCCCATTACTGCCCAGAGCGTGTCGAGCTGAATGCATAGTTGATGGCTATAAAATCCCGATCAAATCCAAAGTTATTGTTAATGTTTGGTCTATGGGACGGGATCCCGAGTATTGGGACGAGCCCGAGATTTTTAAACCCGAGAGGTTTGAGAATAACGAGATAGATTTCTTGGGGAATCACTTTGAATATCTTCCGTTTGGGGCGGGTCGAAGGATGTGCCCCGGTATGAACTTCGGGTTGGCAAATGTAGAACTCCCTCTCGCTCAACTTTTATACCATTTCGACTGGAAAATGCCGAATGGGATGAGCCATGAAGATGTAGACATGACTGAGACAAGTGGTATTGGTGTATCAAGAAAGAATGGTCTTTTTCTTGTTCCCATAGTCCATAATCCTTCCATTTAGAACTCATAAATAGGTCAGTATCAATGGAACTGGTCTAGCATAGAATGATTCCGACTCAGAGTAATTTCCGTTTTCAAATTACGTACTTTTAAATGATATTTGTTCACTACATTTTAGGGTTTTTTTATACGTTTTTTTTTCTTTTTTTGATAATTATTGTAATAAATGTGTGGTTGTAACTATCATGTGATCGACTGTACGATAAATAAATTCTGGATATTGACCAGACTCGTTATGTACCAGAATTTCTCGTGACTTGATTGTTATACTATTGAAGTAATGAAGCTTGGTACATTGTTGTTACACCAATCATAGTTATTGTTAAAATTATATATTTTCTGAATTATTAAATGTATCGATGAATTCAATTAAAACTATGAATTTTATACAACTTTTAAATAATAAATTATATAAGAAATATAACCCATAGGATTCAGTTATAGTTTATAATAATTTTAAGCATTAAATTGAAAACAATTCAAATTTTATAAATTTACAAGAGACTAAATTCAGAATAAAATTAAACTTAAAGGACTAATAAAAAAAAATCATTAGCTCGAAAATGGCGTAGCTTTTGGCGCTGGGTTGGAGCAAACCGCCAAAAACATCCCAATCTATGATATTTTAGTGTGGTTTGTAGATGGTACAAAATTAAATCTCTACTATTAAAGAAATATTGTCAACACTTAGAAATTTTAATATAAAATTCCTTTTTCTTAAAAATGCTTATGTTACATTGGCAACAAATATGCTGAGATTGACCGATATTTCCACACCACCTTCAATGAGATGGATTTCGGTAACTCCAACTCTCTTTTGAAGTGGTGGCATAGGAAATCCAAGGCGTTTCCAATCCTTTCAATCATTGCAAGGGAAATTTTTTCCATACCGGCATCAACCGTCTCCGTTGAGTCCGCTTTTAGTATCGGAGGCAACATGTTGGACGATCGAAGATCAAGATTGACGGTTATAAATGTGGAAAATCAATGTTTGCTTGAAGATTGGACAAAGGCCGAGAAAAGACAACAAGAGAAAAACTTCGACGATGACAAAGAGGGAGATTACTTCCCCTGGGATTCAAGCGGTTCCTCGGATGGAGGCAATGCCAATGCTTGATTGCTTGTTGATCAAACATTGACTTTCGAAAGGTAAGTAAGGTAAGAAGAACTACGTGTGCTTTGATTCATTCACTAAGTGAATGATACGTAGACAATTTTATTTTAAGTTAAAAATTAGTCACTAATTTTTGACTTAAAATAAAATTCAAGCCCCTTTTTTTCATTTTTTTTTTCCAATATTCGTTGTAAAAATTGTATCGTATAAGATTTTAGCTTTAGCATTTAGGTTTGTACTTGTAGTTGTAAATTGTTATTGTAATGTAATACAAAAATTGTAATATAGTTAGGATTATGGAAATTAGAATGTCATTGAATTTTAAACATTGCATTGTTTAAATTTGTTAATAATATAAAAATTATCTGTCTATTGTTAAATATTTTTAATGTTTGTCTTTATTTTATCCGATTTATTTGTTAAACATTGTCCAAAATAAATTCAAAAAAAAAAAAAGGTTCGGAACAGTGGAACCGCCCCGGAACCGTACGTGGAACCGGGTAACCGGAACCGTGCCCAAACAGTTCGAATACGGTTCCGGGGTTCTCGGAATCGGGAACCGGCGGTTCCGGAACCGTAATCGGAACCGCGAACCGTTTGAGCATGTCTACTAATAACTGCGTATTTGGTGCAGCAAAACATCCTAATTATAATAGCAATAGCAATATCACAGCTATAGTATTTTTTTTCCTTTTCCTATATTATATATAATGTCATAGAGTAAGAAAATAATTAGGAGGAAAATAAGAAAAAAATATTATGCATATATTAAACTTGTTATAAATAAACTAAATAATTGATCTTCAATTCTTCTTGTGGTTCTTGAACTCAATGTTTAATATTTCAAGCAAGTTTTTAATACATTAACAGTGCTTTATTTTATTTTATTTTATTACCTTTATAAATATAAATTATTGGCTATGGTAAATTTCAATAAATAAAAATCCAAAAACTGAAAGGGTAATTTCATTTTAATCTCTTTGCCGAATAACCTCTGTTTGTTTGTCAAGAGAATGGAATCAAAATAGGGAATATGATTCCCAAAAAGCAAATAACCTTGTTTGGTATTTTTTATTTAATATTATGGAATGCAATCTAATTCCCAAAATGTGGAAATTATCATCTCAAATAAGGGAATCACAATACCTTATTTATTGAGGTATTGTGATTCCCATATCAAAGTAATCATAAATACAATACTTTAATGCCCTTACTACCCCTATATCAAATATAATACAAAATCAACAAAAATAATTATTTATTTATGCATTTTATTTAAGTTATTATTTATGAAGAAATAGTTACGTATTTTTAATTTATTTAGAATATTGTTATTGTCAAAATAGATCGTAATTTCATTTTATTTGATATTTATTTATTGAATGAAATTGAAAAATTGTTATGTTATTTTTGTGATAGTACTTTTGAAATGGTTGTTGGTCACATATGATTAAAATATTTTATCTATTAACAACAGTATGTTTCCGACTTAAAATAATTATCAATGCATTGGTATATGAAAAATTCATATATGTATCAATTTTTTAAAAGTCAAACAATATATAAATAAAAAATAAGCATGTTCAATTTAATTCTCATTTTTCTAAAGAGGATAATGCAATTGAACCAAATTGATATCTTATTTATTTTTTATTATTTAACCAAATTAAATATATATGTGTATATACACTTATGTATATATATATATATAATATCAAATATTCTACTTTGTCATAAAATTTATAATTGGATTATACAAATATGGTTTAAAATAAGGGTATTTATGTCAAAGTCTTTAATTTTAGATTCCAACTTTATTATATGTGTTTGAACAAAATATAAAAAAGGAAAAAAATATATATCCTTACCGAATTTTTTTGTAGAAACCAAACACTATTAATGGAATCAGATTTCTAGTAATCAAAGTACCAATAATTTTATTCCCATTTTAGATTACATTCAAACAAACAGAGCCTTAGATGACGTTGAAGTAAAAATTGAAGAGGTCTTACACATATTTGATCATTTAAGCATCTCAGTGTTAATTTTTACTACCATATTAAGTATTTTAAATTATAAAAAATTCCTATTAAATATTTATATTGTGTCTTTATATATATATTCTATGTGTTATTCAATTGGTAAAAAGATTATAGATGAATTTTACATTCCCAAAATTATTGAAAATTCGCCAAAAATTGTTGCTAAATAATTTAAACCTTTTAACATGAAAGTATCCAAACAAACTCAACTTCTTTATATTTATGATTTCGAAATTCTTTAACTAAATTATTTAATGCAAACTCAACTACTTTATATTTATGATTTCAAAATTCTTAACTAAATCATTCAATGCAAACTCAACTTAAAAGAAAATTTGAGGACGTATTAATTAATTAAGTCATATAATTCTTTTGTTCCTAGATAGTCCAAATTGATGTCGTCCATTTTAGGCCGTCCTTTAATTCCAATTCGATAAGCATTAATAAGTCAATTCTGGTCTCTTGTGTGTACAGATTTTCAACATGAGTATGTATATTTACTTTTATTTATCTACCCAAATTAAATTCTTCAAAGTAATTAACCAAAAAAATAAAATAAAAAGATGTAATGCATATCATACAAAAAGAGGAAACTCCACTTGGTCGGAAAATCCAACTAACAAAAAAGTATTTAAGAATAACAAATTCAAAAAATGTGAATTATTTAATATATCATAAAAAAATTCTTCAAAAATATATTTCAAAATTCTAGATAATTTTGAAAATATTCTTGCCAAAGAAAAAAAAGACAAAAAGATGATTTTCATGATTTGACAGTTTGATTAAAAAGGTTTTTCCAGCTGCTTGCAAGACAAAAATCAAATTAATCACATATCCTAATACAAAATAACACACCATTTAAAATAAGATTCATTAAAATTACTTTTTGACATTTAAATTATTGAGTTTGATTAAAAATATTTAATAAAGATATTACCTAAATGTCATTTCAAGTAAATTTGTCACAACAAAAAAAAAATATCACATCATTCATTATTATTACATATTTTTCTCCAGGAAAACACATTAACACATATTCTACGCTACATTTTCCCCCGTTTTTCTCACTTTTATAATGAAAAATCATCTAATTTGGGGCCTTATATTTTTCTAGATTTCAGTTATTTATCAATTCCAATACTAAAGTATTCCACATTTTAATGCTGTGGAAATATAATATATTTATATAATAATCAAAGCCGAAATTGATTGTGATGTAATTCTACGCATGCGCTAGACTTGAGTGCGATAATGGAATGTTTGATTTATTGAAAACGACTGTCTTATTTCTTATTGAAAGAATACCCTATAAAATTTAGATCATTTAACTAGATTAGCTATTTACATATTTTGAAAATTGAGAATTTATTAATATTTATAACCCTATGCTTTTTTCATCTTTCATCTTCTTACTAATACTTATAACCAAGACATGGATTTCATCCAAATCCCACAAAAAACCCGAAAATTTGCCACCGAGCCCGCCAAAACTACCGTTGATCGGCCATCTCCACCACATGATCGACGGTTTACCACACCATGCACTCACAAAACTAAACCAAAAATATGGACCAATCTTACATTTGAAGTTAGGCCAAGTTTCAGCAATCGTGATTTCAAAACGCGAGGCCGCTAAAGAGGTATTAAAACTTCAAGATCCTGCATGTGCAGATAAGCCTGAAAGCATTAGAGGTAAGATCATGTGGTATGATTCTAAGGACATAATCTTCAGCCCTTACAATGAGTATTGGAGACAAATGCGAAAAATATGCATTTTGGAGCTTCTAAGTGCTAAAAACGTCAAATCTTTCGGGTTTATAAGGAAAGATGAGGCGTCCCGTCTTGTCAAATCTCTCGAATTAGCGTCTGGTGAAACTGTTAATCTCACTGAAAAAGTATACGATTTCACGAGCTCGATCACATGTAGGGCTGCATTTGGTGAAGTGTTGAGGCATAGTGATACGCTTGTACCGATGTTTAAAAAGGCGATCATTATGGCAGGAGGATTCGAGTTGGCTGATTTGTTCCCATCTTTCAAATTGTTACATTTTCTAAGTTGGAACAAGCACAAGTTGTTGAGGATGAGACATGAGCTCGATATAATACTAGACGACATAATCGAAGAACATAAGTTGAAGCAAAGTGGCGAGTTTGGGGGCGAAGATATAGTCGACGTTCTTCTAAGAATGAAGAACAATAAAGAACTCGAGTTTCCTATTACTAATGAGAACATCAAGGCTATTATCGTTGTAAGTTATTTTTCGATTATATATCTAATCCACAAACAACTTATATATATGACACGACTAATGATTGTTGTGCTATATAACTTGTATAGGATATGTTCTCAGCTGGCACAGAAACCTCGTCTACTACTATCGATTGGACCATGGCCGAACTCATAAGAAATCCCCGCGTGATGGCAAAGGCACAAGCGGAAATAAGAGACGCCTTAAAGGGTAAAACGGTCATTGAAGAAAACGACGTAAAAACCCTAAAATACCTAAAAATGATCATTAAAGAAAGTTTGAGGATGCACCCTCCGGGCCCATTACTGCCCAGAGCGTGTCGAGCTGAATGCACAGTTGATGGCTATAAAATCCCGATCAAATCCAAAGTTATTGTTAATGTTTGGTCTATGGGACGGGATCCCGAGTATTGGGACGAGCCCGAGATTTTTAAACCCGAGAGGTTTGAGAATAACGAGATAGATTTCTTGGGGAATCACTTTGAATATCTTCCGTTTGGGGCGGGTCGAAGGATGTGCCCCCGGTATGAACTTCGGGTTGGCAAATGTAGAACTCCCTCTCGCTCAACTTTTATATCATTTCGACTGGAAAATGCCGAATGGGATGAGCCATGAAGATGTAGACATGACTGAGACAAGTGGTATTGGTGTATCAAGAAAGAATGGTCTTTTTCTTGTCCCCATAGTCCACAATCCTTTCACTTACAATGAATAAATCCAAACTTTATGTGAAATTCTATGCATGCGAAATTCTATTGTTAGGTCAGTTTCAATTCTATGATAGTTGTTCACTGTATTTTAGGGTTCTTTTGACGTTTTTTTTCTTTTTTTATAATTATTGTAATAAATGTGTGGTTGTAACTACAATATGATTGATTATACGACAAATAAATTCTGGATATTGACCAGACTAAAATATGTACCAGAATTTCTCGTGACTTGATTGTTATACTATTGAAGTAATGAAGCTTGGTGCATTGTTGTTACACCAATTATAGTTATTGTTAAAATTATATATATTTTTTTGAATTATAATATGTATTAATGATTTTAATTAAAACTATGAATTTTATACAACTATTAAATAATAAAATTATAAAATAAAACTCATATATAATTAAATAAGAAATATAACCCATAGGATACAATTATAGTTTATAATAATTTTATGCACTAAATTGAAAACAATTCAAATTTTATAAACTTACAAGAGACTAAATTCAGAATAATATTAAACTTAAAGGACTAAATTTTTTTTTTAAAAAATCACTAGCCCGAAAATGGTGCAATTTTTGGCGCTGGGTTGGAGCAAACCGCCAAAAACATCCCAATCTACCATATTTTAGCGTGGTTTGTAAATGGTACAAAATTGATTCTCTACTATTAAAGAAATATTGTCAACACTTTGAAATTTTAACATAAAATTCCTTTTTCTTAAAAATGCTGATGTTACATGGGGATGGGTAAATAAATCCGAAATCAAAGCCCTAATAACTGCATATTTGGTGCAACAAAACATCCTAATTATAATAGCAATAGCAAATATCACGGGCACAGCTATAGTATTTTTTTCCCTTTTTCCTATACTATATATAATGTCATAGAGTAAGAAAATAATTAGGAGGAAAATAAGAAAAATATTATGCATATATTAAACTTGTTATAAATAAACTAAATAATTGATTAACAGTGGTTCTTGAATTCAATATTTAATATTTCAAGCATGTTTTTAATACTTTAATAGTGCTTTATTTTATTTTATTACCTTCATAAATATATATTATTGGTTATTGTAATTTTCAGTAAATAAAATCTAAAAACTGTAAGTGTAATTTCATCTAATCTCTTTGCCGAATTAGTTTTAGATGACGTTGAAGTAAAAATTGAAGAAGTCTTACACATATTTGATCATTTAAGCATCTCAGTGTTAATTTTGCCTATCATATTAAATATTTTAAATTTTAAAAAATCCTATTAAATATATATTGTGTCTTTGTAATCTATATATATATTCTATGTGTTATTCATTTAGTAAAAAGATTATAACTACTTTATATTATTGATTTCGAAATTCTTAACTAAATCATTCCATGCAAACTCAATTTAAAAGAAAATTTGAGGACTTATTAATTAATTAACTCATATAATTCTTTTGTTCCCAAATAGTCCAAATTGATGTCGTCCATTTTAGGCCGTCGTTTAATTCCAATTCGATAAGCATTAATAAGTCAATTTTGGTCTCTTGTGTATACAGTTTTTCAACATGAGTATGTATATTTACTTTCATACCATTTCGACTGGAAAACGCCATGAAGATGTAGACATGATTGAGACAAGTGGTATTGTTGTATCAAGTAAGAATGGTCTTTTTCTTGTCCCCATAGTCCACAATCCTTTCACTTAGAATGAATAAATCCAAACTTTATGTATTCTATGTTAGGTCAGTTTCAATTCTATGATTGTTGTACAGTGCATTTTAGGGTTTTTTTTTTTAACGTTTTTTTCTCTTTTTGATAATTATTGTAATAAATGTGTGGTTGTAATTACTATGTGACTGATTGTACGACAAATAAATTTTGGATATTGACCAGACTCGTTATGTAGTAGAATTTCTCGTGACTTGATTGTTATACTATTCAAGGAATGAAGCTTGGTACATTGTTGTTACACCAATTATAGTTATTGTTAAAATTATATATTTTTTGAATTATAAAATATATTAATGATTTTAATTAAAACTATGAATTTTATACAACTTTTAAATAATAAAATTATAAAGTGAAATGCATATATAATTAAATAAGAAATATAACCCATAGGATACAGTTAAAGTTTATAATAGTTTTAAGGACTACTGAAAATAATTCAAATTATATAAATTTACAAGAGACTTAAATTCAAAATAAAATTAAATTTAAAGGATTAAAATAAAAAAAATCACTAGCCCGAAAATGGCACAGTTTTTGGCACTGGGTTGGAACAAACCGACGCTAAAAACGGATGGTACAGAATTGGATCTCTACTATTAAAGCAATATTGTGAACACTTAGAAATTTTAACATAAAATTCCTTTTTCTTAAAAATGCTCATGTTACATTGGGTAAATAAATCCGAAATCAAAGCCCTAATAACTGCATATTTGGTGCAACAAAACATCCTAATTATAATAGCAATAGCAATATCACAGCTATAGTATTTTTTTCCTTTTCCTATATTATATATAATGTCATAGAGTAAGAAAATAATTAGGAGGAAAATAAGAAAAAAATATTATGCATATATTAAACTTGTTATAAATAAACTAAATAATTGATCTTCAATTCTTATGTGGTTCTTGAATTCAATGTTTAATATTTCAAGCAAGTTTTTAATACATTAACAGTGCTTTATTTTATATTATTACCTTTATAAATATAAATTATTGGCTATGGTAATTTTCAATAAATAAAAATCCAAAAACTAAAAGGGTAATTTCATTTTTAATCTCTTTGCCGAATAACCCTTAGATGACGTTGAAGTAAAAATTGAAGAGGTCTTACACATATTTGATCATTTAAGCATCTCAGTGTTAATTTTTACCATCATATTAAGTATTTTAAATTATAAAAAATTCCTATTAAATATTTAGATTGTGTCTTTATATGTATATATATTCTATGTGTTATTCATTTGGTAAAAAGATTATAGATGAATTTTACATTCTCAAAATTATTGAAAATTCGCCAAAAATGGTTGCTAAATAATATAAACCTTTTAACATGAAAGTATCCAAACAAACTCAACTACTTTATTTTTATGATTTCGAAATTCTTTAACTAAATTATTTAATGCAAATTCAACTACTTTATATTTATGATTTCGAAATTCTTAACTAAATCATTCAATGCAAACTCAACTTAAAAGAAAATTTGAGGACTTATTAATTAATTAAGTCATATAATTATTTTGTTCCCAGATAGTCCGAATTGATGTCGTCCATTTTAGGCCGTCGTTTAATTCCAATTCGATAAGCATTAATAAGTCAATTTTGGTCTCTTGTGTGTACAGTTTTTCAACATGAGTATGTATATTTACTTTTATTTATCTACCCAAATTAAATTCTTCAAAGTAATTAACCAAAAAAATAAAATAAAAGATGTAATGCATATCATACAAAGAGAAGAAACTCCACTTGGTCATAAAATCCAACTAACAAAAAAGTATTTAAGAATAACAAATTCAAAAAATGTGAATTATTTAATATATCATAAAAAAATTCTTCAAAAATATATTTCAAAATTCTAGATAATTTTGAAAATATTATTGCCAAAGAAAAAAAGACAAAAAAGATGATTTGATAGTTTGATTAAAAAGGTTTTTCCAGCTGTTAAAAATCAAATTAATCACATATCCTAATACAAAATAACACACCATTTAAAATAAGATCTATTAAAATTACTTTTTGACATTTAAATTGTTGAGTTTGATTAAAAATATTTAATAAAGATATTACCTAAATGTCATTTCAAGTAAATTTGTCACACAAAAAAATAAAAATATCACATCATTCATTATTATTACATATTTTTCTCTAGAAAACACATTAACACACGCTACATTTTCCCCCGTTTTTCTCACTTTTATAATGAAAAAGCATCTAATTTGAGGCCTTATATTTTTCTAGATTTCAGTTATTTATCAATTCCAATACAAAAGTATTCCACATTTTAATGCTGTGGAAATATAATATATTTATATCTAATCAAAGCCGAAATTGATTGTGATGTAATTCTACGCATGCGCTAGACTTGAGTGCGATAATGGAATGTTTGATTTATTGAAAACGACTGTCTTGTTTCTTATTGAAAGAATACCCTATAAAATTTAGATCATTTAATTAGATTTGCTATTTACATATTTTGAAAATTGAGAATTTATTAATATTATCAAAAATATATTTGATAATAAAGAAGCTGAAGAGGTTGAAATAGGAGTAATTCTGAAAGTTCAATAAAGTTAGCCTCATCTTTGTCAAAATAATTGAGGTATAAGTTTACAACTTTGCGCAATTTTGACTCGAATTAAATATTTTTTGTTTAAAAAAATTATATTATTCGATGACTGAAAGCTCGTTTAGGTTCATTTCGGCTCGATTAATAATAA
Source organism: Verbascum thapsus (assembly GCA_963669365.1). Classification (NCBI taxonomy): domain Eukaryota; kingdom Viridiplantae; phylum Streptophyta; class Magnoliopsida; order Lamiales; family Scrophulariaceae; genus Verbascum; species Verbascum thapsus. The sequence goes on from OY770109.1 coordinate 12,535,377, forward strand.
GAAAATGTGTCAAACATATTAAATCTAATTTCTATTTAGTTCAATTAAAACTCGTTTGATAAAATTAAATATTATTTTTAAAACTCGTTAAGAATTCCAATAAATTAAAACAATATTATCTTGTACGGACGACTTTTCCATGGGGAATTATACCCTTATTGACCTGTCTATTGTGAGTTCAAATTCCATAAATTTGACCTAATTAGTGTTAGCTTTGTTAGTTAATTGGCTTAGTTGCTTGAGCTACCAGAAATTTTGCATGGAAAAAAGAAAATCTAATGAATTGGAAATAATTTTTTTTGGTGTGTTTTTTGGTCTTTTAACTTTTAATTTTTCATGGGATTACATTATATTATGTCAACAAATCATTTGACATTATAGATTATTAAATATAATAAGAGCTCGAGTTTCCTATTACGAACGAGAATATCAGAGGGATCATTTTCGTAAGTCGTTTTTTCGTAACGTAATGCATGCTATCGAAATTAGAGTTTTTCCAATTATATATTTAGAGTTGGACTCGAAGAAGCCATTAAGTATAACTCTATCTAACACAAACAATTCAATATATATATATATATTAAAATTTTAATGTATAGCCATGCACATATAATTTTATAACTATGGTCGTACTTTGGCAACACCCACTTTTAATTCCTAGCTCCGCCACTAGTATGTGAGTATGTTTGGTATTGAATTAGTGACATCCGACATGGTGCATGTGAATAATAGAAGTAGAAAGTTCTTAAATTAGAACTAATTGAATTTACACGATAGGCGAGAGATTAGAAAAATATACGAAGAAACTTTTCTTTGTTCTATTTTATTAACCATGCAGTTATCAATAAGTCGAGCCTTGTAACTCTATATATAACTCTCATCATCAATAATGTTATCAATGATGGTTGTTATCTATATAGGATATGTTCTCAGCGGGAACAGAAACGTCGTCCACTGCAATCGACTGGACCATGGCCGAGCTCATGAGAAACCCTCAAGTGATGGCGAAAGCACAAGCCGAAATACGACAAGCTTTCGACGGAAAGGATACAATCGACGAAAGCGATGTTCAAACCCTAAAATACTTAAAACTAGTGATCAAAGAGTCATTCAGGCTCCACCCTCCAATCCCATTAATCCCAAGAGCGTGTCGAGACGAATGCATAGTTGATGGCTATACAATCCCTTTGAAATCCAAAATTTTGGTCAATATTTGGTCCATGGGAAGGGATCCTAAGTATTGGGACGAGCCCGAAACGTTTCGACCCGAGAGATTCGAGTGCAGCTCGATCGACTTTTTGGGTAATAATTTCGAGTTTTTACCGTTTGGCGCTGGAAGAAGGATTTGCCCCGGGATGAACTTCGGTTTGGCAAACGTCGAGTTGCCGTTAGCGCAATTGTTGTACCGTTTCGACTGGAAAACACCGAAAGGAATGAGTCGTGATGATATCGATATGACTGAGGCAGATGGGATTGCGGTGGCAAGAAAAAATGGGTTGTTCTTGGTTCCCGTTGTCTACAAATCAACTACTAATAAGATCGATTCATAAATGTAGAACTTCTTGGTTCCCGTCGTGATGATAGACATGACTGAGACAAGTGGTATTGGTGTATCAAGAAAGAATGGTCTTTTTCTTGTTCCCATAGTCCACAATCCTTTCATTTAGAATGAATAAATCCAAACTTTATGTGAAATTTTATGTATGCGACATTCTATGTTAGGTCAGTTTCAATTCTATGATAGTTGTTCCCTGCATTTTAGGGTTTTTTTGTACGTTTTTTTTTTGGATAATTATTATAATAAATGTGTGGTTGTAATTACAATGTGATTGATTGTACGACAAATAAATTCTGGATATTGACCAGACTCGTTATGTACTAGAATTTCTAGTGACTTGATTGTGATACTATTGAAGTAATGAAGCTTGGTACATTGTTGTTACACCAATTATAGTTATTGTTAAAATTGTATTTTTTTTTGAATTATAAAATGTATTAATTAATGATTTTAATTAAAACTATGAATTTTATACAACTTTTAATAATAAAATTATAAAGTGAAATTCATATATAATTAAATTTGAAATATAACCCATCGGATACAATTATAATTTATAATAATTTTAAGGACTAAATTAAAAACAATTCAAATTTTGTAAACATACAAGAGACTAAATTCAAAATAAAATCAAACTTAAAGGACTAAAATAAAAAATCACTAGCCCAAAAATGAAAAAGGGTTCGAGCAAACCGACGCCAAAAACATTCCAATCTATGATATGTAAACCCACGTATCCCACTTCTATTAGAAGTGGGTAGTTATTATGTAGATAAAGTGGCCCACGTTTTATATAAATTATGAGGTTTAATAATATATGGATAATTCTAATTGGTTAATTAAATAAAAGGTAAATTCCTAAAATACCCTAATGGTGGGTCTATATAAAGAAACCCTAGAAATTGGTCCTCTCTCAACCTATTACATATTTTCTCTCCATCAATAAAGTCATTCAAGAAGGGGTCAAGAGGGAGAAACACAATTTCGGAGATAAATCATTTTCGCTACTGCGAATCTTATTATGGATCAAGGTAAGTTTCTTTGATCTAAACCTACATGTGAAAATCATATTGTTGAAGATCTTGGTTATTACGATTATGCTTATAACATGTGGTATCAGAGCCTTGATTGAAAACATATGATTTTTCTTTAATCAATCGATTCAATTTTCGAATATTATTATGTGATATAGATTGAAAATTATTCATGAATGATTTATTTTTATGATTATGATTTCAAATTAAAGTTTAACTGTTATTAATAATATGTTAATGGTTTCGTAAACAAAACAAAATTGGATGATATTGTTCATTGCATGAATAGATATATGTATTATATGTATAGATGTCTATGTATGTATTTATGTGAACGGCAGTGAGTTTCAAAAACAATGCTAGTAGCTATGCATATATAGCTTATAGGAATATTATTATTAAAAGTTTTATACACACAATCTAGCATGCTTATGACACATTGTTTATAATTTGAACAATAATATAATAGTGGTATTGATGTCGATAGTGGGATAATGATATAGCAATTTTCTTATCCATAAAGCCCTCTTGACACATACTGCTAAGCCCACATTCATGTAGGATGAAAACCTACTTTTAGGTTATTACATATGATAATCAACATATGATAATTAGAACAATTATAAACAAGCAAGATGAAGACTATGTAGCTTAATGTTTCCTTTGATTAAATTTTACGAGTTATACGTTTTAATTACGTTCTATGAATTGGAGAAATAAATTTCTTGATTCGACTTATGTGATGCTTATCAAGTGAATGTCTTCAAGATATTCTATAAAGTTCATGGTTATAAAATATTTTTGGATCGCCCAAAGGTTGATTACTCGTTTTATAATTCATGAACATTATCGTGGTAAATTGATGTGATCGGTTAGATATCTTTAGTATATCCAAAGATTGCAAATATATCTAATTTGTGCATATTAATTACCCATTATGTGAAATTATTTGAGCATCAATAATGTTTAGTTACCGCACATTGTCGTTTCATCCAAAGGTGAACTACAATTACGCTTGATTACCATATGTTGTCGTTTCACCCAAAGGTGATCTACAATATACATTCATGTTTAGTTATGTTTCTGAATCTGTATTATAGATTAAGTTTATTACTCGAAGCATTAAAGTGTAAGCATATATTATGTTTTGCAGCATTTGCTCATGTTTCTCTTCATTTGCAAGCTGTGTCTGTTATTAAGTTTAATGGGCTTAATTTCTCTAAATGGTGTGAACAAGTTCAGTTTCACCTCGGTGTTCTGGATCTTGATTTAGCACTCTTAAGTGAGAAACCCGCTGCTCTTACTGATTCTAGCAGCACTGAGGATCGATCTTTTCATAAAGCTTGGGAAAGATCCAATAGACTGAGCCTTATGTTCATGCGAATGACTGTAGCAAACAACATCAAGTCCACAATTAAGAAAACTGAAATTGCTAAGAAATATATGATGTCTGTGGAAGAAAGCTCTCAGTCTGAGTCGGCTGATAAGTCGCTTGCTAGGACACTGATGGGTACGTTAACCACCATGAAGTTCGATGGTTCTCATACCATGAATGAGCATATCGTTGAAATGACGAACATTGCAGCAAGACTGAAGACCATGTGAATGGAAGTGAATGAAAATTTCTTAGTAACGTTTATCCTTAATTCCTTACCTCCGGAGTAAGGTCCATTTCATATGAACTATAATACTCTGAAGGATAAATGGAATGTGCATGAATTAGAAAGCATGCTCATTCAAGATGAAATAAGGCTTAAGAAATCGGGAATTCATTCAACTAATCTCGTTGGTCATAAAGGAGCTGGGGAGAAACCAGGAAAGAAGTATGTAAAAGACAAGCAAGGACTGTCAAAGCTTAATCAGTCATCTGCCCAAATCCACAAGAAGGAAATAAGCAATGATACGTGCCGATTTTGTAGAAAGACCGGACACTATCAGAAAGATTGCCTGAAACGTAAGGCATGGTTCGAAAAGAAAGCTAAGCCTAGTGCTTTAGTATGTTTCGAATCAAATTTAGCTGAAGTTCCTTATAATACTTGGTGGATTGATTCTGGTTGTACCACTCATGTTTCAAATACGATGCAGGGATTTCTTACGACCCAAACCATAAGCCAAAATAAAAAATTCATCTTCATGGGGAATCGCGTCAAAGCTCCAGTTAAAGCTATTGGGACTTATCGTTTAACTTTAGATACTGGGAATTACTTAGATCTTTTTCAGACTTTTATGTTCTTTCTATTTCTCGCAATTTAATTTTGTTGTCTAAACTCGATTCAGTTGGATACTCTTTTAAATTTGGTAATGGATGTTTTAGTTTGTTCAAACAAAATCTTTTTATCGGTTCTGGCTTTCTTTGTGATGGTTTATACAAACTAAAAGTTGATCCCTTTTTCGCTGAGATCTGTTGACCTTGCATCATAATGTTGGAACTAAACATGATTTATCTAGTGAATCGTTTGCTTACTTGTGACATAAACGTTTGGGTCATATATCCAAAGAAAGAATCGAGAGATTAGTAAAGAATGAAATTCTTCCTAATTTGGATTTTATTGATCTCGGAATTTGTGTTAAGTGCATTAAAGATAAGCACACAAAACACACACTTAAGAAAACAGCCACAAGAAGCTCACAACTCCTTGAAATAATACACACCGATATTTGTGGGCCTTTTGATATTCCATCTTTTGGTAGAGAAAAAGTATTTTATCATCTTTATTGATGATTTTCACGTTATGGATATGTCTATTTGTTGCATGATAAATCTCAATCGGTACATACCTTAGAGATATTTATCAATGAAGTTGAAAGATAATTAGACAGAAAGGTGAAAATTGTCAGATCTGATAGAGGTGGTATATATTATGGTAGATATGATAAAAGTGGACAGTCCCCTGGTCCATTTGCTAAATTTCTAGAAAGTCGTGGTATATGTGCTCAATACACAATTGCCAGGAACACCGCAATAAAATGGTGTTGCAGAAAGGCGTAACCGTACTTTGATGGAAATGGTTAGGAGCATGTTAAGCAATTCATCTTTACACAAATCATTGTGGATGCATGCTTTAAAGACCGTTGTATATTTGTTAAATAGGCTTTCTAGCAAAGCAGTTCCTAAAACACCTTTTAAACTGTGGACGGGAAGAAAACCTAGTTTAAGGCACCAGCATGTTTGGGGTTGCCCAGCGGAAGTAAAAATATATAATCCACATGAAAAGAAACTGGACTCAAGAACAATCAGTGGTTTCTTCATTGGTTATCCAGAAAAATCTAAAGGGTATAGATTTTATTGTCCTAATCATAGTACGAGAATTGTTGAAACTGGGAATCCTAGGTTCATTGAGAATGGTGAAGTTAGTGGGATTTTGGAGACACAAAAAGTGGAAATTCAAGAAGTTAGAGTGCAAATTCCTTTGCTTTTACCTTCTTCTCAAGTTGTTGTTCCTGTACATGTTGATCATGCTGATGATTTGCAAGAACAACAAATTAATGACCAAACACTACACAATAAAATTATTGTCAATGAACAAATGGTAGATCAACCACAAAAAATTGAATTAAGAAGGTCTGTAAGACAACTGAGACCTGCAATTTCTGGGGATTATATGGTCTATCTGCAAGAGTCGGAATCCGACTTAGGAATCAATAATGATCCAGTTTCATTTTTACAAGCTATATAAAGCGAGATTTCTGCTAAATGGTTAGATGCCACGAAAAAAGAGCTAAAATCAATGAATTATAATTGAGTTTGGGACATTGTTGAATTGTCCGAAGGTTGTAAAAGAGTTGGTTGTAAGTGGGTCTTCAAGACCAAACACGACTCAAATGGCAATATCGAACGACACAAGTCTATACTCGTTGCCAAAGGTTTTACTCAGAAAGATGGTATCGACTACAAAGAGACCTTTTCACCTGTCTCTAAAAAGGAATCTTTAAGGATTATTGTGGTAATGGTTGCTCAATATGATTTAGAGCTCCATCAAATGGATGTGAAAACCACTTTTTTGAATGGGAATTTAGATGATGAAGTTTTTGTGGATCAACCCAAAGGTTTTGTGATTGATGGAAAAGAACATATGGTGTGTAAACTTAAGAAGTCAATATACGAGCTTGAACAAGCTTCCAGACAATGGTATCTTAAGTTTAACGATACCATTACATCTTTTGGATTTAATGAAAACATCGTTGACCGATGTATATATCTGAAGATCAGTGGGAGTAAGTTTATAATTTTGGTTTTGTATGTTGACGATATCTTGCTTGCTACTAATGATCTTGGTTTATTACGTCAAACTAGGGAATTTCTCTCTAAGAACTTTGAAACGAACGATATGGGTGAGACATCCTATCTGGTAGGAATAGAAATATTCCGTGATAGGTCACAAGGATTGTTGGGATTGTCTTAGAAAACATATATTACTAAGGTTCTAGAGAGGTTCAAAATGAACACATGCTCTAAAAGTGTCGTTCCAATTCAGAAGGGAGATAAATTTAGTCCCAATCAATGTCCAAAGAATGAATTAGAACGTAGTCAGATGGAACAAATTCCTTATGCATCTATTGTTGGAAGCTTGATGTATGCACATACCTGTACCAGACCAGACATCAGTTTTGCTATCGGAATGCTGGATAGGTATTAAAGTAATCCGAGAATAGATCACTGGAAACCTGCAAAGAAAGTGTTGAAGTATCTGTAAGGAACGAAAGATCATATGCTCACTTATAGGAGATCTGATCACCTCGAGGTGATTGGATATTCATATTCAGATTTTGCCGGATGTGTGGACACAAGAAAATCCACATTCGGCTATTTGTTCCTCTTGGTTGGAGGAGCAATTTCATGGAAAAGTGCAAGCAGATTGTCATTGCTGCATCCACTATGGAAACTAGGTTTGTAGCATGCTTTGAGACTACAGTTCATGGTTTGTAGTTGCGGAACTTTATTTCGGGACTTGGAATAGTTGACACTATTGCCAGGCCGCTGAAAATTTATTACGATAACTCCACAGCAATCTTCTTTTCTAAAAACGACAAGTATTCGAAGGGTGCTAAACATATTGAATTGAAATATTTTGCCGTTAAAGAAGAAGTTCAGAAACAAAGAGTGTCAATCGAACACATTAGCACAAATCTTATGGTTGCAGATCCGTTGACAAAAGGATTGCCCCCTAAGGCATTTATTGAACATGTCGAAAGGATGTGGATTATTGAATGTCATCGTTTATGTTGTTTATGTTTTATGTTATCATGTGATTGACACTCCGAGCTCATTTATTTTGTTTCTGCTATGAATTTATGGATCTTGTTTCTTATGATTATTATATACATTAATGCATTATGTGAACTAAACAAGATATTATCTCTGACAAAGACATTATGTTGGATCGTTATTGAATACATATACAATGTCATGTTGAATATGGAACTAGTATCGTGATACATAGAAGAGACTATGTCGACAAATTAATGTACAACTGCTATGATCCTTATTGGTTGTCATGCTTAATAGTGACATTATGATTTAACCGATATGATGATGAGTTACCCTATATTATGCGCAATTACGTTTATTATTAAACTTTATGGTATGTATAATGGCACAGCCAAGTGGGAGAATGTAAACCCACGTATCCCACTTCTATTAGAAGTGGGTAGTTATTATGTAGATAAAGTGGCCCACGTTTTATATACATTATGAGGTTTAATAATATATGGATAATTATAATTGGTTAATTAAATAAAAGGTAAATTCCTAAAATACCATGATGGTGGGTCTATATAAAGAAACCATAGGAATTGGTCATCTCTCAACCCATTACGTATTTTCTCTCCATCAAGAAAATCATGCAAGTCTAAAGGGGTCAAGAGTGAGAAACACAATTTCGGAGATAAATCGTTTCCGCTACTACAAATCTTATTATGGATCAAGGTAAGTTTCTTTGATCTAAACTTATATGTGAAAATCATATTATTGAAGATCTTGTTATTACGATTATGTTTACATGATATTTTAGCATGGTTTGTAGATGATACATAATTTGATCTCTACTATTAAAGCAGTATTGTCAACACTTAGAAATTTTAACATAAAATTCCTTTTTCTTAAAAATGCTCATGTTACATTGGGTAAATAAATCCGAAATGAAAGCCCTAATAACTACATATTTGGTGCAACAAAACATCCTAATTATAATAGCAATAGCAATATCACAGTTATAGTATTTTTTTTCCTTTTCCTATACAATATATAATGCCATAGAGTAAGAAACAATTAGGAGGAAAAAATAAGAAAAAATATTATGCATATATATATTAAACTTGTTATAAATAAACTAAATAATTGATCTTCAATTCTTCACGTGATTCTTGAATTCAATGTTTAATATTTCAAGCAAGTTTTAAATACATTAACAGTGCTTTATTTTATTTTATTACCTTCATAAATATATATTATTGGCTGTTGTAATTCTCAATAAATAAAATCTAAAAACTGAAAAAGTGTAATTTCATTTTAATCTCTTTGCCGAATTATTTTTAGATGACGTTGAAGTAAAAATTGAAGAGGTCTTACACATATTTGATAATTTAAGCATCTGTGTGTTAATTTTTACTATCATATTAAGTATTTCAAATTATGAAAAATTCCTATAAATATTTATATTGTGTCTTTATATATATATATTATTCTATATGTTATTCATTTGGTAAAAGGATTATAGATGAATTTTACATTCCCAATGTCATTGGAAATTGGCCAAAAATCAACAAATTCGACTACTTTATATTTATGAATTTTGAAATTCTTGGCTACAAATCATTCAATGCAAACTCAACTTAAAAGAAAATTTGAGGACTTATTAATTAATTAACTCGTATAATTCTTTGTTCCCAAATAGTCCAAATTGATGTCGTCCATTTTAGGCCGTCGTTTAATTCCAATTCGATAAGTCAATGTTGGTCTCTTTTGTGCGTAACAATTTTGGTCACATGAGTATGTATATTTACTTATTATTTCTCTATCCGAAATTCTTCCAAGTAAATAGCCAAAAAAAAAAAATGTAATTTATTATGCATATCATACAAAAAGAAGAGTTAAGACCCCAATTGTTGGAAACTCAAACTCACAAAAAAGTATTTTGGAATAAAAAATTCAAAAAATGTCAAGAAAAAAATTCTTCAAAAATATATTTCAAAATTCTAGATAATTTTGAAAAAAATCTTGTTAAAAAAAAAGAAGTGAAAAATATGGTTTATATTATTCATGATTTGACAGTTTGATTAAAAAAAAAAATTCAGCTATCTTTCAAAATTAAAAACCAAATTATTCATATATTCTAATACAAAATAACACAACGCCTTAAAAAAAATTTTGACATCTAAATTAATGAATTTGATTTAAAATATTTAAACAAATAATATCTAAATATCATTCCAACTAAATTTCTGATAACAAAAAATATATCACATCAATTATTATCATTTCATATTTTTCTCTTAAAAAAACTCATTAAATACATATTTTACACTACAATTTTTCCCATTTTTATAATGAAAAATCATGTAATTTGGGGCCTTATTTTTTTCTTCTTCTAGATTTCAGTTATTTATCAATTCCAATCGTCCACGTAATCAGAGTACTAAAGTATTCTACATTTTATTGCCGTGGAAATATAATATATATATATATATATATATATCTATGTAATCAAAGCTGAAATTGATTTTGAGTGCGATAATGGAATGTTTGATTTATTGAAATTACTATTGTCTCATTTCTTATTGAAAATATCCTATAAAATTAGATCATTTAATTAGAGTAGCCGTTTACATATTTTGAAAATTGAGAATTTATTAATATTATAAAAAAAACAATATTTTATTAAAAGGAGTCATTCTGAAAGTTCAATAAAGTTAGCCTCAATTTTGTCAAATTAATTGAGGTATAAGTTTACAACTTGTGCAATCTTGACTCCTATTAAATTTTGTTGAAAAATAAATCTATGTTATTCGATGTTTGAAAGCTCATTTGTGTTCGTTTCGACTCGATTAATAATAAAAAATGTGTCAACATATTAAGCTACTTAAATCTGATTTCTATTTAGCTCAATTAAAACTCGTTAAACAAAATTAAATATAATTTTTAAAACTCGTTAAGAATTCCAATAAATTAAAACATTATCTTGTACGACTTTTCCATGGGGAGTTATACCCTTATTGACCTGTCTATTGTGAGTTCAAATTCCATAATTTTGACCTAATTAGTGTTAGCTTTGTTAGTTAATTGGCTTAGTTGCCATTTGAGTTACCAGAAATTTTGCATGGGAAAAAGAAAATCTAATGAATTGGAAATAATTTTTTATTGTGTGTTTTTTGTCTTTTAACTTTTAATTTTGCATGATATTCTTAAATTATATTTCATAACTTTTAATATTTCTCATTTTTTGGCCCCACTTATGATCTTTTGTCCAAAAAGTAATTAGCAACTCCGGTAGTCAATTAATATTCCAGCATAATTTTTGGGGAATTTTGTGAGTAAGTAGCTGTAATTAACATTGAATGAAAAAAATTATAATATTGAATATATTCATGTATATATGAGTGAATTCAAGTATAAATTTTCTTCAAATAAATTGGTCAAAGTTCTCACCAACGAAGTTGACTGTTAATTCTTGGACAAAAATCATCAATGCGATCAAAAGTGAGAATTTTAAAATAATGTGAGATTTTAGGGTACCCAAGCATAAATATAAAAAATAAATGAAGATTTTATTATTGAAAATAGTGTTCGCTGTTCAGTAATAATATGATCGATATTATCCCCGTACACAACCAATAATACCATTAATGATATCAACAATATCATTTGACTTTATAGATTGTTAAATATGATATATATAACCTCTGATAATAATAAATATGGTTCAATATTATCGAATCAGCCAAACTCGATCAAATAAGTATCTATCGATATTGTTGATTTATGTACTATACTCTTAACCATGGTTCAATTTTTTCCTATCAAGAAACGTGCATTAAGGCTTGCAGCAAAATTCTAACACTAATATTTATTAAATAATATTAACTTGTAGAATAATTCGATTATACTCTTAGTCAAGTCTTTGCTAGCTAGCTTAGAAAAGTTTATGGATAAAGAGCAAAAAACAATATTTAATTGTTTTTTTCCCTAAAGAAAATGTTAACCCATTATCAAGTAGATATTTATATTTCCAAATTCGATTATTTATCAAAAAAAAAAACAGTCAATATCCGTGGCAAGAAAAAATTGTAAACCACAGTAGATACTATGAATCAACTTACCAACAAGCAATTACAGTCAGAATTGGTACACAAAAAGGATTGAATTTTTTTCATTCTCTTACAAAAATCTTCACTTATAAATACATCCCAAATGTTGTCCTAAAATTTCATCCATCAAACAAACAAACAAACAATGGAGATCCAATTGCCTTTCACTTTCAAAACCCTCTTCCTATTTTCTTCTTTCGTCTTCATACTAATCAAACTATCGAAAAAACCGAAACCCCACAAAAACGACGTAAAATTACCCCCGAGCCCGCCCGAGCTGCCCGTGATTGGTCATCTCCACCACTTGGTAGGTGCCCTACCACACCATGCACTCACAAAACTGACCAAAAAATTTGGGCCCTTTTTGCATCTGCAACTAGGTCAAATTTCTGCGGTTGTGATTTCATCTCGTGAGGTAGCTAAAGAGGTGTTAAAACTTCAAGATCCTTCATGCGCAGATAGGCCCGAAAGCATAGGCACAAAGATAATGTGGCACGATAAAAAAGACATCGTTTTTAGTCCTTACAACGAATTTTGGCGACAAATGCGTAAAATCTGCATATTGGAGCTTTTGAGTGCCAAAAACGTCAAATCTTTTGGGTCCATACGAAACGACGAGGTTTTGAAGATGATAGAATCTCTTACATCCTCGTCAGGAGATTCTGTGAATCTTACTGAAAAAGTGTTCGATTTCAACAGCTCGATCACTTGTAGGGCCGCGTTTGGGAAGGTGATGAAGGATCGGGATTTGGTGATATCGATGATGAAAAAGGCGATAACTATGGCTGGTGGATTTGAGTTGGCTGATTTGTTCCCATCTAATAGGGTTTTGAGTGTTCTAAGTTGGAATAAATATAAGTTGTTGAGTATGCGTCGAAAGTTAGACGATATTCTTGATGACATTGTTAAGGAACATGAGTTGAAGAAGAATGGCGAGTTTGGTGGGGAAGATATTGTCGATGTTTTGCTGAGAATGAAGAAAACGGGAGAGCTCGAGTTTCCTATTACGAACGAGAATATCAGAGGGATCATTTTCGTAAGTCGTTTTTTCGTAACGTAATGCATGCTATCGAAATTAGGGTTTTTCCAATTATATATTTAGAGTTGGACTCGAAGAAGCCATTAAGTATAACTCTATCTAACACAAATAATTCAATATATATATTAAAATTTTAATGTATAGCCATGCACATATAATTTTATAACTGTGGTCGTACTTTGGCAACACCCACTTTTAATTTCTGGCTCCGCACTAGTATGTGAGTATGTTTGGTATTGAATTAGTGACATCCGACATGGTGCATGTGAATAATAGAAGTAGAAAGTTCTTAAATTAGAATTAATTGAATTTACACGATAGGCGAGAGATTAGAAAAATATACGGAGAAACTTTTCTTTGTTCTATTTTATTAACCATGCAGTTATCAATAAGTCAAGCCTTGTAACTCTATATATAACTCTCATCATCAATAATGTTATCAATGATGGTTGTTATCTATATAGGATATGTTCTCAGCGGGAACAGAAACATCGTCCACTGCAATCGACTGGACCATGGCCGAGCTCATGAGAAACCCTCGAGTGATGGCGAAAGCACAAGCCGAAATACGACAAGCTTTCGACGGAAAGGATACAATCGAAGAAAGCGACGTTCAAACCCTAAAATACTTAAAACTAGTGATCAAAGAGTCATTTAGGCTCCACCCTCCAATCCCATTAATCCCAAGAGCGTGTCGAGACGAATGCATAGTTGATGGCTACACAATCCCTTTGAAATCCAAAATTTTGATCAATATTTGGTCCATGGGAAGGGATCCTAAGTATTGGGACGAGCCCGAAACGTTTCGACCCGAGAGATTCGAGGGCAGTTCGATCGACTTTTTGGGTAATAATTTTGAGTTTCTTCCATTTGGCGCTGGAAGAAGGATTTGCCCTGGGATGAACTTCGGTTTGGCAAATGTTGAGTTGCCGTTAGCGCAATTGTTGTATCGTTTTGACTGGAAAACGCCAAAAGGGACGAGTCGTGATGATATCGATATGACTGAGACAGATGGGATTGCGGTGGCAAGAAAAAATGGGTTGTTCTTGGTTCCCGTTGTGTACAAAACGACTACTAATAAGATCGATTCGTAAATTAATGTCAGATTGCGCGAATAAGATCCATTATGACTAGTTTAAATATATGTAATAAATGGTCATGACTTGTTTTTTTGATTTTCCATAAACATGTACTTTGTTTTCTGCATGAATAATGTGTATGCAATATTTCTTTGATTTTCTCTATGTTTTTATAGTGGTTCTTAGAGTGGTAAGAGTTTGCTAGTTGGTTGTAATTGGAATAAAATTATATTTTTCGTCTTGATTAAGTTAATTTTAGTTTCATTTCTTACGTGTTTCTCATATTTAAAATCGTAACTTTTAAAAATATATCACATTCAGTCTTAATCGAAATCTATATATAAATTTAGCTGTCAATTCTTTGGGGGAATATTTTTGCATAAATGACATGTGATATTGAGTAAAAAATATTATTACATTGAATATAATCTGTGTTTGATCAAAAGAAACTGAATTAATGTTGGGGTAAATCGCTTTTTTCGTCTCACAAGTGACACCATTATCAATTTTGGTACCGCGCTTGTTGGTTTTCTCACTCTCAGTCCCATATGTCGTCAAATCTCTCACTTTTGGTCCTTTGACCAAACTCCGTCAAGAAATTGACAGAGCCACGCACGTCCATTAATTGGGGGAAAATAAGCGGGAATATTGACCTAATTTTGACCCTAAATCATTTGGGGGGAAAATTAACCTAATTATTCCCCATTTCTTCCCCAATATATGTATGAACCCAAATGGGGAAGAAATTTCAACCCAAATTTCTGGAGCTCGATCTAGTCAAGCCAAATTTCTGGAGCTTGAGTAATTTGTGGGTACCAAAATTTCACATGGATACGCCATTAATCACAAAATTTCCTGAGTAAGAACAAACAATGCTCTCATGAGAAAAGTATCTTACAGCACATGGATGCTCTGATGGCCTCTCAGGTAATAAGAAAGAGACGAGCAACCTGAAATCAAGTCAACAACCGACCAGTTTTATATTGTGATGACGTGAATTGTCCTATTAACACAATTAACAAAATGGAGCTGCTAGTTTATCTTGAATCTGCATCTAATACCAAACTTGCATCTCTGGGTCTTCAAAAAGTACTGAAATATTTCAAACAAAACAGAAAGTTATGTATAGGCCCCAAGATCTATAAAAGAGCATTATATTTTGGTCTCTCAGGAAGGGATTCTCGCTTGGTACTGGAGAAACCTGAATGAAAATTCAAAGATTCAATAACAAAGAAATAGATAAATCTACAGATTTTTCCAGAGAGAAAGAAATTTTAAACCCGGCACAGAAAATTCTGTGTCACATGAGAAGACATACTAACAAATCTTTAACATGCAATGGGTGAAGAAAATTTTGTTTCTCTCTAATCAGAGTGCATAATCTTAAAGTGATTCTGGTATACATGGAACCATCAAGCATTTTAATAGTATCCCAAAATCTTTACTTTTTTAGCATTGTCAGAAATTCAGGCATGTAAAAGTCCGATATCAGTAATTAAGGGAAGAAATTGAAAAAAATTAGGTTAATTTTCCCTCCAAATGGTTTATGGTCAAAATTAGGTCAATATTCCCGCTTATTTTCGTCCAATTAACGGCCACGCACCTCTCACGTGCGTGGCTCTGTCAATTCGCTGACGGAATTTGGTCAACGGACCAAATGTGAGAATTTTGACGACATATGGGACTCAGAGTGAGAAAACTAACAAGCGGGGTACCAAAATTGATAATGGCGTCACTTGTGGGACGAAAAAAGCAATTTACCCATTAATGTTGACTACAGAGTTAACTATTAAATTTGAAAGAAAAACAATCAATTAGTTGAAACTAAACGTGAGACATTTCGATAGTTATAAGATTAAATATAATTTTCTCTTCTAGTAAATTGTTTGAATTTGATATTTTTTATTTGTAGACTCATGTACACAATTCACTAAAAAAAATAAAAGTTGACTGTTCAAACTTCAAATATACATTTTTCTTTGGGGAAATCTGGATTTTGATTTGGAACACATAGTCTAGAACTCGAACAAAGTGTTTGCACTAATTAACGAATTATTAATGGCACATAAATGCTAATCTCTGATTAACTTAATTATTTTCGTTTTTTTTATAATGGTTGAATTTAATTATTAATATACATTTAGGGCCCCGAAACATTAAAATATTATACGCCTGTGCCACACTATAAACAGATAGATATAATAATCTTATCCTGATAAATATTTGCTAATAAAATATGCAAATGATTATGCTAGCTAAGCTCATCAAACTATGAAATATTCTTCTTTTTCTTTTCTTTATGAATAATTTTAGTAAAACCTAATGTAACTATGTAAGTAATTAATATTTATATATATATATATATATATAATTTCATTATAGATCAATTTCAATATATTTATACATCTTACTGTTTTGTGCACATTATTTCCACATTGATGGAGATATTAAGTTATTAGTATGAAATAATTAATAACTTATTGAAATAAAATATAATTTTTTGGACGGGTTTAATGTTGGGATTCGAAAAATTATTACAGTTCAATTCACGTTCATCTCGAAATAAATGACGAAAATACTCACAGTAAACAAGAGATTTTCTGTTTGCAATTCATCGACGAAATCAAATACAGGCACATTAGAACAAATCCTTTATTATTTTAGTAAATCTTTAGCTTAAAATACAAGCCAACTATTGAATTAACATTAATATATGATCCGAAACAAACGGAAAACAACAAAAAAATTAAATCATCTAGAGTTGAAAATATTAAATTATTGATATCAAAAATTGACTCAAACCTTATAATATTCAATTCATCTCCTTCAAACAACAAACAACATAACCAAAACTTCAAACAAAAACCAGCATACTCAACAATGGAGATCCAACTTCTTCTCACCTTCATCATCATCCTATTTTCAACTTCGATCTTCATACTAATACGAAAACAATCAAAATCCCACGAAAAACACGAAAATTTGCCGCCGAGCCCGCCAAAGCTGCCCGTGATCGGCCACCTCCACCACTTCTCCGGCGAACTGCCCCACCGGGCACTCTCCAAACTGACCAAAAAATACGGGCCCATCTTGCATTTACGACTCGGCCAAGTTTCAACGATCGTAATTTCTTCACGCGCCGCCGCTAAAGAGGTGTTGAAAATCCAAGACCCAGCCTGTGCTGATCGGCCTGAAAGCATCGGCAGCAAGATCATGTGGTACTATTTGAATAAAATATATTAGTCTTTCAATTATTTAAATTTGTTTTATTTTCTTAATTGTAGGCAATAGGTTACTACTTCATTTGATTTCTATAAATAGTTTATTATTAATAATATAATATTTATGGGTTTATATTATTCAATAGGTATGATTATAAAGACATCGTCTTTAGTCCTTACAACGAGTATTGGAGACAAATGCGAAAAATCTGCATTTTGGAGCTTTTGAGTGCTAAAAATGTCAAATCTTTCGGATTTATAAGACAAGACGAGACGACCCGTCTCATCAAATCTCTCGAATTATCGTCTGGTGAAACCGTTAATCTGACCGAAAGAGTGTTTAGTTTCACAAGCTCTATCACAACCCGGGCAGCGTTTGGCGGGGTGTTGAAGGATCGTGATACGCTTATAACGTTGATGAAAAAGGCGCTTCCCATTGCAGGGGGATTCGAGTTGGCCGATTTGTTTCCATCTAACAAATTGGCACACTTTCTTAGTTGGAACAAGTACAAATTGATGAAAATGCGCGATGAACTTGATACGATTCTTGATGGGATCATCGAAGAGCATAGATCGAAGCAGAGTGGCGAGTTTGGAGGCGAAGATATTGTCGATGTATTGCTCAGGATGCAGAGGAATGAAGAGCTCGAGTTTTCTATTACTAACGACAACATTAAAGCTATTGTTTTTGTACGTGATTTTCATTAACTTGGTCTATCAAACTTATGTAAGATCAAATACATGTTTCGTGGGGCAACCCCCAGTAGAGTTGGTAGGGCATTGAATCTTGTGGCCTTGGTCACGGGTTCGATTCTCGTTGAAGGACTGCCTACCTGCCTTCTCTACTGTGAGTCTGTCAGCTATGGGCAACCTATGCTGGTTTAACGCTCTTGTGTGGTTTGCAAGCTATTACACAAGAGCGAGGTTTACCCAGTGCACCGCTAATGGTAGCGGCTGCGGGTTTCCCCCGTCATCCAAAAAAAATACACGTTTCGTTATTAGTAATGTGTTGTTGTTTTATATAACTTGTAGGATCTGTTCACGGGTGGCACTGAAACCTCGTCTACTACTGTCGATTGGGCCATGGCGGAGCTTATCAAGAATCCGCGCGTTATGGCTAAGGTACAAGCGGAAGTGAGACGAGCCCTTGAAGGAAAGACGATAGTCGAAGATAGTGATGTCCAAAGACTAAAATACTTGAAATTGGTGATCAAAGAGACGTTTAGGATGCATCCTCCAAGTCCGTTGCTTCTTAGAGCGTGTCGAGACGAATGCATAGTTGATGGTTATTCAATTCCACTTAAATCCAAGGTTATGGTTAATGTTTGGTCTATGGGAAGGGATCCCGAGTATTGGGACGAGCCCGAAATTTTTCGACCCGAGAGGTTCGAGAATAACGAGATAGATTTCCTGGGGAATCACTTTGAGTATCTTCCGTTTGGGGCGGGACGAAGGATGTGCCCCGGTGTGAACTTCGGGTTGGCAAATGTAGAACTCCCTCTCGCTCAACTTCTCTATCATTTCGACTGGCAAATGCCGAAAGGCATGAGTTGTGTCGATGTAGATATGACCGAGGTTTCGGGACTTACTCTTCCTAGAAAGAATGGTCTTTTCTTGATTCCCATAACCCACAATCGTTCGACTGTTTGATCTATTTTTATGGTGAATTCGACGAATAAAATCGTTTTGTGACACATTTTATAAACTCTTGCAACACCTTTGTGATCTTGATGTAATAATTTATGATGTGATTATGTGTCTCTTAATAAGATGATAAATGTGTTTCTTCTAAGTCCATTTAATCTTTCTTCTTAAGATAACTAGCAACCCTTGCACGTGGTGGTCACACGTATAATTCTTATAAATTGTAATGAATATAGATAATTTTACTCATCAAAAGTGATATCTACTTATTTTGGCAAACAATTATATTCATTGTTACCATCACAAACTAGTGCCCATTGCGTATTAATTTTAATAAAACCAGCAAAAGAAAAGAGATGAGAATGCGTCGAAAGCTTGACGATATTCTTGATGACATTGTTGAGGAACATGAGTTCAAGAAGAATGGTGAGTTTGGTGGGGAAGATATTGTCGATTTTTTTTGCTGAGAATGAAGAAAACGGGAGAGCTCGAGTTTCCTATTACGAACGAGAACATAAGAGCTATCATTTTCGTAAGTGGTTTTTTCGTAACATAATGCATGCTATTGAAATAAGGGTTTTTTCTAAATATATATTTAGAGTTGGACTCGAAGAAGCCATTAGGTATAACTCTATCTAATACAAGACTCAATATATGTATATATTTTTAAAATTTTAATATGTAGGCAGTTATTATTTTATAACTGTCGTTATACTTTGACAATACCTACTTTTAATTTATGGTTCCGCCACTGATATATTAGTATGTTTAGTATTGAATTAGTGATTTTTGCTTTGGTGCATGTGAAGAATAGAATGAAAGTTGTTAAATTAGACCTAATTGAATTTAGGTGATAGGGGAGAGATTAGAAAGAAAAATAGATATTGAAAATAAAACTATTTTTTCACTTTCCTTTGAAAAGAAATTGCAATAAAACAAAGAATCTAGATCTCAAACAAAGTGTTTACTCTAATCAACTAATTAATGGCAAATGAATGCTAATTTCTGATTAACTTAATTATTTTCGTTTTTCTTATAATGGTTGTATATATTTCATTTATTGATATACATTTAGTACCTCGAAACATTAAAATATTATACGCCTATGCCACACTAAAAACAGATAGATATAATAATCTTATCCTGATAAATATTTAATTTGCACTATAAAATGTGCAAATGATTGTGCTAGCTTAGCTCATCAAACTATAAAATATTCTTCTTTTTTGTTTTCTGTATGAATAATTTTAGTAAACCTTAATGTAACTCTACAAGTAAATATTATTATATTCATACATAATTTCATTATAGATCAATTCCAATGTATTTATACATATTATTATTTTGTGCACTTTACAATTTTATGATTCTAGCCTCCAAAACATTGTACGGTTTATAGATTCAAAATCATTCTTCCATTTGATTATTTTCACATTGATGTGTATTTAGTTCGTTCGAAATGATTAATATATAATAATTTATTGAAATGAAATATAATTTTTTTTGACGGGTTTAGTATTGGGGTTTAAAAAATTATTATAAAAATTCAATCCACGTTCATCTCTTGAAATAAATGACAAATTAAAAGTACTCATTAATAAATAATAAATTGGGAGAATTACATCCCTCTCCCTACCTAATGTCGTAATTACAGAAATCACCTCGATTTTTCATAATTACTCGGACCTCCCCTCTTTCAAGTTTCGTTTACACGGGCACCCTCTATCCTTATTTTCGGGCAGACTTTTGTTGATGTCATCAAAAATCTTTTGCACTTTTCTATTTTACCCTAAAGACATCAACAATTGAAGACATCAACAATTAATGACATCATCAAGCTGACAATGATGACAGATTTTGGAGTGACGAAAATGCCCTCAGGGGGTGTAATTATAATATTTTTTTCCTACACCCCAATTTGACCGTTATAGGGGTTGTGTGTGTTACTGTTTGATCTTTTGAGGGGGTACAAATGTAATATGTTTGCAAATTTGAAAATGTGACTGTTGCAGCTGACCATTGGATATATATATATATATATATATATATATATATATATATATATATATATATATGTATATATATATTCTTATGATCAAATGGAAATTCCAAAATTGACAACCCAACTGTAAATGGTTGTTCTTATGATCTGTCGACAAGATTATTTCCATACAACATTAAATTGTACTTTCACACCTACTCAAAAAACCATATTCTAAATTGCTCAACAAGTCAAATCTCCTCACAATGTGATCGATAAACGTAATTGGAGTGACGGGATTCATTCTCCATTGTTAGGGATGGCAACGGTTCCGGGTCTACCCGGAACCGCCCCGGAACCGTCCCGTCGGATCCGGTTCTTTCAATGCTAAACGGTTCTGGATCCGGATCCGGGTCCAACTAAACGGTTCTTGAGCGGTTCCGGTTCCGGGTCCAACCCGGAACCGCCTTAATTTTTTTGCTAAGTTGACTAATAAATGTATAATATACTAATATATTTTTGCTATAAGTATATAGCAAGGGGCTGATATATAATGTCAATATTAGAGCATATTTTGATGATTGTGTATTATATTTGGTTGATATTTTGAAAATTGATAATTTAAAGATATATAATCTCGTTTTTAGGTGGGATAAAGTTGAGCTGCCTCGACTCAAGCTTGGACGTGTACATACTATATACACACGTGTGTATGTGCAAATAATAAATATGTATTTATTTTTACTTATATATCAACATATATTTAATAATAACATTTAATATATATATATATTCATGCTTGAGCTCGTATGTGTTATAACCAATGGTGGCGTTTGGTGAATTAAAACTATATTTGTTGTCTTTACACAGTAATTGTTATATTTATTGAAATTAAGACTTTAATCACCAATTAGTAGCTAATGAATTAATTCATATACTGCTGCCAAACATATTTGGGTAAATTAGTGTTGCCAAACCTTAAAAGTTTGCCAAAGAATTAATCATATTTAGATTTTATCTTGCATGAACTATGATCATCTTTTAAATTCAAAAATTGTAAATACTAATTATGAAGTTCGAATTATATCACAAATATATAATTGTTATTATGCTTATATATGGATAATTGATTATGCCTTATTGATGCACCCCCAATCTTTGATATTATAATCCAACTGACTTAATTACTTCGTAGTGTTTTATTGCATTATTTTTTCACTGAACTTTATAAAACACTGTTTTATTGCTAATCATAATGGAAGCTTATAAATTTAATCTTGATAATCTAATATAACAGAAAAAATGTACATGGTAGAATAAGAATTATTTTTCAATATTTAATCTTGATACATGTGGATTCGGGTACCCGCGGGTTGGACCCGGCGGTTCCGGTTCCGGTTCCATAATAGGAGAACCGATTCCGGATCCGGATCCGGGTCCAAAAATAATTATGCGGTTCCGGTTCTAGACCCGCCGGTTCCTACCCGGAACCGGCCCGTTGCCATCCCTATCCATTGTACTGTAGAAAGCAACCAAAAGCTCCATTCTTTGAATAGTCTTCGCTTCAAACACATACTTGGATTCTTCCACCTTAAATCATCAAAACAACGTAAGCCCATTTCAAATATAATTGCATAGATAATTTCACAAACAGTTAATATGCAATACCCAAACAAATAAAAATGGCAACACTTTACTCCCATAGTTTCAAGTAGATGATTAATTACCAACAATTAAACCCTAAAATAATTGAGAGAATTGTACTCTCACACCTACTCAAAAAATCATAATCTAAATTGCTCAACAAGTCAAATCTCCTCACAATGTGATTGATAAACGCAATTGGAGTGACAGGATTCATTCTCCATTATAGTGTAGAAAGCACCAAAAGCTCCATTCTCTGAATAGTCTTTGCTTCAAACACATACTTGGATTCTTCCACCTTAAATCATCAAACAACATAAGCCCATTTCAAATATAATTGCATAGACATTTTCACAAACACTTAATATGTGATACCCAAACACTTAATATGCAATATAATGTACCAAACCAAGTGGTTTTGTAGTCGTGTGGGCTGCGTCAGTTTCGGGGCGGGGGGCGAAGAGCAGGGCAGATTTCTTCTTCGAATTCATAGGGGAGCACAAACACGTCTTCTTGGTGGTATTGAAGTTGTGGGGAAAAAGGAAAAATGAGGATTTAAATTAGGGTTTTTAATTTGAAAACAAAAATATATTTATAAAATAAAGGTAAAGGCATTCATGTCCGCATATAAATTATAATTCTTTTGTTTGTTTTTTTTGTCACAGATATAACATGGGCAAAATGGACCTTTTACTGTCTCGATCAAAAAAATTTACAGGCAGGTCACATCATAGGAGGCCAATGTAAACAAAATTTGAAAGAGGGGAGGTTCGAGTAATTATGGAAAAGCGAGGGGAGGTTTTTGTAATTACGACATTAGGAAGAGGGGAATGTAATTCTGATGTAATAATTTCCAATTCATAGATGGGATGAAATTCACATGAGAATAAATTGTTTATTATTTTAGTAAATTTTTAGCTTTAAATATAAGCCAACTACTGAATTAACATTAATATATGATCCTAAACTAATGGAAAACAACAAAAATTTAAATCATCCATAGTTGAAAATATTAAATTATTGCTATCAATATTCAGTGGTTGCATTATTAATCTCCTTCAAACAAAAAAGAACACAACCAAAACTTTAAACAAAAACTATCATACTTAAAACCATGGAGATCCAATTGTTTCTCCGCTTCATCATCATCATCCTATTTTCAACTTCGATCTTCTTACTAATCAAAGCACAAAAACAATCCAAATCCCACAAAAAATCCAAAAATTTGCCACCAAGCCCTCCAATCTTGCCGGTGATCGGCCACCTCCACCACTTCGCCGGCGAACTGCCCCACCGGGCACTCTCCAAACTGACCAAAAAATACGGGCCCATATTTCATTTACGACTGGGCGAAGTTTCAGCAGTCGTAATTTCTTCACGCGCCGCCGCTAAAGAGGTGTTGAAAATGTTAAAAGTTAATTTGTAATCCTTGAATCATTGGAATATCCTAGAAGTGTCAAAGAAAACGTCTTGAAGATGGATTCAAACTTGGAGTCAAAGAAAACGTCTTAGAAATCATAATGTCAAAGAAAACGTCTTAGAAAATCATATGTTTCACATTGAGTCAAAAGAGACATCTTGAAAATTGCTAGTTTCACATTGAGGAGTCAAAAGATACGTCTTGAAAAATCATAGTTTCACATTGTCTAGAACCATCCATGGTGCACTATAAATAGAGGGGTTGTCATTTGTAGTAACACAACAATTAGAGCAAAAAAAATCAAGTTAAAAAGAAAGATAGATATTGTAATAGAGTGAGCCGTAGCTACTCTACTCCGATAAAAATTCCTTCAATAAAATATAATTTTTCCTACCATAGCTTCCGCATCCAACAAATTTGGTATCAAGAGCCGAAAAATTTCAGCATAATGACATCAAGTTCTACTTCTCCACTCTTCGCATTTTCACCAAGTCAAGTTCCAATTTTTGAAGGAGAATACTATGAGTATTGGAGTAGCCAAATGCAAACATTCTCTGAGTCCATGGAGTTATGGGACGTGATCGATGGAGAGCTTCAAGAACCGAATAAAGATGATGAAGAATATGCCAAGTTGCTAAAGGAGTTTAAGAAGAAAGATGCAATGGCGTTGCGATATATTCAACAAGGTGTTGGAAAAATAATTTTTCCACGTATCTTTGGTGTTAAAAAAGCCATTGATGCTTGGAACATCTTGAAACAAGAATTTCAAGGAACCGAGAAGGTGATTGAATTAAAACTTCAATCTTTGTGGAGAGATTTTGATAATCTCAAAATGGATGATCGAGAACCTATTCGTGATTTCTCTACACGAGTATCGGAGATTGTAAATCAAATCAAAGGTTGTGGAGATACAATTAAAGAAAAAAGAGTCGTCCAAAAAGTCCTTCGTAGTCTTCCTCCGAAGTTTGATCATGTTGCTACTGCAATTGAAGAATCAAATGATTTATCCAAGATGTCAATGTACGAGTTGACGGGATCGCTTCTCGCACATGAGCAAAGAATCAATCGAACGACCAATTCTTCAACCGAACAAGCATTCCAATCAAAGCAAATATCAAAACCAAATAGAGGAGAATTCAAAGGATGCCCAAATCACAATAAAGCCAAATGGAGACCAAATGAGAAGAAAGGAAATTGGCAATCCAAGTCACCTCGAAATTCCGGTAACAATTCTAGTTGCATTATTTGCAAAAAGCCTAATCATGAATCCAAAGATTGTTATTTTAAGTGCAAAAGATGCAAAATCCCTAATCATTCTCAAAGGAATTGTTGGTTCCAAAACAAAGAAAATAGTGAATCAAAAGAGGAGGCAAAATTATTGAACGAAACAAAAGAAGAATTATTATTCTATTCAAGTGATTTTCAAGAAACCAAAAATTTGTGGTACTTGGATAGTGGATGCAGTAACCACATGACAGGTGATCGTGATCTCTTTGTTGAGCTTGATCCAAATATTACATCTCAAATTATTCTTGGTGATGGTTCACAAAGAAGCGCAAAAGGAAAGGGAACTATTGTTGTCCGAACTAAGGAGGTTAACCAGAAACTCATCACTGATGTTCTTTATGTGCCAAACTTGTCACACAACCTTCTTAGTGTTGGTCAGCTCATTCAGAAGAATTTCTCAGTTCACTTTGATGACGGAGAATGCAAAATTCTTGACAAAAAGAGAAATGTTATTATTGCAAGTACTGGGATGAGAAACAAAACGTTTCCCCTCATGTTACCTTTTCATAGTAACCATGCTCTTAAAGTTGAAAATGCAGATTCATCATATCTTTGGCATTTACGCTATGGTCATCTACATAACAAAGGACTTCAATTACTAAAGGAGAAAAATATGGTGATCGGACTTCCAACCATTCAGAAGAACAATCAAGTTTGTGAAGGTTGCATTTTTTGGGAAGATGCACAAGCTTCCATTCCCAAAAACATCATGGCGAGCCAAAGCACCGTTAGAGCTAGTCCACTCAGATATTTGTGGACCAATGCAGACTCCTACTCCAGGAAATAAGAGGTATTTCATTCTCTTTATCGATGACTTTACAAGAATGATGTGGATATACTTCCTAAATCAAAAGTCCGAAGCATTCGCTATATTCCTGCAATTCAAAGCACTTGTCGAAAGAGAAAGTGGTTTTCTGATAAAAACTCTGAGAACTGATCATGGAGGTGAATATCTTTACAATCCTTTCATCGAGTATTGCAAGGATAATGGTATTAAAAGACAATTGAAGGTGAGCAGAACACCACAACAAAATGGTGTCGCTAAAAGAAAAAATCGAACAATCGTGGAGATGGCAAGAAGCATGCTGAAAGGAAAAGGAGTTCCTAATCTTTACTGGGCAGAAGCCGTAAGGAACAAAACACCATTTGAAGCATGGCACAAAAAGAAGCTGACAGTGGATCATTTCAAAGTATTTGGTAGCATCGCATATGCACTCATTCCATCCCACACTCGTGAAAATTTTGATGAAAAAGGTAAGAAATTTCTCTTTATTGGCTACAGTGATGAATCCAAAGGATACCGACTAATTGATCCAACCACAAATAAACTCACGGTATCTCGAGATGTTGTTTTTGATGAAGCTTCTACTTGGGACTGGAAAGAAAAGCAAGTCGTAGAATCGCCAATTTATGAAGATTTATTGGCATCTCAAGCTAGTCCATCTGAAAAGTCAGCTCCTGTTCCAAGATTGGATGAATCTGAAGATGAAAGTCCTCCAAGAAAAACACGCTTGTTAAGCGATATTTACGAGTCTTGTGAACTTGGATTATTCTCTTGTGAACCTCAAATTTTTGAAGAAGCATCAAAAAATGAGCATTGGAAAAAAGCAATGGATGAAGAAATGTCCACCATCGAGAAAAATAAAACTTGGGAGCTCGTTAATCTGCCGGAAGGAAAGAAAATAATTGGGCTGAAATGGGTATTTAAAGTCAAGTTCAATGAAAATGGAGAAATTCAAAAGTACAAGGCTCGACTTGTTGCAAAAGGGTATTCTCAGCAACCCGGAATCGACTACACCGAAACATTTGCTCCGGTTGCTAGAATCGAAACAATTCGCACATTTCTTACTTTAGCTGCTCAACTGGAATTACAAGTGTATCAACTTGATGTAAAATCAGCTTTTTTAAATGGAGAAATTATTGAAGAAGTTTATGTCGAGCAGCCTGAAGGATTTAAAGTCAAAGGCCAAGAAGAGTCTATCGGCTAAGAAAAGCACTATACGGGCTAAAACAGGCACCTCGTGCATGGAATAGCAAAATCAATAGCTATTTCATTGAAAGTGGTTTTAATCGAAGTTCTAGTGAATCTTCTCTCTATGTGAAAGATGTCGGGAACGATTTTCTTGTGGTTTGTCTCTATGTAGATGATCTTATCTATTTTGGGACAAACACAACCATGGTGGAAAATTTCAAGAAAAACATGATGGAAAGATTCGAGATGACTGATCTAGGTCTCATGCGATATTTTCTTGGAATCCAAGTCAAGCAAAGCCCTGGAAGAATATTTCTGTGCCAAGAGAAGTACATTGATGATTTGTTGAAGAAATTCAATATGAACCAGTGCAAGCCTATTTCTACACCATTGGCGTTAAATGAGAAATTTCAAGTTCATGATGATGCAGAAAAAGTTGACGCCACACTTTACCGAAAGTTGATTGGTTCATTGATCTACCTCAATACAAGACCGGACATAACTCATTCTGTAAGTCTACTTTCAAGATTCATGAATGAACCAAGTAAAATTCATTTTACAGCTGCAAAAAGAGTTTTAAGGTACTTGAAAGGTACTAAGAGTCAAGGAATTGAGTTTAAAAAAGAAGACAATTTCAAGCTTGTGGGCTACACCGACAGTGATTGGGCTGGATCACTTGATGATCGAAAAAGTACATCGGGATATATATTTTGTCTTGGAACAAATATCATTTCATGGAGTTCAAGAAAGCAAAAATCAGTTGCTTTATCATCAGCTGAAGCCGAATACATTGCAGCCACTGATGCAGCTTGTGAAGCAGTTTGGCTAAGACGCATATTGAAAGATCTGAAGTTCAAGCAAAATGAGTCTACTACAATTTATTGTGATAATATGTCCGCAATTGCTATGACAAAAAATCCAGTCTTTCATGCAAGGTCCAAGCATATCGAGATTCGACATCATTTCATTCGTGAACTAGTAAACCAAGAAGAAATTTGCATGAAGTTCATAAATACCAATGATCAACCAGCCGATGTTTTGACAAAAGTCGTGACCTCCGATAAATTTGAAAGATTCAAGAAGCAAGTCAAGATTACAAATTAAGGAGGGGTGTTAAAAGTTAATTTGTAATCCTTGAATCATTGGAATATCCTAGAAGTGTCAAAGAAAACGTCTTGAAGATGGATTCAAACTTGGAGTCAAAGAAAACGTCTTAGAAATCATAATGTCAAAGAAAACGTCTTAGAAAATCATACGTTTCACATTGAGTCAAAAGAGACGTCTTGAAAATTGCAAGTTTCACATTGAGGAGTCAAAAGATACGTCTTGAAAAATCATAGTTTCACATTGTCTAGAACCATCCATGGTGCAATATAAATAGAGGGGTTGTCATTTGTAGTAACACAACAATTAGAGCAAAAAAAATCAAGTTAAAAAGAGAGATAGATATTGTAATAGAGTGAGCCGTAGCTACTCTACTTCGATAAAAATTCCTTCAATAAAATATAATTTTTCCTACCATAGCTTCCGCACCCAACAGAAAATCCAATTCCTAGCCTGTGCCGATAGGCCTGAAAGCATCGGCAGCAAGATCATGTGGTATGATTCCAAGGACATCGTCTTCAGTCCTTACAATGAGTATTGGAGACAAATGCGAAAAATCTGCATTTTGCAGCTTTTGAGTGCTAAAAACGTCAAATCTTTCGGGTTTATAAGGAAAGATGAGGCGTCCCGTCTTGTCAAATCTCTCGAATTATCGTCTGGTGAAACTGTTAATCTCACTGAAAAGGTATACGATTTCACGAGCTCGATCACATGTAGGGCTGCGTTTGGTGGGGTGTTGAAGGATCGTCATATTCTTAAAACGATGATCAAAAAGGCGCTTCCCATTGCAGGGGGGTTCGAGTTGGCTGATTTGTTTCCGTCTAGCAAATTGGCGCGTTTTCTTAGTTGGAATCGAAGCAAATTGATGAAAATGCGGTGTGAACTTGATACGATTCTTGATGGGATCATCGAAGAGCATAAATCTAAGCAGAGTGGCGAGTTTGGAGGCGAAGATATTGTCGATGTTTTGCTAAGGATGCAGAGGAATGAAGAGCTCGAGTTTTCAATTACTAATGACAACATTAAAGCTGTCGTTTTTGTACGTGATTTGTATTCACTTGGTCTATCAAACTTATGTAAGATCAAATACTCGTTTCGTTGGGGGCAACCCCCGGTAGAGTTGGTAAGGGCATGTGAATGTTGTGGCCTAGGTCACGGATTCGAATCGTGATGAGGGAATGCCTATTTGCCTTCTCTACTGTGAGCCTGTCAGCTATGGGCAATCTAGGCTAAGTTACCTCTCTTGTGTGGTTTGTAGGCAATTACACAAGAGCGGGGTTTACCTAGTGCGCACCTAATGGCAGCGGCTGAGGGTTTCCCTCGTCATCCAAAAAAAAAATACTCATTTCGTTATTATTAATTAACACGTTGTTTTATATAACTTGTAGGATATGTTCACGGCTGGCACTGAAACCTCGTCTACTACTGTCGATTGGGCCATGGCGGAGCTTATCAAGAATCCGCGCGTTATGGCGAAGGTACAAGCGGAAGTGAGACGAGCCCTCGAGGGAAAGACGATAGTCGAAGATAGTGATGTCCAAAGACTAAAATACTTGAAATTAGTGATCAAAGAGACGTTTAGGGTGCATCCCCCATCCCCGTTTCTTCTCAGAGCGTGTCGAGACGAATGCATAGTTGATGGTTATTCAATTCCACTTAAATCCAAGGTTATGGTTAATGTTTGGTCTATGGGAAGGGATCCCGAGTATTGGGATGAGCCCGAGATTTTTTGACCCGAGAGGTTCGAGAATAACGAGATGGATTTTTTGGGGAATCACTTTGAGTATCTTCCGTTTGGGGCGGGGCGAAGGATGTGTCCC
The DNA here is from genome assembly GCA_963669365.1 of Verbascum thapsus. Classification (NCBI taxonomy): domain Eukaryota; kingdom Viridiplantae; phylum Streptophyta; class Magnoliopsida; order Lamiales; family Scrophulariaceae; genus Verbascum; species Verbascum thapsus. The sequence continues at coordinate 12,565,483 of OY770109.1, forward strand.
GGTGTGAACTTTAGGTTGGCAAATGTAGAACTCCCTCTCGCTCAACTTTTATACCATTTCGACTGGAAAACACCGAAAGGAATGAGTTGTGCCGATGTAGATATGACCGAGGTTTCGGGTGTTACTCTTCCTAGAAAGAATGGTCTTTTCTTGATCCCCATAACCCACAATCGTTCGACTTTTTGATCGATTTTTATGGTGAATTCGACGAATAGAATAGTTGTGTGACACATTTTAAACTCTTACAACCCCTTTGTAATCTTGATGTAATAATGTATGATGTGATTATGTTTCTTTTAATAATTAGATAACAAATGTGTTTCGTCTAATTCCATTTAATCTTTCTTCTTAAGATAACTAGTGACCCCTGCACGTGATACTCGCTCATATAATTTTTATAAATTGTAATGAATATAGATTATGTTACTCATCAAAAGTGATATCTATTTATTTTGACAAACAATTATATTCATCGTTACTATCGACAAACTAGTGCCCACTGCGTATTAATTTTAATAAAACCAACAATGGTGGTAGTTGGTGGGGGTTTCAATCTTTTATTATAATGTTAAATAAATTATCGATATTTATGTTTAAGGTTAAAATTTGGATATACCAAAAAATAGTGCGAGAACTACCCTATTTTTACTATTGTCTAATATATATGACCCTATTTTTTCACACACATATAAATTGAACTCAAACTCAATCTTATCATGAGATAAAATCATTATTTACAATAAATTAATTCATATCTCAACTAACTCCATAATTGATGAGTTTCCATTAAGGCAAAACTCTTTTAGGTCAACCAATATATCTTAATACATTAAATACTTATTTTTTACAAAATTCAAATATAATTTAACAAGTAATTGTTATTACAAGTTACAAATAGTCTTTTAACTAAATATAAAAAATAAGTGGTATATAGTATTACATGATGTTAAAATAATTTATGTAAGCAAAACAAAGTTAAATAATTATAATTTAGAGATTGAAGTAAATGGACAACTACCATGACCAAGAAAGTGTACATAATAAATAGGAAATTCAATTTATAATATTAAGCATATTTGTTAAAATTTATACTTTGATTTGTAGATGTTTGAGTAATTATTAATTAAGTAATATTCTATATGTATAATTATTTTGACAGGTATTAAACATTTACATGTTTATAAATAAAATGTGTAAACAAGATTTGGAATAAAGAATATATATCTCTTATCGGTTTCGTACACTCAAAGGGCGTGCATTACGCACCCTTTACTTTTTTATGGTTTTTATTTAGTTTTAAATTATTCTTTTGTGCAATTCCCATACTACCCTCCACCCGAATATATTCATATATATTTTTCTTGTTAATTATAATTGTTTTCTACCCCAATTAATATATTATTTTTTACAAACCCTAGAACATAAATTGAAAATCAAAATTCTGTTTTTGTGATTGAATCAGAGATAAATACTACCTAATCACAACTTCCCACGTGAAAATTTCTCTCCCAATTTGACGAAAAGGTCAGTAATGTTTATGATTTTAGTGTTCAGTTTTGGGTTCTTTGAATCCCTAAAATTGATCCAAGTTTATTAGTTACGATTTGGGGATTTTGTGAAATTTCGTGTCTTTGAAAGATTCTTCATCTAATGCCTTGATTATTCGATCGGATTTTTGGTTTAATTTATGCTATACCCTTGCAAATTTTTTTATGTCCATGTGTTTTGTTTTTGAGTTAGTTCAGTTTTAAAATATTGAATATGTGTAAATTATGTGAGAGATTTTGGAATCAATTGATTAGTAGTTATCTTTTCTGTAAGATTTTGTTTTGAATTTTCGAGTAAATTATTATTATCTTAATTATTGTTTTGTTCTGGGATTAACTTTCAGAGATAACTTATGTGGTATGAGCTGATCTTTATTAATTCTCTGATTTTCCTGACAAATATTTGAGTTATGATTTTTTTCTTTCCTTAAAATAGTTGCTAGTTATCTGCTTATCTGGGTTTGCAAGAATCAATACCTGTATGTAGTACATTAATTTAAAGGATGGTTTTCTTTTTGAAAAAAATCTGAAGTCAATAAATAGATTCTACTTTTATGCCGAGGGTTATAGAGTTTTAATGTGATGAACATCTGGCGAAGATAGTATCGATCTGTTCTAATAAAAAATTCTCTAAGGGCTTGTTTGATCTAATCTATGAAGCTCTGAATATTTGGTTCCTTTACATTATCCAATCCAGATTAAATTTCAATTCATTTACCTTCTGATATTGATCTTATACTGTTCAGTTTGATTGATTAGTTATCTTCTTTTCCTTGTCAACTCAGGTTTTTGATATTTACGATACAACACTCATTACAATGAGATTCAAAAAAGGGGAAAAAGTAGAGGTTATGAACACGAAAGATGTGCTAATTTCGTGGCGTGTCGCGGAGATATTATCGGGTAATGGCCATACTTACAGCGTGAAATATGATTCTTATCCCGGGATGGCAAATGAACAAACTGTGGAGATGGTTTCGAGCAAGTTTTTGAGACCATGCCCTTCTCAAGGGCAAGGTATTGATAATTTTATTGCTGGAGATAATGTTGAGGTGTTTTATGAATTTTCCTGGAAAATTGCTTCTGTATTGAAGGTTCTAAAAAGCAAGAAAGAAACTAAAAGCAATAAACTTCATCTATGTGTTACCTCTGTTCAAAATCAAAATCAGTATTTAGTAAGGTTAGTTGGGTGCTCAAAGGAGTTAATTGTTGACAAATTGAATATCAGGATGAGACAAGCATGGCATGATGGCAAATGGGTTCTGATGGGAATGGTACTTTTCTTTTCGTCTTCTATTTCAATTACTGCAATACTTTGTTCTCGATTTTCTGCTCTCAATTTATTTTCTGATCTTAAATTTTTTTTTTTTTTTTTTTTTTGTAATTGAATGACTTTTGTCATGTACCTTATTTGGGTTTTCAGTGCAACTACAGAATTTGAGGATAATTTCTTTTTTTCGACCGAATCGTGTGTTTCTATTATTTGTTCAAGTTTTTCTTCCTGATACTGTTTACCATACTGAATGTCCTAAATTAAGTGTTCTTTTTCTCAACGATGCAAATATATCTTAATAGTCTCCAGTGTTACAATCTCTGATGTACTAATTCTTCTGTTTGCAGAGTTATCGAAGAGGTGAAGATGTTATAGCTAGCTATCCATCAACTTCAAACTGTCATCAGAAGATGAACTTCACACAATCAAATGCAATTTCTAGCAAAAAACTTCAGAAAAATTGCGCAAACATTCAAGATGATGCTGCATTCCAAGAATCTCCTATAATCTCTTCAAGATCTCTAAAGAGGATGTCCCACTATGACTCAACGATCATTGAAGGACGTTTTCGAAAAGTAAGAGCAATTGTGAAAGATGGAAAGAAGCAAATTCGATATAATGAAATGGAGAGCCGAAAAATAAGTGATGTTCAGACAGCATCAAATAGTTCAGACAGTGATGCTTGTTCTGTGGGCAGTTGTAGTATTACTGATCAGAGTCCAAGTAACTATTATATTCCTTTTATACCCCAGCCTTGCCATGAGACAGAAAGCCTATGTAGTGATGCAGAGTCGTGCTGTGGTTCGGGTTCGGGGCCAAAAGAGGAAATAGAAATCAACATTCGTAGGTTAGAGTTGCATGCTTATCGAAGAACATTGAAAGCTCTATATGCTTCTGGTCCCATAAGTTGGGAACAAGAATCATTGTTGACAAATCTTCGTATTATGCTCCATATTTCAAATGATGAACATTTGATGGAGGTGAAGCATCTTATTTCTTCTGAAACTGCTATTCATGTTAGGTAACAATGGAATAAATGCTGTTTTTTATTCATTCTAGTTTGAATTAGCATTTAGACCTTGCTTATCTATTTCGGCAATCTAAGAAGAAATCTGTAACTTGTGTTCTGGTGAATAATCTACTTCTGCGTAGAAATTGAAACTAAGAAGTTGTGTATAAAATTCTCATTTTTCAATCAATGTAGACAATTCTTCCAAATAATTATTGTATTCTTGTTCTGTTTCTTGTTTTTATCAGTCTATTCTTATAGAAGATTGTCACAAATGTCTTGCCTGAAAGCATATATGGAGCCAAAGCATTAATTCCAGGTTCTGATGATTTCATACAAGTGTTGTATGTGAATGATATTTTAGTAGACCTCTTATATGCTCCATTTGGTATCAAATATCTTTATAAACTGAATAAGAAGTTGCTTATTTATATTCTGGAATACACGAGTCGTATGCTGATATTCGGTGGGGTTTCCCTTTTCTTGGTATCAAGTACTAAAATAAACGTGCGTTTTTGGCAGTATCTGAATTTCTGTTTGAGGATGTGATTGATGATCACCGGAAATTTCCAGGATGCAAGCATTCATTTGCTGCCCTTTTCTTGGCATAAACTTTGGAGGTTCAGTTTATGGCCTGCCCTGGTATCATTTCACTTAAATTCAGGTTGAACCGGTAAACATAAGCCATCTGCTTGTCAAGGTTCCTTTTTTCTCTCTTGTATGTTAGATTTACTGTCATTGCTCTTTATCTTCTCTTAATTGTTTCTGTCGTGATATTGATTGTGTTACTATAGTCCAAACTAGGTTGTATGGATGCATCTTGTTTGCATTCATGGTAGTAATAATCATTGCTTTTAAACTGTGTATAAAGATGAGTCATCATATGAAAATAGTTTTGGCAATTCTATTAATGCGAATTTTTAATATTGTTAATCGAGTTCGTTCTGAGATCTCAAGAAACGTTCCACAAGTAGGACTAACGCCACTTTCTTTCAAGAGGCCTTGTTTGTTTCATTCGTATATGGTAAGATCGTAAGCAGACAAGGCACATTGGGCGCATTATTCTACTTCGTTTTCATAATTTCACCGAGTTCTTAGTATTTGTTTTGGGTCAAAGTAGATAGAGATAAATCACATCCAGTGGGTTTTTACTATTTGAAATGGTTGTATAACGTTTATAATCGCAACTATAGAGAATCTAGATGTCGCATTTTGATTTTCAATTAGTATGTACTTTACTTTAAATTGAATCGAAACGAAGATTTTATTGACTGGTTTTGCACATTCATGTTGCTATATGGAGTTTTATTGACAATAATGATATTGCAGAAAATGCTATATGTAAGTGGCCTTTGGAATGATTCAAAACTGCTCCTTACTTTCACATACAGTCTTCATGACAGGTAAATGTAGAACTCCAAATAATACAAAATCAATCAATGTTACTTTGAAAAACCATTGGAAAATTTTCTATCCAAATTAAACAAAATCAATCCATGTTACTTCGAAAACCATTATACCAAAAATGGATTTCATTATATCTCCATCAAAATGGTTATTTTAGTTCATGATTTAGAAAACATGCTATAAATCAAAAAGACTCCAAATTACCAAAAAGTTCGCATGTATAACATCCATAAACATTACAATTGCAGGTCCAAAAACATTAGAGCACAATTTCCACAATGCATACCTTAGTTGCTCATCCACGGAAACATCGTAACAGCAGAAACAATCCAAAACAAAGGAAAATGATATAGAAATTTCAACAAAGCTCCATTGTAAATATGGCCAAAGGCAAACAAATAATACCTCAGAGATTCAGAAGATCAAAAACATCTTCCTACAAGCCAACTAAAATCACAAGCCACAAAACAATTTAAACACTTCTACATATACCATCAGACTTTAAACTCGGACTTGCAAATCCCACAATCGACACAAGGAAAATTTTGACATAATTCTTCATATTGGATCTAAGTTAAAGCTGCAAACTTTTAGTCAAAGGCCTCATCATCATCATCAGGGAGGGGCTGACTTGCAGCTGCAGCCAGCTCTGCTTCATGCCTACAAATTAAAACAGAAAAAGGAAATTAAAATTTAACCTCTTTCAACACAGTGCTTCAGTGCTATGTGAGCAACTGTGTCATAATAGGGGTGGCAATTAGGTTGAATGGATTGGGTTTGGGTCGGGTACATTTGGGTTGGGCTTAAAGTGGGTTGGATCCAATTGGGTCCAATGTCAAAAAATATGCATTATAGTTGGACCAAAAATGGACCCATTATGAATCAAAGTGGTGTAAGAAGTTGTAGAGTGTAAAATGTAGATTATTGGCTCAAAGTGGAGAATAGGTTCGACCCAATTTAGACCCAAATTGGGCCCAATTTAAGACTCAATTGGACCCAAATATTATTAAAAACCAACCCAATTGGAACTATACTGCTAAAATGTTAGGAACCAATCCATGGTTTACCATAGTTAGGTTTGGGTCCATACATAAATTGCCACCCCTAGTCTTAAGCAAGGAGATAGACTTACTGTTGCTGTGCAGCCAAATCAATTTGCACTTCTGGTGGAGCTAGAGCTGGAGACTCGACAAAATGCAAGTTAGGATCACTGCAAACAGAAATCAAAATCCAAGTTAGCATAAGCCTACACTGAATTAACTTTGACTGTCAGAGAAATGATTATGGTTTGACATTTGGATTAGTTATTAAAGAAATACCCGGCAAGTTTCCTCGCAAGATAGAGGAAAGGCTTCTCGAAGTTGTAATTACTCTTTGCTGATATTTCATAGTACTGCAAGTTCTTTTTCCTGTGGAAAGTAACCTGCTTTGCCTTCACTTGCCTGTTCTTCACATCAACCTTGTTCCCGCAAAGAACAATTGGGATATTCTCACAGACCCTGAAAACTCTCAGCAGAAGAAATTCACAATATGAAACTACCAGCTTGAATAAAAGTTGAAATAGCAGATTGAGAAAAGCACATACCGGCAAAGATCACGGTGCCATGTTGGAACATTCTTATAAGTCAAACGAGCTGTTACATCAAACATAATTATAGCACATTGTCCATGAATGCTGCAGCAGTTCAAAATCAGTATCAGGTATCAAAACAAGAGAATCTTAGAAGTGAATAAAAAAAAACCTTCGAAATAGCAGTACAAATAACTCTAGTCTTCGTTGGAATCTAAATGCAGCAGAAGTTTTCACAAAAATCAACAGATTTTCTATCAAATAAGACCAACATCAAGCGAACAAGCATGACCAGGCAAAATTACCACAAGCTTTACAGGCAAATTCCATCCCTCCCCATACATCCCAAAACTTACAAAACCCATGTCCAACTCTTGGTGGTGTTTGAAGTAAACAATATGGTGTGAGAAATTTAAAATTAGAAGCATTAAGAATATAGAAGCCCACAAAGATTTGTGCCTCAATATCTGATATCAACCTTTGTGAAGAACTGTAAAGGATTTTTTAAATAGATGTGAGATTTACTTACTAGTATCCATCCCTAAGACCACCAAATTTCTCCTGACCAGCTGTGTCCCAGCAATAAAATCTGATTTTCCCGCAGTTAGTAAAGAAATCCAGCGGGTGAACTTCCACACCAATGGTAGCTGCATAATAAGTAGTCATTTTAAGGAACAAGGAGCAACATGAAAATTAATACTAAAACAAACATCATGGTAATTGGTCGTACGCTCATATTTCTTCTCAAATTCACCAGTGAGATGCCTTTTCACAAATGTAGTTTTCCCTGTAAAAATAAGAATAAACCTCTTAGCTACAATGCACAGAGTTTAATGCAAACATACATTACTGCCTTTCTCATATTTGCAATTATATTTTGCTAATTATTAAAGTAAATACATGTCATATACACCTTCAATTAGAGAATCAAAATATAGATCATATTCATAAAGCATGATATCATCAAATAAAAATCCAGAATCACATTTCATATGGATTTAATAATTGATATACATGAGTTGGGTCGTACATCCCTGGCTCGGCCTCGGAACGACCCATGAACCATATATGGCCTCTGAACGACCCTTCATAAACAACTAGGGCTGATGTGGACCAAATTTACACTCCAAGCCCCTATAAGTCCTTTAATTGCAAAACACTACATGACCCGCGTGTTTTTACTGTACGGGTCAAGTACAACAAAAGACCCGACATATCCTGACCGTACATCAAGCACACGTGTACGACATACGTTCGTACACATGTATCATCCGTACAGTGCGATTCTTCTATAAATAGTTGCACTGTTCATTGGAAAACGGGACGATTACGTAAGATTGACTAGTACTTACCTCTCTACTACCGAGCCTACATTAGGGACCTTGTACTCAGTGGTTCGGCCTGTTTTGGTTCGTTTATTTCAACCCAGATCAATAATCATCCCGGATTACCCCCATGGTAAGCAAAATAGAATCACCACAAAACATAAACCCCCAACAACTATCAAATTTCAATAGATTAACAAGAAACATTAAACAATCAACGCAAAACACATTGCAAAAGTTGAACCAAACATAAAACATATAGATTCTTCAATTATTAACACAAAAAGAAATACATACAGTTAACCACATTACTGAATCTTTACGAGAGTAAAAAACTATAACTTAAAATAAATAAAAATCATCGATCTTTCAAATGAGAACATTTCCAGCTCAGCAGACAGAAACCTCACGTAGAAAAAATTCAAATTAAACAATATAAAACTCCAGATTTGAGATTTAATTAAAAGAGAGTGAGAGATATTACCAGTGCCACCATCGCCAACAATTACAAGCTTGAAGCTTGGATAATCGACTGTTTGTTGATTCGGCAACGCCTAAATTCCAAAAAAAAAAAAATTCAAAAACACATCGCATACAAACACAACTAAAAATTTGAAACAATTAAAAAAATGAAGATGCTCACCATTTGATCTTCGCTGAGAGAGAAAAATGAAACAGAGCAAGTGAGGATTTACGGAGATATATACAATATATATATATATTGAGAAACCCTAGTATAATAGTAGCGTAGGTTTGCTTTTGAATTTGTGACGACTCGATTTAGCTTTGAGCTGACGCGATTATCTAAGCCGTCGGATCAAAAGTAAGAGCGTGTCACGTGTTCGTCACGTGTTTTGCGGTGAGATACTATATATATATATATATATAGTAAAGTTGGTCGTTTGTTCTGGGAAAAAAAGTATTGTTCTAGAACTATGTTATTGGGCCAACTCAACCCATTTGCTACCCAATATATTGGCCCAATGAATATAACAATGGGCTATAACTCCGTGGCCCAGTAGTATATGGGCCCAATACTATTGGGCCTGTCCATTAGATTGTGGGATTGATTGAAAGTTGGACCGTAGTCCAATTTATCTTTGATTGCTATGGCCTATAGATTTAGCCCATAAACGAATTCGCGATCGATAAAAAAATTATCTAGTTATTCAATAGTCGATCTCGAGTTTGATGACAAGAGAAGTTTGTCTAAATTTGTTTTCATAATACAGAAACTAAGATTAAACACGAGATTGATTTGGAGTTTGACTTGAATTCAACTCAATTATTATATGTATTTTATCTTCTCGTTGGAGATTTATTCAATTAAGTATCAAATCAAGTTCAAACCGGAATTCTTAAACCTAAAAATAATTTCAAAAAAATTGACAATTAACTTATTTGACTTTGACAAATGTTCATTTACAAATTTAGGTGATCTATGTAAAAAAATTTCTTCATAGTTTGAAAAAAATATTTTTTTAAAAATGAACGAATAAGAACAAAGACTCAAAATGGAACAACTAAGGTGGCTAAACATATTTTATTCTCAATTGGCCTTCAAAAATATTCATATAAAAGGAAACCAAACATACCTCATAGACAAATTCAAATCCTATGAAATTTTTTGGCAAATGAAAATAATATTCATTTCATAATCAAATCACACTATATATACTGTAAAACCTTAAGTTGATATAGAAGTATTTCAATAGCAAGTAAACATACAAACTTCACCCACCCAAACTATATTCTTAGTATGTAGACCAAAGTATGTTGCCTCTCTTAGAATAATCTCTCTCCCATTGTCAATTTTAGGAGCTCTCTAGACTCGAAATTTTAAGATAAGTAGGACCCACGTTTCATCCAGATCGACGGTTGAGAATATCCTGAGACGATCTGGAGGCTTGGGATTCTCTGAGAATCACTCAAACTCAGACAAGCCGGCTTGGACGACGAACACTGAGCAACTTGACATCATCAACAACGGGCCCACAAAGCGAAGCGAAGTCATAACTACTCATGTGGTAATAAGTACTCAAGAACATGATTCGAGTTCGAGTAGTTGTGGCCACGAACCGCAGCATGGCGCGTTTGTAGCCGCCTTTCCCCTTCGACTCGTACGGGACCTTGACCGTGTCCCGGCCGGCAAACGCCTCGACTATCATCGACCCCTCGCAAGAATTGCTAGCATCCCCCACCGCAAACGTGAGCTGATAAGTCTTGCCGACGATGGTTCTAGCCACTTGCGCAATGGCGCTTTCTTTTCCGCCCACGAGCTCGATGGCTCGTTGACCGTGTGGGACCGAGAAGTGAGCCGAGTCGATGTATTTCACGGCTTTGAGGGATTCGACCATCCAGGCCGGTAGCGGTGAGTTATCGTCCTCAATGTTTGGCGGGATAAGGACCCCCCAACTCGTGTTGGGAAAGATGTACGCGCCTTCCTCAAAGTCGCCGTTTTTCAATATGTTATCTGTATATAAGAGAGATAAATTTGTTTATAGGCATCGTTAAACAGACTAAATTTTGTATAATATTGTTTTCTTACACGCATAAATGTGTGATAAGTGTATATATGAGTCGTTATATCATGGTCGATTGAATGATGATGGCAAGAAAAACAAGCATTTCAGACCAAAAAAGGGGAATCAAACCCATGACCAAGGCCACAAGATTCAGCTGTCCAACCAACTCTATTTGCCCTAGACAGTGCCTTATAAACTTTAATTTCACTATTAAGACGAGATTTAGCAAAATTTTACACTTAACGACGTTTTAGGCACAATGAACTTACCCCGAGTAGGTCTAGGAGGATATAAAGCCCGAATAGCTATCGAATCGATCAGAGGTCCACAAGCCGGATCTTCCTCCACGCCCGGATTGTGAATAAGAATCTCCGCCACATTGTAAAATGACTTAAACGCCCACGCATACGAGTCCCAACCGTTGCTACTATACAACGTTTGAATCGGTAAGACCCCAAAATCCGGCGCCACGGACACATTTACCTTCTCCTCTTGGGCACAAGTCCGGGCAGCACTAAAAGTTAACGAGTAGTACATTCCTTTCGTCACATTTATCACTTGCTTAATCGAGGCCTCGTTTCCTAGCCTAACCGCAGCGTACCCCTCGGGAACAACTAGCAACATGTCGCCTTGCTTTTGGCCGGATTTGATGTACTCGACAAAACCCGAGATTTGCCATTTCGGTATAGCGTGGGGCTTGAGCACAATCGTCCCATTAAGATCCGAGGGCTTTGGAGCTTGCTCAAAGTTGCCATTGTCTAGTGGCCCTGCATTTAGGACATAAGATTGAGAATGAAGGGGACGAATAGATACACAAAAGAAATGGACAAGATGTAGATTGGTTTTAGGACAAGGGCTTCATGGGCATGTGCAAGGTCACGTGACACCAAATGGAATGATAGAATCCAGTTTACTTTACAGTTTGCACAGAATATTGGTCCAGCACATGGAAAAGAATGGATTTTTATGCTACTAATATTTGAAATTATTGTTAATCACAATTTATAAAGGAGTTTTGATTCCCCAAAACCAGCTAGAATTCAATATTACACCCAAAATAAAATAGGGATGAGAGAAAGAAACAGAACAATGTATATAAATCTCACCATAAAAAAAAACTACTTAAAAGGGTTAATTTTAAGAAGTTTTTAGGACTTGAAATCTCGAGATAATCACATACATGTATATATGGAGCTAACATAAGATCTGTAATACACTTGTAATACGAGAAAATTTTAAGATGGACGAGGGTCATTGGAATCGATCCACACCGTTGAACGCAAGTGATTGATCGGAAAGTCTAGCATGAATCTGGTTTAGCCGAATTCAAATGTATTTCAAGAAGTGAACGACCAATTACACTGCAAGTTAATTAACTCAATTCGTGAAATACACTTGGATTCGGCCAAACCAGGTTAGTGCTAGAATTTTCAATGATTTAGATGCCAATGGTGTGTGATTCACCGGCTCTATCGGACCGGATGCGTCTTAAAATCACTCTAATAATTGATTATATCAAAAATTTGAATTCCAAAATTCCCTAATAATTGATTATCATTGTTGTTGTTTTTGGTAATCTATTGATTACAATTAAGACAACACATAAATGTAGTAACTTAACTGTTTTTGCTACACCTAAGTACCTAACATTATCTTTTAGTTATATCAAATCAAGCATTTAACCTTAACATTCCATTATAGTTATTACTCCTGAAATTAGACAGTTTAAGTTAATCATCATTCATAACAAAGCCCTTAAGCAAATTACTAGCTTTAGTACAACTTTTGCCTCTTATATGAGAAGAAAATCTTGAAACCCACTTTTTTTAAGCTATAAAGAAAACATTTTTAACACAATACAACCAAAAAAAATATATACCCTTAATCAAGATTATGAGATTTTTGAAGATACAAACAAAAGTTACTGCAAAAATGAAGCTCAAAATGAAAAATAAAATAAAATAAAAAATTACCATCTCTGAAGGCAAAGGCAAGGTGGCAAGTGGCAAAACACAATAGCACAGACAAAATAATGAAACCCTCCATTCTTGATTTACTACTATTGTGCATTTCTTTGTGCAGATTATACAAAATAAAAAAAGAAATTTTCTTTTTTTGGGGTTTTTTTTTATTTCTTGTTTTTTTGAGTGTTTTTGAATTGTGATTTGAAATGGGTTTCAGAAATGGGGTTTTTATGCATGAAAACTTTCAAAAAAGGACATGATTTTTGGGTAAAATATCAATGGTGCCATTAAAGAGTGAAAAGTTTTTTGGACCATCTGATGATATGAATAATGGAGGTCTGTAGTTTTCACATGGGTTCATTTAGTGATCTTTTTTCAGCTTTTAATATTTTATATATATAATATATGTATATATATTTATTGTATTTTTGTGTTCTATCTAGGGAAAAATGAGGTGGTGACAAAAGCTGCATTTAGGATGTAGCCACATGTATTCACTATATTTCCCCAACACATGAAATGAGTCTTATCTTGGGATACATCTATCTCATAGTATTGATCCAATCATAAATAATAGAATTTTAAAATTGAAATATGTTAGTAATATTTTGCTAGGATTACAAATATAAATGTTTAGTTACATTTGAGAAAACTATATAAAAACTAAATTATTAATAATCATTTTAAATACAGATTCTAAGAGATAAATAAGAAAATAATATATATAGATAATAATAAAGATATGAAATTATCTAAAACTAAGAAATATATTATCTTAAATATTGATTCTAACATATATATAGAAGAGTAATGATATATACCACCGTTTTCATACCACCGATTTTTCACTCTTTCTATTATTGGTAAATAATCATTTGAATTTAATTAATTCAATTGAATTTAATACATTCATACTTTCTAAATCAAGGGGAGGTGAAAAATCGGTGGTATGAAAACGGTGGTATATAGCATTACTCTATATAGAAATATGTAGCATTAACAATACGAATTAGTTGTATTGTATGTACACTAAAACATATTCACGATATATTTTCAATTATGTTATGTTTGGATCTAACTTGTATTATCATTTTAGTACGAACAAGATAATACAAGTTAATAGAAATTCAGACGATACGAGTTCTAAAAAATACTAAAATTCATTAAAATTTATCATATACAAATATTTGTAATGTATTAAAATGTCACAATACCGTGATATTACCCCCATTTTATTAATAATTACTCTACATATTTAAAATTTCAATATATTAACCAAGATAAAATAAATTTAAAGGAAGAAAAATAATTAAACAAAGTATTTTAAGATAGCATTTGCATGTGCTTGATTGATAAGAAGTCACATTTAGTCAAAAGTCTTCCCTTAAATTACTCATATATAAAAATAAGCCAAATGTCCACATTTGATGAAATTAAGGTCGACGAGGACGATTTTATTTTGGTACCATACTAATATTAACCAATAAATTAAATATTTTCAGACATTTTATATTAACAAAATGCCAAGAAATCCAACCATATCTTGCATGCATGTTACACTAAATTATTTGACTATGTAAAAATGCTGAATTGAATATAAAACATGATCACTATCATATACGTAATGTCACAAATTTTGATGTTTTATATACTAAATTATAATTTTTTATATATACTTATAATAATGTGGTAAAAGTATTTTTACAAAAAAATTCAAAATTATAAAAGAGTAAAATCGAGTTTTTCGGCTATCTTTCAAAATCGAAAATTAAATTAATCACATATTCTTAAATATGCAAAATAACGCAAATTTTCGTGATTTATTTCCAGATCCAAATCATCAAGTTTGGCTGAAAAAATAATAAAAAAGTATATGATTTATATCTAAATATCAACTCAAATAAATTTGTCACAACAAAAAATATATCACATCAATCATAATTATTACCTATTTTTTGTTTTAAAAACTCATTCGAACACATTCTTCAAACTACATTTTTTATCCTTAAAATACTTTTTTCTCATTTTTTATCATGAAAAATAGTTCTCTCAAATTAATATGACAACCAAATCAGCCTTTTATACCTCATAAAAAGTTAAGAATTTAACCACTAAAATATCATATTGATAGGCATAAGAAAAATCAAATTCAAAGGAGGACAAATATAACTTTTTGAGTATTTTTTAAAATATTAAATATTGTTAATCCAATTTATTTTTTTGTAAGGGAAAATAGAAACATGCCATGAGAGTTTGTGGGCCCAGTAAATAGTAAAGGGCCCACTACAGGAACCAGATGTATACGTACTACAAATCCACCAGACCTAATCCAGAACCACCATTATGACTTGTTTTGGGCCTCTAAAGATGGGCCAGGCCGCAGAGCCCATGTGGACCAGTTGGATTAATATGTGGGCCAGTAAATAATCTCACCCTCATCTTTCTTTATTATAATTTTTTACCCTACAAATATAGGGTATAAAATAAATATTAAATTTACTCTCGATTTCTCAATATATATAATATTGTGTTTGAGATTGTAGGTTTTAAAAACTATAAATTATTTATATTTCATATAGATCAAAAGCTTATTTGGATAGATTCAAGCTTCAATTGATTTTAATCGCTTAATAGTCATTTTTGAGTCATTATCTCATAAATCATTATAATAAATTTCAAATTTATCTAGTTTGGAGTAATTTGGAACACAACCCAAATACTTTTACAGTAAAAACTCGATAAATTAATACTCGATTATTTAATAAACTCTCTAAAGTAATATTTTTGGCCGATATCGACTCGGGGATAGGATGCTAAATTAATAATTCGCTAAAATTATAAGATAGTATATTTTTAATAATTTCTATAGACCCCATATAAAATATAAATTAATAATTTCTTATATACTACGTATTACATTAATAATTTATGAAGATTTCTTGAAAAATGACTCAATTGTCTTTTGTTTTTTTTGTTACAATCAATTCACCTTGAATCTCATCTCTAATTTTCCTTATCATTGTAAGAACTTCTGGTGTTGTTTTCTGATAGCTCAAGTCATGTTGTGAATGATTTGTTTGTGTTAGCATATTTTGATCTTGTATTTATATAGAAAATATTTTTAATGTTCATAAAGTGATACACATTGAACACAAGCATAATAAGGTGGGAGATTTAATGGTTCTTTCAAATTGAGCCCTTCATTTGATATACGTACATTGTACAATAATTAAGTGGAAGTTTGAAAGTTGTTTGTAAATTGAGTATTTCATTATAAATTAATATAATCTTAATTAATATATAAATTAATAATTATTAATTTATAGATCAATTAATAACTCTTTTAATTAATAAATTTCGATGATCCCATGAGTATTAATTTATAAAGTTTTTACTGTATATAGTCTCCAAATTTTATTATTTACATTGCAATAGTAGAATGATTTCATCTAGAAGAGCCCAAGAAAAATTATTATAAAAAACCTATTCTTTTCCAATGAATTTAGATTGCTACCAATAATGATTTTTAGATTTTCGAGAAAAACCTGCACAACTATTTTTAAGGTATATACTGGATAAATACCGTTATTATATCAGTACCAACAGTTTTAAACTTAAAGTGACATGATTTTTGAATTTTTCATACACAAAATTTACCGAACTAAATTACTATTTTCACGAAGATAACGCGATATAGGCTTGTAACAAAATGACTTATTATATATTATTTAATTGGGTTCGAGTTTGAAAATTATATAAATGATATTATAATTTATTAAATTACAAATGAAGATATTATGTGGTATTGGAAGCATATAGCCTATGCCATATAGGTTAATAGTTAATGAAAGGTTCAAATAAATTTCAAGCACAATTCGATGTTCCTTCATTTATATACTTCTCATGTGAAACTATTTAAATGCTTTTACCTTCTGTTTAGTCTATTCAATATTTGATTCGATATTAGATAATTTAATCTATTATATATAGCTCTCGTTATTTTATTATTATAATCATGGTAGTATAATTATTTGAAAAAAAAACTAAATATATAACAAAATAAATATAATCAATCGTGATAATATATTATGCAAAATGTTTTTAGCCTTTTTGAAATAGTTATGAAAGGAGGGCTATGTTTATGTAACATAAATTCATCACTTAGAATGTCATAATGTAAATTTTAGTGATAAATATTAATATAATGCTAATTCCACTTGTATATAGGCATGTGGGGAATATGCATTAATTTTACAGGTGACAAAAAAATAATTTTATTTTTCAAGAAAATGAACATACATCAATGAACGTGCAAACTTTATTACATCCAAACTTATAATTAATTGCAATTGTGACTTGTGCCTAGATTAGTTCATTTTTGCATAGATATGAATGGCCTACGAAAATTCTCTCAATAAATATGTCTATTAGAGGTGCATGTGGCAACATTAATTCTTATACTTCATGATAGGAACAATTTCTATCGAAAATTGATTAAATTTTGTGATTTTTTATTTGAATTCTTGACGAATTGAATATCCTAATTTGACAAATTTGGGTTAAAACTCTTTTAATCATGGCCAGCCAACTCTAATTAAGGAGAGAAAAGTTATGATTAGATTTGTAACTTTTTCATATATATTCCAATCTAGTCACAAAGTTGAGATTTGTATGATTTTACACACAAAAAAGGGAAAAAGAGCAGCCCTTTTCATATTTGAAGAAGACATCATAACAACCAATAATGCTAGAGACAATCTTGATCTTGATAATTGTACTTGGATATTGTTAAAAAATTGGATTTGGAAAAACACTTTTTACCCAATTTTGATAAAAATTTGAGTTGGTTTTCTTTCAAAAGTAGTAAAAAAAATAAGGATATTATTATTTTATGTTGTGAGTAGAACAATTTGATATATAAATTTTTAAATTTAATTTGGGATGAATGAGAAATTAATATTTTGAGGGATTTATTTGAATTTCAAAATTTAAATTAACTCTTATGTGAATTTTAAATTTATTGACCATTTGGCGAGTATAGCGCGTGTATACTGTGTAGCAATCAGTGGCCACAATCGTACGCCAAATAGTGTGCTCGATCTACTATGACTATTCGGCTGAAATAGTATTATTAGTAACTTTTAATGTTCTCGGAACCCATAAATCTAAAGTCTTCATCACTCGAATCGCCTCTTTACTTTCTTTCAACATTTAAAAAGTTTTAAGTGCAATCTTGTTATTTTATAGGAGAACTTTATTTTGTTAGTTTTAATGTTTGCAGTGTTACTAATTCAAAACACTAACCATTGAATCTCGAGAAGGGATTGCCAAGCGGGGCAATTTCATTTCACATTGAATCAACTATTAAACATTATTAAGGAGTTACCTCGTAAGACGAGGATATCTAAATCAAGACGAGACTTGTCTATAAGCCTAATAAAGTCGTAGAAAAATTATAGACTGTACTCAGGTTTATTGAGCTACCTATGTGTACCTTTCAATAGGATCGAGTCTAAACGTAACTCAAAGTATTATTTAGGATCGTATACGAGTTATGTTAGCTCGGGTTTAAAACGTGGAATCATGCTATCAGATGTGCTAGGAGTCATAGGTAAGTGACACGTTACTTTCTTAAATACCCTTTTGTGTACATAATGTGTTCTATTTATAGGAGTGACATGTTGTACGGATAGTGGAGTTTGACATGTGGATTGTCGTACATGTGTCCTAGATGAATGTACTGGATTATCTTGTTGGGATCGCATAAGCCCCATGAGTGAAACCTCGCAGCGGAAGCAACAGTTTAAAAATTTTAATACGAGTTCACTCAAAAGCCAATACATGCTAAATCGAATTAAAGCGCGGAAACAAAAATACATATGTACCTTTTTGATTTCCTTAGGTATCGGTTTCTATCTATGGCCTTTCTCATATTCCCGCGATCATCAAAAACGCCGGTTCGAATCCTACAACACTTTTCAGAACTTCTCAGCCTGTGTGATCAACCAAGGTCTTGAGCACCCCAAATGTTGTGCCTCTAAGCGTTGTATCCACACCTTGAACGTTTCCCTCGCTAGTAACAATCGTGCTAGCAATTCGATACTACGACAACGAATATGTAGGATCATATGTAATTGATGGAATATGATATCTTCAAACTTGAAGAATTTGAGAGTTACAAACTTAAGAAAAAACCCTAAGGATTTTGGGAGATTAATATTTCTTGATCACTTTTATTGTCTCTCACAACAATTGATCATCAACATATGTCAAAAAATCATTCTCTTATGAAGACATTCATATATACCCATATATATATGGAGGCACGAAAGAATTAGGGTTAGGAAAATCCTAATTTTCGTCCATAACACAAATCCTAGTAGAAAAGGGATTCTAGGAATCCTAATCCTACTATACCTGTGTCTAAAGTCTTTCATATGTATCTATATATCAAATCCCCTTATTTTAGGAACTAATTCCTTAAATCTGGGATTCTCCTAATTTAAATTGTCTTCTAACAATTTTATTTCAACCCATTAATTAATTATATTAATCTCCAAGACTAATTAAATTAATTAACTCTCAAGATTTACCAATTGGGCTTTCATTAATAAATCCCTTGGGCCTAGCCCATTAATTAATCAATCCCCGATCAATTAAAAAGTTCAATCAATTAATTCAAGCCCAAGACTTAATTAATTGATTTATTCCATCATGAATCAATATCTAATATTAATTCATCTAGGCCCAATCCAAAATTGGCCATCTCGTACATACAACCGGAAAACTTATTCAAGTTAGTGTGTGACCCCTTAGGTTCATTCGAAAGCTAGCAGTGAGACCATTTCCCAAATGGCTCGGTAATAATTAGCCAACCATTACCTCAATTAATCATTATGCCAAATGATTAATCTTGGTCATGAATTAACCACCAATTAATTCACGACTCTCACAGATTGAGTTCGATGTCTAGCAACGTCGACTCAACCCCTAGATTCAAATGATTATAACAGACATCTCCTGATCACGATCGTAGCATGTGTCTCATCCTTCTATCAGATCTCCCAATTAAATCTAGGATTTAGTTGCCAGTCGAAATCCTACTAATTTAATCATATGACTATGTCAATTGGCGAATGACGACTTATGTCAACTAAGCAAGGATTACACACCTTCTTATTGACTTGCTTCGGCCGAAGACTTCCAGTCAAGTCATTCCCAAGACAGCATAGGAGATTCACTAATCAAACAATTAGAGACAGATCCCATCTTGGAACCGCCTGCCAAATCGCATGACCAGACTACACCCAAAATAGCCCATTATGTGATTATCCTGTAATCATGAACTAGATCAAAGTGCAGTGGGTCATGCATTTGAACAGCCGCGATCCCTCAAGTCATGAGGATCATCACATGCCTACGTGACCGTGGAATTTCATATTCGACACGTCCACCAATATGAATTTCCATTGGGGTTGCTCAATTCACCATCCGCGATGTGAACCCTCATACGTTGCATAGGTTCCCAACCAATACCCATGGAACAAGGTACATTCCTCCAAGGAAATGCAACGTACAAGCAAGTCTTAACGAGTTATTGATATTCCTATCTCAATAACTCTACGACTTGGAACTATTTTAGGATTACAGCCGTTCGAGTACATCCCATGATCACCATCCAATGCGTGACCGTATCTATAGCTCTATGTAACCCAAGGGACTTTATTACATACATGTAAAGACATACGATATATAATAAAGAAGATGCCATATAATAATAACGATTTAAACAAGACTGTTCTCATAATGTTGCTAAGTATTTGGCAACCAATTGGCTTGCCGGGCACCCAACACTAACATATCTATGTATTCGACCCGTTCTTTAAATAACATGTGGATCTTATAGTGTTTGTAAATAGATAGGTCATATTTAGGGGCTTTTGTGCAAATATAAATAACTTCATGATAAGGTCGTATGGGGATGTGAAACGTGGATACGACCTATGAATACGAATTATATATCCCGTATCATATATCCCGTATCAGTTAAAATAATAAATCGCGATGAATCTAACCTGTACTTTCTCATTATTATTTAAGTGAAAGCCAATTTCTATTTCTCTTTTTTTATAAACCTTTTCTTGCAACTATTTCCCAAAAATATAATCAAATATAAAATCGACAGTCCATGAAAATCATGTCCCTAAACTAATAGCTAAGACTTATTTTAAGATGAAACTCTGTAGATGCATGACACCTATAATTTGAAGAGACAAAATGGAAGGTGGTTTATAATTACATGAAATAGTTTCTATATTTGAAGATTGGACAGGCCTCATGCTGCTATCACATGGAATGTCCATAACTAGTTCGTTGTTCTAAACTTCATCAATGTACCTCCAATTAACAATCTTGTATAAAAATGAATACATATATACACATGTATGTATGTATATTGTATTTTATGGCTATATTTGTTTATATTTTTGAGATAAAATATTGAAATTTTCTCGGATATCGCGCACTATGGAAATTCGTGTGAAAATGGTACGTGTTTGTTTATGTTTTTAAAATTAGGTTAAAAGTTGTAAGACATGTTAAATCAATAGTGATAGGTTGATGGATGATGTGTAGAATAATTGTGTTAGATAATTGTGTTAGTGATGTATATAATGATTATGTATATAAAAAAACTATGAATAAAAAATTATAAAGTATGAAAGAGAAAGTGAAAAAAGTGATTATAATAAACACCGTAATGGACGCAGTTAGAGGGTATGTCTACTATGTATGATTATTTGTGACACTTGATGTTATTTCACTTATTTTTTGTAATTGTGAAAACTGAAATATTTATTTTTCTTTCAAGCATATATAACTTTACAAATCAAATACAAATTTATAATTTACAATTGTCATTCGTATAGTTTATTTCTCTAACCAGTCATTTAAATTAGAATGAAAAGACTAATTTATATATTTTAACGTAAATTAATAAACATATATATGTATACGATATATATATATACACATTTTATCAGTAGTATCGAGGTCGTGTCATGTTCCAATATTTTTAAAATGTTGTATTTTGTGTCCGTATCGTGTCGTGCGCCGTGTCCTGTGTCCGTGCATCATAGTATATGATTGATAGGTAGTCATATAAAAGATTGAAAAAGTACAGTTGAAAAAAAGGAGAATTTGGATTAGAATTTGGTGTGTTATGTTTATTTAGAATTTTATGATTTAAAAATTTGAAAATGAAATTTGAAAACATAAACAAACAAGGTCTATACATTTTGCTTGGAATATCAAGACTCAAATCTCATTTCACTCTCAAGTCTCAACACGGGGAAATTCATTTTTGATCTCATAGGGGTTGATTAAGTCTCCCTAAATTTTATTATTAATTTGATTTCGTGTGAATCAAAAACTGATATTTTTATCTCATTTGTCCATTTTTGAGCGAAAAAAAAGACATGAGGTGCACTATTCATTAGTTAAAGAGTACATTTAAATGTGATACGTTTTTTAGAGACATGTGAAAGAATAACATAAAATGACCAATTTTTCATCAGTTTCATATTTCCCACCAAATTCATCCCAGATTCTTGCCTCACCCAATTTTCGCATCCAATTTACGAGTCTAACAAAATTTGCAACTCAATCTCACTTTTTTATCCTCAAATAGACGTATGACGAGGCCAAAAGTGTCAATATTTGAGTTTTATCGAACCAAAAATTAATAACATAATAGTAAGTTGCATGTAACCATATAATTTCGATAACATAATATACATCTTTAAGCATCGATTCATATCCCTCTCAAAACACTTTCTCGAATTTCTTCGATTCATAGACCATCTCAAGCACTTTTCTAGTAATAAGAAATTTCTTCAAGTAATCAATGATGAGTACAAAAATTGAGGAATAAATATAAGAGAAAAAAGGTTAGTAGTTTAGAAACCAAATGGATGAATCTATTGGGAATTAGGGAAGAAAACAAACCTGAGGTATTCATGTAATCCCTCCTTAGGAATGATACAACAAATGGTGTTTTGGTTGTTCAAGAACAAGTAACAAACACTAAGAGAGAAATTTGGTTTCATTCCTTCACATTAATGCTATCTTTGGGGTCAATGTATTTAAGCTTAAAACATCACATATTCACTCTAAATTATCACAACGTTTCTACAAACACGAAGACACGAAACTAAACCTAACGCTTCCAAAGACAACTGAAGATATTACCAGAAAAACCCACTTAGATCCTCCATAGCTCTTCAAAACTACCCTTATTCAGATCAACTTGAAGAAGAGACGCGACTAATAAGGACCATCTAATCCATGCAAGCAAACATATTAGTATACATCAATAAGCTAAAGACACAAACCAGAACATTGTACGTTAGATATCAACAGACGAATTTAAACATCACGACATAGTCCATTGAAGACTAGGATAATCGGTGCCCTTATTCGGTCATAAGAGATGTAATTCAATCAGGGCCGTCCATCACAGATACCCCAATCAAGGAATGGTGCGCTGATAAAGAGGCAATGCGCCTAGAGCTTCACGTTCTGCATTCTCCCGCTTAATCTGCAATAACATTATACACATATAGGTAAATGTTCTAATATGGTAAAATGATAAACAACTGTGCAACCAGAAAATGGATGTAAATTCTGGTCTGAAGCTACTTAAGCACCTTCCTCAGCCTTGTCAATTTTCACTTTCAAAAAGAACGAAAAGAAAAAAAATCATGTGATGAATGAAACTGATTTCAAACCTAAGCTGATAGGTTGACATGCACTCATGAAGTACTTGGTGAGAATTAGTTATATACTGATTGTATTTTCCAATAAAACCTTCAAAGAAGTAAAACGAAAGCAACTCAAAATGCATCGTAACAGTTTGTATGGATATTCAACTCCAAGGATCATTAAGGAGTAATAAAAGGAACCCACCAGAGCTAACATATCCTGAAGATAGCTCCTAAATGGTGTCTGCATAGCCTGTGAAAAATGAAGGGAAAAAATTTAGCAGCATGGCCAATTACTTCTATGGCAGCTATACTAGAAGGCAAAATAATATGACAAACAAGGGTTTGGAATTAATGTTGGACCAAACAATCTTCTTTATAGATCACAGTTTGTTACTTCTTACTCGATATTTGAATATAAACCTAAAGACAAAAAGAAATTAGCCAAGCTGATGAACCATTCTAAATATGCAACACGATATCACTTAACAGCTGATATACATTTGGAAAAAACCACCTGACCCTTTCCCTAGCCAGCGGGCTCAAGATTTAGTTTAGAAACCACCCCACCCTCACCCCTTCCCTAGCCAAGACATATGCCTAAAAACGAAAAAGTAAACAACGCCGCCGTGAAAAACAACAGCATTCGTAACTCGTAAGAGCCAGTAGCCACTACCACGATTATCAGATTAAAACTCACAAGTTTGGTAGCTAAATTTCAGCACGGGTATTCAATGATGGGAATTCAATTGATTTAGAATAGAGAAAGGAACTTAAAACAATTAAAAGCAGCACAAGCACATCTCTAGAAGAAAAATGGATAATTAGAACACTCTAACAACAACCATGCTATACGTATTAGCATAGTGCCATAGCATGGTGGCATCCTTATCAATTTTCACATTCCAACCAACCACACAACAGAGGAACGCAATCAATTCACAAAACATATGAATAATTAAAAATCAACAAACACATATAAAACACGAGTTACTCTCAGTTACGCTAATTTTCCATACAAACCCAAAACAAAACAAGCTGAAAAAAATAAGAGAATTAAAGTTAATTGAATAACCTGGAGATCTTCAGGAAGGTACTCGTGCTTCATGGAGAGGTCCATGGCTCGCTTTAGACGCTGATTCCTCGCGTCCACAATCTCTCTCGGCAGCCGATTAAGCGCCTCTTTCACATCCAGATCGTACATAGGATCGTACAAATCGTCATACCGAAGCCCTAATTTCATATATCACAACGAAATTATACAAAAACTCGTCAATTCATACATACCACCGAAAACATGCATGCATTTGTATCAAAACAAATTAGTACCGTATTTGCGGAGGCGATTGGATATAGTTCTCTTGTGAAGCGCGGCGAGGGGGTTGCGATTTGGATCGACAAGCCATTTGGTTATCGCCGACGCCATTTTTGATGATCCTTTTCTCTCTCTAAAACTCTGAAGCTTTCTCGCTCTATCTGGAATGTTCTGTTAGTTACCAATGCTTCAAATTCTGATTTCATTTATAAAGGTTTGTTTCAGTCAAATGCGACTTTGTATTATAAAACGCGACACTTTGTATAAGCTCGGCTTAAAACATGAATAAGGTGAAATTGTAAGAAATTGTACTGAATAGAACAAGAGAGTAACGAGACGGCTTCTTGGGCTTTCGTTGGGCTGAAGAATTGGGCTTTATGTGGTCCACTTATGATTTTTATGTTATTCTGAGGGGATTGATATCTACACTTCATAATCTTATAATAATATTTAGTGATTATTTCCATTCGTGAAAATGGACAATTATATCGGCAATATGTAATTATTGATTAAAAACTTTTTTATGAGATTATGAGATTTCTTTAACTAAATGCAACTTACTATTGAATTTGGTGGGAATATTAATAATTGTTTTTTGAAAATCTGATGTATTATAATTACAATAATTTATTTATCACAAATCTTAGAATACAATCAGGGAAAATTCCATTTTTGACACAGATACTAATATGAGAGTGATAATTTGAATATATTAATGTAAGAGTATGTATGACATTTTAGGTATAAATTTTGTATATTTGATTTCTGTATGATTATTTGATTAATTTTGACTGGAATTGAAAATTTTAACTACAATTGAGAATTTAAACTAAAATTGTTAATATGTTTCTGAAAATGAATTTTTTTGACTGATTTTGAATACAAATTGTGTGACTAAAATTCGAATCTTAATAGGCTATATTTAGAAAATTTGAATCAAATTAAGAAATCAATTTCTACAAAGGAAATTAAAAGTTCCCTAAATCAAACTCCCCAAATATATATCCAAAAAAAAAAAAAAAAAAAAATTAATCAAGATTAATTTGAGGCTTGTACACCATGATTACTTTTACGTTAAAGCAATGAAATTCAATGCTTTGCTAATTACAAGACCCATAATCAATATATATATATATATATAATTGTATATGTTGCTTATTACATAAATTCTTTCTGAATTGCATAAATTATGTATAAATAAATTGTTGTAATTTTTTGAAGGATCCTCTTTTGTAATTTGGTACGAGCAATCAAAATCATGATTTATTTTTATCTGAAATTATATATTTGTATTTATCTTATAAATAAGATGAATATTGATACCTAAATCTTTCATAAACTTTGTTTTGTAGGTTGCAAATTTCTAACTGATATCATCGCTGAGAACAATTTCACAGGTATGCAGAAAGTTGAAACTCATCTTTTATATTGATATCAATTTTAATTTTATATTAAATCAAATTTAATTGTTTAGTTATATATTTTACACTCATCTCTTTTACACAAACGTGATTATACACAATATATTTGTTTTGTGAAATAAATAAATGCTAAAATCATTTTACCTAGTTTAATATTGATTTTTTTCTCTTGCATATACTGAATTAAGAATAAAAAATTGGGGTGATTACTTCTATTCACCATGTTTTATTCGATTCAAAATCTATGGCTAATTTTCTTTTGAAATTACATAAAGTTCCTTAATATTAAAGCATTCTTGCAATTATTTTTGCTGTGTATACCTTTGTAAATCTTATGAATATACCCCTCTAGGGGTCTCATTGTAATTTACTAACTTTATTTTTACAATAATCACTAAAATGAGGGATCTAATTTTAACTAATTCACATATAATTTCAGAATTTCCTAAAAATCCCTCCAGAATATAAAGCATTTTGATTGAATCACAATCAACTTCCCATGCATAAATGAAATACTAACAATAATATTATTTTCAAAAAAGAAAATTACTGTTAAAAAAATGTCATATAAACCGTTGACATGTAGATTAAATTTACTTCCATATTATACTATATATATAATAACACAAAAAAATTGTTCACTTATTGTAAATATTATTTTTATTTGTAAATATCAAGATTCCAAATATTTACATTTTTTTCTTGCTTCTTTTAGGAATATGTTAAAGCTCAATTATCTTCTCCTATGGATCTCCCTCTTCATTTTGTGGCAACAAATTCAATTTTCCCTTGCTGATATTGGCGTTGCTAGTTATTATAAGCCCCCATATACACGTGAGTTGTTACGATCCCAATTGCAAGTTTATGTACTATGAATCTCACGTAATTACAGATTTTAGTGTCCGGTTTATATATTTTTGACTTTTCCATCTTAATAACTAGTTTATGTCTTATATAGCCACTGCGTGCTACAGAGAAAAATTACGAAATTCTAGTGTCGGATTTATATATTTTCAGCTTTTCAATCTTAATAACTAGCTTTTTGTCTTATGTAGCCACTGTATGCTACAAAAGCAAAAATTACTAGATTCTAGTGTCGGGTTTATATATTTTTGGCTTTTCCTTCTTAATAACTAGTTTTCTGTCTTATATAGTCACTGCATGCTACATAAGCGAAATTACGAGATGCTAGTGTCGAGTTTATATATTTTCGGCCTTTTCATCTTAATAACTAGCCTTTTGTCTTATATAGTCACTGCGTGCTATGGAAGAGAAAATTACGAGATTCTAGTGTCGGGTTTATATATTTTTGACTTTTCCATCTTAATAACTAGCTTTCTGTCTTATATAGCCAGTGCGTGCTACGGAAGTGATCTATCACAATTTCCGACGAGCGGCCTTTTTGCGGCGGCCGGAGAAGGGATATGGGATAACGGTGCTGCCTGTGGCCGGAAGTATCGAGTTAAGTGTATTAGCGCCCCCAGTCCTCGCACGTGCGTGGCAGGTCAAGTTATCCAGGTTCTGATCGTGGATCGGGCCCGGACCTCGGTTTCTCGGCCCTCAAGAGAGGGGAGTAGCCTTGTGCTATCTAATACCGCTTTCGGAACAATCGCCAATGCTCCGGTTCAGTATTTGAACATCGAATTTTTACAGTAAGTATATATGAAGTAGATAGTGCTGGAAAGTGGAAACTGAACCAAACTACTCGATACTCGACTCGAGCTCGATCGCTAAAAGTTCGGTTCGAGCTCGGTTCAATAACTAACCAAATCAAACTGGAGCAACTTTTTGTTCTTAATAAATTTTGAAGCTCGAACAGTTCGTTAGTAAAAAGTTACAAAAACATGTACACAATAATCAAACTACTCGAGTCCGACTCGTGATCGACTCGATAGAAGCTCGTTTGAGCTCGACTTGGTTAACAGTCAAACCGAAGCTCAAGCACAGTTTTCAAAACTCGATTATAATTCAAACAAGTTTAAATATTTATATGTGTTCGGCTCGACTCGATTCATTTACACCCATATACTGTTTAATCTCTAAAATCAAGAGATGAAGAAAATTACTCGATACTTAATATTGCTCAATAAAAATTTACTTGAGCTCAATTTGTTAACATAAATAAGCATGCATGCATGTGGATTATTAAATCTTGATTATGAAACTAACATATGAACTTGTTGTATGTGCAGGGTTAGTTGATTTGGAAAAATTGGATTGATGAGGAACCAGACATTGTCAATTCTTCTAAAACTTTAGTAGAAAATGTCATTGTATTGGTGTTATGCTTATTAGCAAAATTGAATAATATGATTAATTTTACTTTACTCTCAAGTTATGTTTGTTAGTTTATGATAAACCTCATTTTTAGGCAATTTTCACCATTCATTCGACACGTTTATTTATAGACTTGCATCATATTTTTATCCCGCAAATGCGTTTAATGTCACTTTTGAGTGTAGTAGGGAATTTCTATGTTGCGAACGGAAAATGCCAGTTGTAGGTTGAAATCGAGAATGATTGGGCTGAAAGTACAAAGCCGGCGTACATGCGCCCTTATAAATGGCGTACGAGCGACGAAACACACGGCGTACGAGCGCCGTGTTAATTCGCGTACAATCAACGGAGGCAGGGAATTTGGCCAATCTCGCGTACAGGCGCCGGTTTGTGCGGCGTACAGGCGCCACATTGTTCCGCGTACAAGCGCCGGCTTGTGCGGCGTACAAGCGCCATTTTGTTCTGCGTACAAGCGCCGTGTTAAACGGCGTACGTACGCGCCCTACTCTAAACCAATACGCTGAAAGCCCATATTCGGCCCAATTTCGGGTTTATTTCTAGATTAAGTATAAATACCCCCTCCGAACATTGTTTTAGGTTCGAACCTTATTTTCTTGAATTGAGTTGTAAAGATTGAGATCGAGAGACAAGATTCAAGAACGATTGTAGACAATTTATTCGACAACGGGTTTAATCGAAATTATTTTCTTTAATCTCTTTTAATTCTTGTCGTATTATGATG
Organism: Verbascum thapsus; assembly: GCA_963669365.1. Lineage (NCBI taxonomy): Eukaryota > Viridiplantae > Streptophyta > Magnoliopsida > Lamiales > Scrophulariaceae > Verbascum > Verbascum thapsus. Next base: position 12,594,618 of record OY770109.1, read on the forward strand.
TTTACTTTATTAATTGTTGATTGTTTCTCTGCATCTATGGAGTAATCCATCTTATTCTGGAATCGGGAATAGCCCGATAATATGTTATCGATATAGATTTTAGAACCGTTTATGTTATATCGCGTATGCTTATGATTTGAGTTTTTGATTGTTAATGCTTGTGAATTTGCTGGCCACTTATTTGCATGTTCATAGATATTAGGTGAAAATTCTGAAAGGTGACATCTATATCGGAACCCTAGAATTCAAACCTAGGATCCTAAATCACGAAAGTAGTTTTAGGTCTTTTGAGGAATCGATACACTATCATAGAGATTAATGAGTCTGAGTCTAGTCTAATCATCACGAAAGTAGTTGATTAATTAGCTTAGATATGTTATTATGCTTCGACAGAAGATAGTGATTACATTTGGATAGTGTCCTTCATAAGTAGCGATCGTAACTTAATCGGTAATATAATTAAGTCGATAATATATATCGTGGTGAACCCTAATTCCGGAATTTCCAATCATATATAACTCAAATCAATTTACTTGCTTTCCGTTTAGTTTTCTTTACAACTATCTCGTATTTTTATTAGGCTTAGATTACTGATACTTGATAGGCTAGTGCTTGATTGTTCGGTCCTCGTGGGAACGATATCTTTTGTACTGCACCGAAGCCGTGCGCTTGCGGTTTAGGCACATCAAGTTTTTGGCGCCGTTGCCGGGGACTTGAATAGTCAATATTAGTTTTTATCGTATTTTAGTGAGACTAAGCCATTTTATTTTATTTTTAGTTTTTAATTTTTATTTCTCTGTTTAATTTCAGGTCTTCGATTTTTCCTTGTATGCGAAGTAAGCTCGATTTCGTACCTGATCCAGAAATCGAGAAAACTTTTCGTGCTAGGAGAAATCTACAAAAACTGAAACAAGCTCAACTGAATCAAGTAACAATGGCTGAAGAGAATGTGAATGTGAACGCCAATGCAAACGCTAACGCGAATGCAAACCCGGCTGCAAACGGGAACGCGAACAATGCGAGATGTCTTAAGGATTTTGCAGCACCTAATGCGCAGACACTTCACTCCAGTATTGCTAGGCCTACTGTAGAGGCCAACAATTTCGAGCTCAAGCCATCCCTTCTGCAAATGGTTCAGCAGAATCAGTTTGGGGGTGCACCTACTGAAGAGCCAAACCTCCACTTGTCCATGTTTTTAGAGTACTGCGACACTCTAAAAATGAACGGGGTTTCTCAAGATGCTATCAGACTGAGATTATTTCCATTCTCACTGAGAGACAAGGCGAGAGCTTGGCTACATTCCTTACCGACTGGTTCGATTAGAACATGGGATCAACTGATGCAGTGTTTCCTAGCAAGATACTTTCCCCCGAGCAAGACTGCACAACTGAGGAATCAAATCACTACTTTTGCTCAGAGGGATGGTGAATCACTTTATGAAGCCTGGGAACGATTTAAAGACCTTTTACGACTGTGTCCACATCACGGGCTGGAAAAATGGCTCATTGTTCATACGTTTTACAACGGACTGATTTACACTACGAGGATGTCAGTCGATGCAGCAGCTGGAGGAGCTCTGATGAATAAGGGTATCGATGAAGCCTACGACTTAATCGAAGACATGGCATTGAATCACTACCAATGGTCTAGCGAAAGATCGACTCCACAGAAAACGCCAGGTAAGTACGATATTGATGCCATTACTTTACTTTCTGCACAAGTAGAGGCTATGTCTAAGAAGCTTGATTCGATGAATATGCATGTTAACTCTGTTACTACCCCACCCCCTATGTGCGAAATATGTGGTATGGTTGGTCATGTTGCATTAGAGTGTCAATTAGCTAGTGTACCAAACGATCCCTCTATAGAACAAGCCAACTTTGTGAATAACTTCAACCAAAAGAACGACCCATTTTCAAACACTTTTAACTCTGGTTGGAGAAATCACCCCAATTTTTCATACAAACCTCAAAACGCAGCTGTCCCGCCTAATTTTAGACCACCACCGGGATTTCAACAAAAGCCTTACAATCTTGTTCCACCACAGAAATCGAATTTAGAATCCCTTCTTGAGAGTTTTGTAGTTGCCCAGACTAAACAAAACGAGATAGTGAATGATGCAATTAAGCAACTAGCAACTAAGGTCGACTCTTTAGCAACTCACAATAAGATGCTAGAAACTCAAATTGCACAACAGGCTAGTAACTCGAATAGGACTTCCGGTTCTTTTCCCGGACAACCTGAGACAAATCCGAAGGAACATTGTAATGCTATTACTTTAAAGAGTGGAACTGATTATGAAGGTCCAAAGATGCCTACTAGGATTAGTGAAACTGAGTCAACTGAGAAGGTCGAAAAAGAAAAATCGTCTCATCCCGACAACTCTATTGACAAAACAACTGATAAAAGCGAGAAAGAGTCAGAGTATGTACCTCCACCGCCATATGAACCACCCGTGCCTTTCCCTCAAAGATTAGCTAAGGCGAAATTAGATAAACAGTTTGGAAAATTTTTAGAAGTTTTGAAAAAACTTTACATTAATATTCCATTCACTGATGCACTTGCACAAATGCCTTCGTATGCTAAATTTTTGAAGGAAGTTCTTTCTAACAAACGAAAACTAGAGGATTATGAAACCGTGGCTTTAACTGAGGAGTGTAGCGCATTAATCCAAAATAAATTAACTCCTAAGCTTAAAGACCCCGGTAGTTTTTCGATTCCATGCGTAATAGGTAACGTTAGTTTTGATCATGCATTGTGTGACCTTGGTGCTAGCGTTAGTCTTATGCCACTTTCTGTTTCACGTAAGTTAGAATTGGGTCAGTTAAAACCTACCACGATTACTCTGCAATTAGCTGATAGATCCGTGAAGTATCCGGTAGGTATGCTAGAAGATGTACCAATTAGAGTAGGAAAATTTTTTATTCCTACAGACTTCGTCGTTCTCGATATGGATGAAGACTCTCAAATTCCCATTTTTCTTGGTAGGCCATTCCTAGCTACAGCAGGAGCTATTATTGATGTTAAAAACGGAAGGCTTTCCTTGAATATTGGGGATGAGAGAGTTGAATTTAGTCTATATACATCTGTTGCTAACAGCTCTATCGAGAACTCTTGTTACAGGATTGACGAAGCTATAACAAAGGACGAGCTTGCTAAGAACCACTATAAAGATCCGTTAGAGGCACGACTGGTGAGTGATGGCTCAATCGAGGAAGATGAAATTATCGCTGATATTGCTCGACTATTTGAGGGGAATTCGCCATTGGCATATGTGCATGAGAGTGGACGAACTAACGATGAAAGCATCAAAGTATTACATGACAAAAAGATCTCTCGCCAAAAATTCAAAAAATGGCGAGTTAGGTCTCACATTCAACCGGTGCCTGAGTTTTCTTTACCTAAAAATCGAGACACTAAAGTCGATTGGAGAATTGCCAAGTCGTCGGGTCCAATCCGGGATTTACACTAAGCATGGTAACGTCGAGCTAAAGACGTAAAACAAGCGCTTTTTAGGAGGCAACCCAAATGTATCCTTTATTTTTGTTTTTGCTTTCTTTTTGTTTTTCTTTCCTGCTGTTTTCGTTTTTGTTTCAAGTTTTCGAAATTATTTTCTTTAAAAAAAAAAAAAAAAAAAAAAAATTCGAGTTTTGTTTAGCGTACGAACGCAATATTAAATCGCGTACAATCAACAGAGGCAGCGTTTTTTTTCAACTCCGCACCTGTACGCGGGATAACATTGCGCCTGTACGCCGAAATACACGGCGTACGTACGCCGTGTAAATCGGCGTACAATCAACACGGGCAGAGATTTTTTAAAGCTTGGGCGTACGTACGCGCAAATGAACGGCGTACGTACGCCGAAATACACTGCGTACGTACGCGGCGTTAAATGGCGTACGTACGCAGGGTCGGGTTTACAGTTTTTAAAACATATTTCCTTCCACTACTTCACGCATTCAAACATTAAACCCTCGATTGTTTCCCTCATACTCACCTCGCCCTTTTTGATTTTTCCTCTCAAACAGATCGAAAGCCATTGACAAGTAAATCAACTACAAGGATTCAAGTACTAAATCAATATTGTGTGTTTTGTTTCTCCACAGCCCTATCGATACAATACCTAGCAGACCCAGCACGACCGTCTTCACCCTTGACAAGGTTATGTCCCTTTTTACGTTTATGCATGCATACATACACACGCTTATCACATTAGGGACAATGTGCGATTTAAGTTTGGGGGTTGTTTACGGAGACATAACACTTTTACTATGAATTATAGCTTTATCTTTGTGATCGTCGTACAACGATTGACTAAGTGATATGTAAGCCTGACTTTTTAATAAATATAACGCATGAACTTTTCTGTCGGTGATATCATCTGCTTAGTTACATTTTTCTGGCTAGTCACTAATACGTAGTAGTCCAAGGCATAGGAGTTGAGTGGATCACCCGTTTTCGAAATACATAGGTAGTGGCCTCCAAGTATACCAACTTAGAATCACGTCTTCTGGCACAATTTATAAAAAAAAAAAAAAAAAAAAAGGAGAGATGGATTAGTTCGTTCTGTGACCTTTGACACTTGAGTGATTAAGTCCGAAGGAGTCTCTTAAAACTTAACGCCCTATGGCTATCTAGCTTGGGAGTCGTTGACCCAAAGCTCGATAACTGGTGTCATAGAAAGTCTAAGAGAACGAACATTGCACAATCCTGTCAAGTATGAGCTCGTTTGCATAAGTGACCTACGCTAAAAGCTCAATAATGTGAACCAGTTAGACCCTAATATCTGTTAGACTAGTTGGTATGGATGGACGCCGCTCAAATTGTGTTAGAAACGCCATTCGACTATAATGCTTAAAGATGGCTTTATTCAGTGCTTTCTAGAAGCTTGTCTAACTCTGTGGTGTGAGGTAACCAACGATTAGCTAAATGCACGATTTTCTTCTAAAAATGTCGGGTCATTAGTTCACGTCGATTTTTTTACGATTGTATCACATTTTGATTTAGCAAAGATTCATTAATTTTGTGATTTTGTGGGTACATCATCTGCAAACCCTCACGAGACTATAACTCGTCCTTTTTGGGGAACAAAAAGGTTTAAAGGCTTGTTGCACATGCTAAGTGCAATCGTGTACTCTACGAAAATGAGTTTATCTTTAGTTTTTGTTTTGTTTCTTTATCTTACCGTTTGTTCGAGGACGAACAAAAGCAAGTTTGGGGGGGTTGATAAACCTCATTTTTAGGCAATTTTCACCATTCATTCGACACGTTTATTTATAGACTTGCATCATATTTTTATCCCGCAAATGCGTTTAATGTCACTTTTGAGTGTAGTAGGGAATTTCTATGTTGCGAACGGAAAATGCCAGTTGTAGGTTGAAATCGAGAATGATTGGGCTGAAAGTACAAAGCCGGCGTACATGCGCCCTTATAAATGGCGTACGAGCGACGAAACACACGGCGTACGAGCGCCGTGTTAATTCGCGTACAATCAACGGAGGCAGGGAATTTGGCCAATCTCGTGTACAGGCGCCGGTTTGTGCGGCGTACAGGCGCCACATTGTTCCGCGTACAAGCGCCGGCTTGTGCGGCGTACAAGCGCCATTTTGTTCTGCGTACAAGCGCCGTGTTAAACGGCGTACGTACGCGCCCTACTCTAAACCAATACGCTGAAAGCCCATATTCGGCCCAATTTCGGGTTTATTTCTAGATTAGGTATAAATACCCCCTCCGAACATTGTTTTAGGTTCGAACCTTATTTTCTTGAATTGAGTTGTAAAGATTGAGATCGAGAGACAAGATTCAAGAACGATTGTAGACAATTTATTCGACAACGGGTTTAATCGAAATTATTTTCTTTAATCTCTTTTAATTCTTGTCGTATTATGATGTTTACTTTATTAATTGTTGATTGTTTCTCTGCATTTATGGAGTAATCCATCTTATTCTGGAATCGGGAATAGCCCGATAATATGTTATCGATATAGATTTTAGAACCGTTTATGTTATATCGCGTATGCTTATGATTTGAGTTTTTGATTGTTAATGCTTGTGAATTTGCTGGCCACTTATTTGCATGTTCATAGATATTAGGTGAAAATTCTGAAAGGTGACATCTATATCGGAACCCTAGAATTCAAACCTAGGATCCTAAATCACGAAAGTAGTTTTAGGTCTTTTGAGGAATCGATACACTATCATAGAGAGTAATGAGTCTGAGTCTAGTCTAATCATCACGAAAGTAGTTGATTAATTAGCTTAGATATGTTATTATGCTTCGACAGAAGATAGTGATTACATTTGGATAGTGTCCTTCATAAGTAGCGATCGTAACTTAATCGGTAATATAATTAAGTCGATAATATATATCGTGGTGAACCCTAATTCCGGAATTTCCAATCATATATAACTCAAATCAATTTACTTGCTTTCCGTTTAGTTTTCTTTACAACTATCTCGTATTTTTATTAGGCTTAGATTACTGATACTTGATAGGCTAGTGCTTGATTGTTCGGTCCTCGTGGGAACGATATCTTTTGTACTGCACCGAAGCCGTGCGCTTGCGGTTTAGGCACATCAGTTTACAATGTGATAGTCATAAACATTCTTTATATTATCTCAATTTATGTTTCTATATATATTTATTTATAGTTGTAAAACACAAACAATTCACATATATATATATATATATATATATATATATATATATATATATATATATATATATATATATATATATATTTCACAGAATCGCGAAATCAAAGTAGAAGATAAAGTAGCTAAAAGACACGTAAATAAATGTATCATTTCAAATTGCGTGCAAGATGTAAGTAAGACCTATCGATATGGTCTTCAACTCGTTAATTTTCTTTTATTACATAATGAAGGTATTTTTCATTCCTTTGATAATATAAATTACGAGATGAATAACCAATAATAAAATTTGTAGTCCCGTTATTAACTCCATAAAAATTATTTTTTTTTTTTTAAAAAGGCGAAGCATTTGAAAATCTGTATTGTAAATAAGAAGGCGCAAATTTTAGTATCGATTCAAAATGCAACTCATTTATCGTGCAATCAATCAAAAAAATAAGTGCAATTCACTCATCTTATAAATTAAAACTTTATTTCGAAATTATGTATGAACTAAAAAAATCTTAAAACTTTGATAAATTTACATTATGAATAGATTGGGCCTGTGTTATAATATTGGGTTTGTGAACTACAATAGTCACGGGCTGACCCGACCCAAAACGATAGGCCCATTCAAAATAAGGCTACCAAAATAAGATCCATTAATGCAGGCCCGACCCAAGTATGATCCAAATGAGATCCATAAGCCCAAGTAAAATAAAACTTCAGCCCAAACATTAAAACTTATTAATTATATATTTCCTCTTATTATCTATCATATTGTTTTTCTTCTTCATTCTCGACTTCTCAATTTTTCCTTTGTTTTTTTTGGTTTTGTCAAATTTCAGAAAGAATGTCGGGCAAAGGGGCAAAGGGACTGTTGACGGGCAAAACCCCATCGTCAAAGGATAAAGATAAAGACAAGAAGAAACCCACATCTCGCTCTTCTCGTGCTGGTTTACAGGTTTTTCTTTCTTTTTTGTAGAATAAATTTGATCTAGTATAATTCATTCGTTACTCTGTTTTCTTTTTGTCTCTTTTTTCTTTCTCTACGTGTTTAATTGCGACTGATGGGTTTTATTGGCTTACGGTGATAGTTTGTTTTCTTGTTCCATGTTTCTTGTGGGGTGGGGTTTTGGGTTTGTTGTGGGTGTTTCCAATTCAAATTGTATGGAATGTTGTTTAGATTGTTATGCACTTACAAATTATTGTGTTTAAAGGGTTTTAGATTTGTAGAAATTTTGTGATTTAGGTGTAGTCTAGTGGCTCATAATAACACATTTGATATCTGAAAAACTTAAGTTAGAAGAAAATAGCCCTGCATAACTGGTGTGGATCTTTCATAATCTTGATAGATAGATTCAATTAGACGGATAGAATGTTGATGCCAGTGCGTAGAATTTTGCTCTTGCTAACGAGCCCATTAAGGTTGAAGCTAGAACGAAAAAGGGGTTAAGATGAGATAATTGGAGTTTTAGATAAAGGTCATGATCTTGAGTGATCCAATCCTTTTTCATAACTGGAGCGTAAAATTATAAGTTGGAATCGAACATAAAGAATTCGTTTGTTTTTTCTCTTGAATTACCTCTAAGAAACATGGTATATAGCAGAAAGATTTTCATGTTTAAGAGATGATTAATGTAAGTTTGGTGCTATTAAAATTCAAATATGACATTTTTATCAGAAAAATGACTTTGAGGAGCTTATTTGGGGTTAATAAGTATTTAGGAACTCAATCTTGTAACACTTATTCTGAGTAGCAGTTTGTCCGTTTAGAACCCTATTGTGGATGTCTCTAGAATTCATTTTCGACCCTCATCAAGCTTCGAATTACAAAGTTTATGACTCACTAATGTTAGTGAACATTCGTTTAATGTAAAAACTGATTACAATTAAAAGAATCTCGACTTAATTTCTAAAATTCGATGTTGTTCCATATAGAATTCAAGAACTAGTTGATCAATTCTTCACTTGATTGTAACTATAACTATAATACTTAAATGATGTCTTATTTTGCAAAGGAGAAAAGACTCTCTTTCACTTTACCTTTTTACCTCTTCAATATAATTTCTTTCTTGTTGCTTTTCTGAGAACCCAACTATACAATTTAAGCAACAATTACAAATTTTTTCAGATTACAATTTTCTTTACGACATATTTAATCTCTGTATAAGCTTTTATTATATAGGAAACATAAGGGTGTGTTTGGAATGAGTGATTTGGATTTGGGGAGGGGATTTGGATGAAGGATTTGAAATGACACCTAAAATGGAGTCATTTGAAATCCACCGTAGTTATGGACAAAATAGCTCAAAGTGAATGTCGAGTGATTTGAAATCCATTATAACTTGAATACATCCAAACGAACTTCATGGATTTGTTGACGGATTTGAAATCCATGGATTTCAAATCCTTCAATCTAAACACACCCTAATAGATTTTGACTCAGTTACTATGTTCCTGTAGTTCCCCGTTGGCCGAATCCACCGACTTCTGAAAGAGCGAGCCACTGCTCACGGACGAGTAGGCGCTACAGCTGCAGTATACTCTGCAGCCATTTTAGAGTACTTAACTGCCGAAGTATTAGAGTTGGCCGGAAATGCAAGTAAGGATTTGAAGGTGAAACGAATCACGCCTCGCCATTTGCAATTAGCTATTCGCGGTGATGAAGAACTTGACACCCTTATTAAAGGAACCATAGCTGGTGGTGGTGTAATCCCGCATATTCACAAGTCACTCATTAACAAATCGTCTAAAGAATGAACCTTGAATGTTCATGTATTGATTTATCGTTCTTTGAACGAATAGATGATATGGGGTTTGAGGTTTGAGGCTAGATTGTCTATGTTTGTTAGATTGTGTTCTATGTGGTATTGATTGAAGCTGAGAAACGGGTTTTTTTGGGCGTAGGCGTCGTTTTTGATGGATTTGCGCAAGGATGGTTATGGGACATGGACATATTAGTGTTTCTTTTATGTGAATTGTTGATATAAGTGTCTTGTTTTGTTTTGAGGTATAATTGTTCTTGCTAGTATATGTTTCTATGAAGGGCCGTTAATGGGCAGGGAATGCCCAGACCCAAATCGGACCCACGAAATATTCACCAAAAAATGTTTTATCCAAACCTGACTCGAACCCGACGGGTCCAAAAAAAGTTAGACCCGACGGGTAGGGTGCCGTTTGGGATGGGTCGGGTTTGTGTCAGGCAAATGCCCACATGTAAACTTTGGATATTGCTCGGGTATAGATCTATGGGTATTTTCAAAGGGAAAAATTCGGGTAAATTTTGGGTAATGTTCGAATAAAATACCGACAGATAAAAGTTGGACCCGGACCCTATTCGGACCCAAACTACCTAGTGTCATCGGTCCGGATCGTATAAGTTTCCTATTAAACGGGTCTGGGTTTGGGTCTGAGCAATTCTCGCCCATTGACAAGCCTATCTTTATATCATTCATGGAGTTTTCAAGAATCACTTGAACATTTCTTACATAGAGGATAATCAACAGCAAAAAAGTCTCCATCTTGAAATGAACATTCAACACTGGAAAACGCTTGAAAAACAAACAATCATGAATCATCCATAAAATCAACAACCATTTTCACATAAATAAACAAATAATGATACCTTAGCTCTTCAACAATTCCAAGTAAAGATGAACAAACAAGAAACTCAATACAAAATCATACTTATAAATAAATAAATCATACTTAGATCCCTAAAATGTTCAAAATTTGATCTCCAAGTCAAAATTCTGCAAACTTGCTAAAAAAAACAGATCAAAGATCAACTACAAACCGAACCCGAAAATCAAAATCTACCCGCAAATTTAACCAAGTGACTAACTAGAGAATCGAGACCTTAGGAACCTCGACAGGAAACTGGTCAATCTCATCAATCCATGGATTCTTTTCCTTAGCTGGATTAATAGTCCTAAGAGCTTTCCAAACAGCACTGTTACACTTAAACCCCGAACCAAACGCTATTTGCCACGTCCTATCACCCCTTCTAATCCTCCCTTTCGCCTCCGAATACGCCAATTCATACCAAAGTGAACTACTCGAAGTGTTTCCAAATCGATAAAGCGTCATTCTAGAAGGTTCCATATGCCAATCAGACAACTGAAGATTCTTCTCAAGTTCATCCAACACGGCCCTCCCACCGGCGTGTATACAAAAATGCTCGAACGCCAGTTTAAAATCCGGGATATAAGGCTTTATTTTCATCTTGAATAGTTTTTTCCCGATTAAAGTGGCGAAAAACAACAACTGTTCAGACATGGGCAGCACAAGTGGGCCCAACGTCGTGATATTTGTCTTTAACGCATCACCCGCGACGGCCATTAAATCTTTCGATAAAGCGACCCCGATTTTCCCGTTGGGATCCTCGAGTTGCGTAACGCACGAGAAACATTTGTCGTCGGACCCTTTGTGGGTCCGCACGGTATGGACCAATCGGTATTTCGATCGCCACCTGGCGGATCGTTTGTTCGAGAGCAAAATGGCGGCCCCACCCATTCGGAACAGACAGTTCGAGACGAGCATCGATCTTTCATTACCAAAGTACCAATTTAATGTAATATTCTCCATGCTGATTACCAAAGCATTAGTACTGGGATGAACCTGTAAGAGATCTTTAGCAAGATCGATCGATATCAAACCAGCACTACAACCCATCCCACCTAGATTGTAGCTTATAATGTTGCCCCTCAGCTTGTAATGGTTGATAATCATGGCGGATAAAGACGGGGTCGGGTTGAAAAGACTACAATTCACTATCAAAATCCCAATGTCTTTCGGGTTCAACGAGGTTTTCGAAATCAGTTCATCAATGGCACCAAACATTACGGTTTCGGCTTCTTTTCTTGCTTCGGCCATGCACGGGTTCGGTGGGACCCGCAAGACGGCCTCGGGGAGATAAGTCGACTCGCCAAGGCCGGATCTTTCTAGAATCTTCCGTTGAAACTCGAGATTTTCTTTCGTAAACGAACCGGTTAAACCGGATCGCTCCATGAAGATCTGTCTAGTGCATTTCCTATCGTTATCGGGCTTATAACAAGCGAAATTGACTAGATAAACGGGGCGGGGACGAGTTAGGAAATAGACGGTGGATAAAAAGACCAAAAGGGCTGAACAAACGATAACCGATATGAGATTGAATCGAAGATGGTCCCAAAGAACATGGAGATCTGTAAGAGAAAATGTGGACATTTGGGCTGCAATAACAAGAACAAGAGGGGACAAGAACAAGTACATTCCATGGGTTATGAGGTAATGATATCCAAGCTTCACATACTTCAATTTTACGGATTTTTTGAAATCTGGAAGCTTTCGTGAAGGAGATGAAGGAATCATGGGTGTGGTTGCTTTAGATTCACTCATTTTTCACCACTTTTTAATCTTCAAATCTCTGAAAAAATTGGAAAAATTAAAATAAATAAATAAACTTAAAGAGGATCAGAAAGATGAAATACACTTCAAAAGATCACTGGTAATTTTTACAGTATTGTAAAACCTAAATTACAAGAAATTGAGCTTAGATTTAATCTAGATACGTAATCAATTTTGAATATTTAAATGTGTAATACCTTTCTATACTGTCTCAACTTAAAATGCAGCCCAGAATTTCAGAAAATCCCCTGTGAAATCAGTGATCGATTGTCACATATAATGGCAAAAAATTCCTACTTTCAAACAGAAATTAAATTTATAACTCAATAAATACAGGAAAAAAATTGAAAATATGGAAGTGATTACAGCAAGATATGATAAGAGCGAAGAAATAGGGGGATCATAGAAGACTAACCTCTGATCATTGATGGTGAAGATTTACCGGAGTTACCTATGTAGAGAGAGAGAGAGAGTTTGAAAAGAATAATGGTGTCTGAGTTAATAATATATACGTATATATACATATATACAAATATATATATAATGTAGCGTGTGGCGACAATGTGAGGACGTGATTTAAATGCATGTTGTGTAGGCAATGAGTTGTACTTATTTGAAATTTAAATTATAGTACATTGGTTGTAAATCATTTTTACAGATAATCTCAATTTTTATTGAATAATATAAGGCTATTATTCTTATGTTTTTTAATTTAATTTTTTTCGAAACTATATATTATGAAAATTTTGTATGAATTTGATGTAATATGTGTTTGTTTATATTTTTAAAAATAAATATAATATGTGTTAAATTTATAATAATAATTATCACATCATCTATAATAGTTTAAAGGAAAATCCTTTTCTCACAGTCCGTGAGATTTTTTATGCTTACAGGAAAATCTTAGCCATTAATTATGGCACTAATGATCTGACAATTTGTGTAGCAATTTACCATATTTACTTACAATATTTACGAAATAATCCCACAAAATTATATATTATTATAATTAGCTTCACATATATAATAAAGTTAACATTTAGATGAATTTTAATTAGTTATTCTTAATCTATATTTTGTTTCATGAAAATTTTATTTTAACTATGAATATCAAAATTATATTATTAAAAAATAATTTTTTATCAAATAAATATTAACCAGTTATAGATTTTAAATTAAACAACTATGTTCAAACAACATCATTATTAATTCAAATATTATGTATGGTATAATAATTTAATTATTTTACACTATAACCATACGATTAGTACGTAAGTTTATAAATTGTGACTATATTTATTTCAAAAATTGAAAAACAATGTTATTATATATTATAAATTCAAGAAAGTTGATAATTTCAATACCTTGTTAATTTCAAAAGGAAACCTTAAAATCACACTTTAAATTGGATTGTGTCTTGTATTATTATTTACTATAACGCATATTTCTTTTTTTGAAATAAAAGATCATCAAATCATATCTTATTTTAGCTACAATAAATTTTCACCTAATATGTAAAGACAATTAACTAAATAAAAAAACTTGAGGTGGGATTTGTAAATAGTTTTCCTTAATTGTTCTACGGGCTGTAAGCTAATCTCACAGAAAACTGTGAGATTAGCATCACCCTAGTTTAAAATAAGTAGTTATATAAGAGATTAAAAATACAAATTTTAAAACAATATGAATCTAAATGAGAATTATTTGCATACACTTATATAGACTTTTTTACATCCAATATCTTAAGAATGGAATTTGAAAAAGAGAAACAAACATAGCATAGAAATTTCTTTTAAATGAAAAGTTTGAGGGGAATGCTATGTGGATCAATTGAGTGCACTAACTCACAAACAATTACAATAAAAATTGTGTATTTAATAAAAAAAAATAAGATAAATATTTTTTTATTATAACTTGTTGTAAACTGGGAAAATTCTATCATGAATCGAGACCGTTGGTCCCTATTAATTCTAAGTATAATTGAATATCCTTCTCAACAAAAATTCCAACATACATAAACGACTTAAATTCAATATCCAATCTCTTTCTATGATTTTATTGATACCCATTTCTTTGATAAAAAAAAAAATTCAAACTTATGTAATGTTAATTCTTCAATTGAGCTATACAATTGCCTAATAAAATTGAAAGTATTAAATTGATTTTGTTTTGTACCAATAGAACTTGTTTGTTGGTAGGAAAGAGGAAACAAGTATGCTTTTAATGCTTTCATTTCCTCTTTTATTGGATAGAATTTTATTTAATTTCCCATTTTTAGTATATACTATTTTTGGATTGAATTCAAACATGTAACACATATACGTACACATCAAAAAACTTGACTATAAGATATAATTGCTGCTTAAAGGTGCAATTTTTTCTCTTTATATATTTGGTAATAGAAAATGCCAAATAATAATGGAATTGGTTGTATCTGTTAGAGTTCTTAGGGTACGTAATATGAAGAACTCTGTATGTATAATATTGTGAAAACTTAAGATTACAATGCTGAAGAGACGTTTATATAGAAAATACAACGAATGAATAAAGCCACGGGCTATACAATATACGGGCCAAGTCTAATATAAATATATACACTAACACCCCCCCCTCAATCTAAGCGGCGGGACCGATGCGAAGATTGGAGCGTAATTGAGAGAACTTTGGTGCCGGAAGAGCTTTAGTGAAAATATCGGCAATCTGATCAGAACTAGGTACATACTGAACGATAACGTCACCCGAAGCCACTTTTTCCCTAACGAAGTGGTAGTCAATCTCAATGTGTTTCGTTCTAGCATGGAAAACAGGATTGAGGACCAGATAAATGGCACTGATGTTATCACAATAAACCGAAACAGGATGAGGTAGAGCGATGCCAAGGTCACGAAGAATGTAACGGAGCCAACAAGTTTCAGCAACTGCAAAGGCAACAGAACGGTATTCGGCCTCAGTACTAGAGCGAGAAACGGTTGCTTGTTTCTTGGCAGACCAGGAAATAAGGTTGTCACCAAGATACACAGCAAAGCAAGTGGTAGAACGACGACTATCAGGACAACCAGCCCAGTCGGAATCAGTATATACTGTAAGACAATCAGTGGCAGTGGAACGAAGGAGAAGACCGAAGTGCAATGTACCACGCAGATAACGAAGAATCCTTTTAACCATCTGAAAATGAACCTCTCGAGGTGAATGCATAAACTGACTAACAAGTGCAACAGCGTAGGCAATGTCTAGTCGAGTGTGTGTCAAATACTGAAGACCCCCAACTATACCTCGAAAAAGTGTAGGATCAGAAAATAAAGAGCCTTCAATTGCTGATGGAGTAGATTTTGCAGAAAGCGGAGAGGAGACAGGCTTAAGATGCATCATGTCAAAACGCTGTAACAGTTCAGTGGCATACTTCTGTTGAGATAGGAAAAGACCATGAGAATTACGAGAAGCCTGAATACCCAAAAAGTAATGAAGGTCACCCAAGTCTTTCATGGCAAATTCCTGAGAGAGACGAGTGATAAGAGAAGTGACTGCCGAGGGACTGCTACCTGCCAGAATAATGTCATCAACATAGAGAAGTAAAACAATAGTGACATCATCAGAGCGAAAAACAAACATGGACATGTCAGCTTTGCAATAAGTGAAGCCAATGCGAAGAAGATAAGAACCAAATCGCTGAAACCAGGCCCTAGGTGCCTGCTTCAAACCATATAAAGCTTTTTGTAGACGACAAACATGTGTGGGATGCTGAGGATGAACAAAACCTGGAGGTTGAGCCATATAAACTGTTTCTGATAAATCACCGTGAAGAAATGCATTCTTCACATCAAGCTGTCGGATACACCACTATCGTGAGATAGCAATAGATAAGACCGTACGAATAGTAGCAGGTTTCACTACTGGACTGAATGTCTCCCCGAAATCAATACCGGTTTGCTGTTTGAACCCCTGAGCCACTAGACGAGCTTTGTATCGCTCAACAGAACCATCTGATCGTAACTTCACTCTATAAACCCACTTTGAACCAACAATATTTTGAGAAGGGTCTGGTGGTACAAGAACCCAAGTGTGGTTGGCTTGAAGAGCGTTAAACTCATCAGCCATAGCAGCACGCCACAAAGGATCCTTGGTAGCCTGGGTATAACATGTCGGTTCGAGAGGGGGAGAGATAGCAGAGAGAGAGGGAATAACACGGGGTTTGACAATGCCGACTCGAGAGCGAGTAACCATAGGATGACGAGGATGAGATGGCGGCGCATGAGTGATTGAGGGCAAGAGCGATGAAGGAGAAAAGACAGATGAGACTATAGGTGAGGAAAGAGGAGGTGAGCTAGGAGACTGAAGATGATTAGACGGTGAAGGAGGACAAGATGAGATAGCAGTCGGGTGCGAAGAAGCTGGAACATTAAATGTAGTGTGTAACAGGATCAAGACAACGATACCCTTTGTAATCCGGAGCATATCCAAGAAATACGCAAGGAGCGGAGCGAGGAGCAAGTTTATGTTGAGCTCGGTGCCCAAGAAACGGGTAACAGGCACAACCGAAGATACGAAAAGAACGATAATCTGGAGGTTTGTGAAGTAAAATCTCATAGGGCGATTGATAAGATAGGGACGGAGATGGGAGACGATTTATGAGGAAAACGGCAGTGTATAAGGCATCAACCCACAATGATGAGGGTAAGGAGGCAGTAAACAACAGAGTACGAATGAGTTCAGAAATATGTCAGTGTTTACATTCAGAGACTCCATTTTGCTGTGGAGTGTATGGACAAGACAACCGAAGCTGAATCCCCTTTGTGGAGAAAAGAGTGCGAAAACGTCCATTGTCAAATTCTTTACCACCGTCACTTTGAAAAATTTTAATACTGGAAGAGAAGTGATTTTCAACAAGAGCTAAGAAATGCATGAAATGCGTAATAACCTCAGATTTATGTTTCATTGGATAGCACCATGTAAACCTTGTAAAATCATCAATAAAAACAACGTAGTACTTAAAACCAGTTTGAGAAACAATCGGCGAGGTCTAAACATCAGAATGAATAAGATAAAATGGCACAGAACTTCAGGACGTGAAGGAGGCAAAAGACCAGTAGAGTATGATGATGATAACGTCGAGGAGCGAGGCGGGCCGGAGACACGACGAGACTGAGAACTTGCAGAAGAAAAACCAGAAGAAGATCCACGACCAAAACGACCCCGACCACGACCGGAGCCATTTCTACGGCCACGATAAATACCACGCCCACGTCCGGTGTTGGTTTGGGTTATAAAGGCTGGGTTAGTAGGGCTAGTTTGGTGTTGGAGTAAGCGATGTTCAAACTGAAGAAGACGAGCTCGGAGGTCATCAAAGGATAAAGTCGAGGTATGCATGGTGATAGAGGTGACAAAAGCATCATAATCCGGGGGAAGGCCATTCAGAGTTTGAAGAATAAGATCTGTCGAGGAGATTGGTGATTTAACGGCACGTAGATTATCAGACAATTGTTGCAATTTTGTGAGATATGCGTCACATGATAAAGAACATTTCTGAATAGTAGAGAATTCTCTTTTATACTGAAGTTGTTTTGTTAGCGATTGTTGAATAAATCGTGTTTCAAGGGCTAGCCATATATCTCGTGATGTGGATAGAGAGTAAACGGATTGTAGAATTTCGGATGTCATAGTATTGTGCATCCATGATTTGATACTTCGATCGGTGCGTATCCATGAAGAGTGATTTGGATTAGCAATCAATTGTCCAAGATTATTGCAAACATGTGTGGGTGGACAAGGAAGAGAACCATCAACATAGCATAATACAGAGTGACTACCGAGGAGATCCTCGAATTGTGCCTTCCATAAAAGATAATTTTCGGATGATAATTTGGTAGACATACGTGGAGGATTTGGTAAATGAGTGATGTATGGGAGGATAGGTTGTTGAAAGTGACTAAAAGTAGTGTTGGCGGACGAGATTGGAGTAGCAGATGTCACTAAAGTTGAATTTGGTGTATATGGGTGTGAAATATGGTGGGCTGATGGGTTTTGATTTAAGTCACATAGATGGGCTGCTGAAGTAGTTTGCAAATTAGGCCCAATGGAAGGTATAGTATTGATATGGGCCTGGGCTAATGGGAAATTATTAAAATTAGGGTTCAAATGGGCTAGGGTTTCATTAAATAAATTAAGTGGGGCTGAATGTGGGTTTTGGAGTGAATAGATCTCGGCTGCGGGGGCTGCTGGAGATGGAATTGATGGTGGCAATAGGATTTGAGATGAAGGTGATGCTGTTGACGGAGGGATGGCAGTCTCTCTAGCAAGCATAGGCGAAGGTGACGATGATAGGATATGAGCTATTTCTTTAGGTTGTAGGTTGAGAGATAATAATGTTTGTATTGTGGTGATGAGGGAGACATCTGCCGTTGGTGGAGATGGCGGAGCGGCGGCGATGACCGGAGGTGGAGCGGAGGCGGAAGTATGGTGGTGCGAAAATGAGAGTGTTGTAAAAGTTGGGTTTTCGGAGGGGGACGGCAGAGGGTTTGAGGACGGCGGCGTGATTGTGGCGGCAGAAATGTCGCCGGAAGTGGGGTTGTCGGAGGTCGGGTTTGGTGCCGTGAGGGCGGAAGAATTTTCGTGCCCGGTAACTGATACCATGTTAGAGTTCTTAGGGTACGTAATATGAAGAACTCTGTATGTATAATATTGTGAAAACTTAAAATTACAATACTGAAGAGACGTTTATATAGAAAATACGAATGAATAAAGCCACGGGCTATACAATATACGGGCCAAGTCTAATATAAATATATACACTAACAGTATCTACATGAGTATTTTGATAGAGTAGTAAGATAATTTGATTATAGTGCTTCAAACTTAAGAAAATACTAACAAATTAAATATATAGCATATAAAAGATTGAAATTATGGGGCTTGTATATAAAAAAGACAAAATAAAAAATAACACGATCAAAAACCCTCTATTTTTTTTGGTGATTCTTCGTTTTTCTAACTTAATCCACTTAAATTTTTCGTGGAATATTACATCTATTTATTTAGAGCTTATAAAGTTTGTATAATTGTATCAAGGATGTTTCTTTTGGTCAATTAATAAAGCAAATCTAATCTATATACTATATATTTGTCTAAAAAACTAAAATCAGTTGTAAAAATTCCTCATATTTCTTGTGTTATCAAACTAACAAACTTCATTTTCATGAAAAATTCATTTCCCACCAATTATGGGGTATTTTTTCCCTTCTCAACGGCTACAAATACTGCATGAACTGAATACAAACCCTAAAATCACCCCACAAAAACTACTCACAAAATGTCTGAACAAGTTTCGTTTTTCTGTAAACGAACCGCTATCAGCACGAAACCTGTTCAACCCGGCAAATTCAACCCTCTATCAGTTCTCGATCGAATAATGGAACGTAACAATCTTCGAATCGTGTTGTATTATCATCTCTCGACTCGTAAAAAACCTGGAGAAATGACTAAAAAGCTTGTAGAATCTATATCTGAGGTTTTATCAGCTTTTCCAGTTGTTGTAGGAAGATTATTGAGGGATGATGAAGGAAAATGGATGATCAAATGCAACGATGCTGGTTTACGAATCGTTGAAGTGAGAATGAAAGGGAGTTTGAATGAATGGATGAAGAATGTGGATAGAGAGAAAGAGATGGAGTTGGTTCATTGGGAGGAGATGTATGAGAATGCTTATTTTTGGTCTCCTTTTTATGTGCAGGTATGAATGTAGGTGTAAATTATGTAGATAATCTTTGGTCTTACGCTAGACTCTAGTTACGAAAAACGCCTCGTGTTTGAGATATTACGTTAACCTCTCACATGTTCGAAAATGCAACGAATTCAGATTATATTTGTGTTTAGTGTGTTGAGATTTGACATGGGTGTTTTGGTGATTCGCGAAATTTTAGGCGCGCGTGGTAATTTATGCCCGGTAAATGAGGGTTGTGTATAGGGCTGTCAATAGACAGACAATACCCAGACTCAAACCCGAACCCATAGAATACCCACCAAAAAGTATTTTATTGGACTCGATCACATACCGACAGGGTCCAAAAAAGAAAATTAGACCCGACGAGTTGGGTACATTTTGGGTTGGGCCCAATCGGGTTAGGGCTGTTAGTGGACAGGGATTGCCCGGACCCATTAAATTGAAAATTTACCTAACCCGAAACGTACCCGGCCCATCGGGTCTAACTGTTTTGGACCTGTTGGATCAGGTCCGGGTAAAATGCTTTTTGTGGGTATTTTGTTGGGTCCAGATTTAGGTATGGGTATTGCTTGCCCATTGACAACTCTAACTTCGGGTATTGTTCGAGTATATAGAGCCACAAGTATTTTCAAAAGGTAAAATTTGAGTAAAGTACCTAAGAGTAAAAATTTGACCCGGATCCGGACCCAAACTACCTAATGTCTTTGGGGCCGGATCTTAGACCCTAAGTGTCGAGGCTGCGTTGGGTAAATTTTCAATTGAATGGGTCTGGATCCAGGAAATCCCCGTCCATTAACAACCCTAGTTGTGCATGTAATTATCCCTACTTTCTAATACTTTAATTTGTTGAATGCTTCACAAGATCACTGAATTTGAACAAGGTGGGCTAGCAATTGGTTTGAGCTGCACTCACCTACTCTCCGACCCCCATTGCGCCGCCATGATGATCAGAGCATGGGCCGACACCACCGCCCGAGGCAAAATGGCATCTCCGCCGCTTTTCCACCCTTTGCCGCCTCGAAGATCCTTCATCAAAAACCCCAACCACCACCCTAACTTCAACTTGATCAACCACTACAAATCAACTATACAAAACTCACCACCTTCAATATCACATGCAAAACAAACAACTATCACTCTACAATTCAATCAAGAAATGGTGAAAAATTGCATGGCCATGGCCAAGTCGAACCAAACGCCTTTTTTCGCTCTGGCTGCGCTATTTTGGACGCGTATAAGCAAGATAAAGCGTTTAAACGGTGGTTTAATCGATTTATCGATTTGTTTGGACATGAGAAATGTTCTAGAGTTGAATAAGAGCTTTTTTGGGAACTGCATGGTGTATAATAAGGTGCATGGTGATGGATTAGACGAAAACGAATTGTCTAAAGCCGTTATCGCTATAAACGAAGTGGTTTCGGGGATGGATAGAGACGGGGTTATGGATTTGATCGAATGGCTGGAAAAACGAGAGAATCGTGAAGATCCACCACGGATGAACGGTTGTGATCTCGTTTGTGTGAACTTGGAGGATGTGGATTGGTGTTCTGCGGTTTTCGAAGGAAACTCGAGCCCTATTCGTGTGTCGTGTTATATCGAGCCGGATGTGGGGCCCAGGCAGATAGTTATACTTCGTTCTCGGGGTGGAGACGGGCCGTTGAGTAGAGAGGTTTCGATTACGCTTCGAGAAGATGAAGCTGAGAAGCTTCTTGATGATGAAGTTATCAAGAAATTTGGCCCAACTATATTGATGGGGTTGAACAAAAGGCTGTGTTAGATGGGGAAATTGTACTTTGATCTAATATAAGCAACTCTATATAAGGTGCAAAATGAGCATATGAAATTCCTTGTTATTGATTGTTATGAGGATTTCAATATAGAAAATCATTTAGCTAAACATGGATTAATCTTATAAAGCTTAATGAATTACATTTGAGATCGAACGAAAATCTGTGAGATTATGGAATTGGGGAAAATGATATACCGGAATAAGAACTTGATAAGAAGGGTCGATAAATTTAGATACCAAAAAATTTAAATAGAAAATGCGTTTGTCGGGACTAAAAACCCGAAACCTAAACCCTAAACCCTGCAAAACAAGTCATCGGTACGTACAAAAGGGGGTACATGATAAAATTTGATCAAGGCTGGCCTGACGTGCCAAGTTGAAAGGCGGTTGGAGCGCAAAGATGTCGCCCAAGCATGAACAACTCGCGCCAGGGCATGATGAACTGGGATAAGATTTTTTATTCCAAAATCCTATTCCATTTTTTCTTTTTTGACACTTAAAATTCGCAAGTGCACTTATTAAGGATGTTTAACATGTCATGTAAATATTTCGACACGTTTTACAAGATCTAATGTTATATATGGAACAGAAATATATGCAATAGAAGATGAAACAAAATTTGGAATAAAAAATCTTGTCCTGATGAACTGGTGCCCTGCATGAAGGAGTGGATCCCAAGCGTGGCTCTTCGAACCTCAACTTCATTTCTAGCTCCCGTGCTGAGTTAGGTAACACTTGGGCGTTAAAAAAATGTCGCTTTGTAGTGTACAAGTCATTCAAAACGTTATTTCACCCTTTCTTCGATTGCTTCGATTTATTTAACTAGAAATCACTAAATATACTCATTAAACGCACAATTTGGTATAAATCGAGCAATAAACACATCTAAATTACCTAACAAAAGGGCTCAAAAACATGTATAAATGACTCCTATCACTGTGCCACCATGAAGATCAAAGCTTAAGTAGACACGACAATTACTAAATCTAATAACTTATTTCTCGAGTCTAAATCTAAACTATTATTAAACCTAATAATTAATAACCAATTATATTTAAATTCTCCTATCAAGAAATTCCAAATGAAGTTAATTAAATAAAAACATTTCAATTTTCTTCTTACATTATGATATTAGTACTTGAGGTCTATTAGTTGTGAATGACATTTGACATCAATAAATGACAATTATACATCAGATGGTATGAATTTATCACAATTTTCAACTATATTTGGCTGTACATATTAAATTATTAACTAATAAGATTCCTCCAAGGAATAATTAGACATAACCATAAGCTCTAACATATCGTTATTCTTCTTTACAAATTTTGTCCTATCTTTACTTATCAATCACATTATGTTAATCACTCAACTAATTGAGTGATTATCAAAATTGTTGCCATCACATATTTAAAATTTACTAGAACCCATTAGTTTTTATGGGTTGTTCATCAAAAAATATAAATATATTGTGTTTGTTTTATAAGAAAAAATATATTAATGCCTTTCTAATTCATTATTAATTTCTCTATAATTCGACCAACTTAGAAAAAAATTTGTTCTTAGAAATAAGAAGAGACCCTAATTGGTATGCTTACAGAAAAATTATTCAAATGATAAAAAAAATATGTTTCAAAAAATGTGTTTGTAAGAGTTTTTTAAGAAAAGAATAGATAATAATTGTGGTTAATAATATATGCGCTTTGTTGTGAAACGTTTATTAGGGTTGATATGAGATATTTTTTGTTAAATGTCTTAAGTCAAGCTCGTCAAATTAGACATAAATGAATAAAAATAATGGATGTTATATTGAATGTTACGTTATTTTGCATTACAAAATGTGATTATTTTGATTTCCGAATTTAAAAGATACTCATTAAAAAAAACCTTTTTAATTGATGGTGTTAATTGTCAAATCATAATTAGTAAAATTCAATTTTACTCATTTTTGTCAAGTTTTTATAATCTATGAAGATTGTTTTTTTTTTTTAAATTACGAAATACCAAATAAATGAAATTTTCATAATCTTTTACTCTTAAAACACTATTTTTTAAAGATAAGATCGAGGCTTAATTAATCTCCATAAAAGTCATTTTTATTTCTTTCTAATTGTGAACTCCAATAAATGTACGTGTCCCAATTTAGTATCATATGTAAATCTTCATAATTTATTTACCCTCCGAACAAGTAGCTTTCAGCATCAAACTTCTAAAAACATTATAATTAATATCTTACGTAAATTAACAAATTTAAGATTCTTCAATGTTAGCTTAAAACTGCAAAATTCTTGAAAATCGAAACCAGTATACTTAATTAACACTCATCAGACAATATATTGTCACAATTAAGTAATTACAGAAAATTTAGGGGCACTAAAATCTAATTAATATTTTTCTAATGTTCTAAATCAAAATAAATAATTTAATATAAAACAATTCAATTAATAGATATAATAATTGAAGACTGTAACTGCTGCACATGTATATACATAATTAAGTAAATAAAAATACTGTCTAATTTATTAATTATTATATTTAAGTTGACTATGGACCGACAAATCTTCTTAGGATTGATCAATGGGATTTAGTACACATTGGATGGAGTAGAAAGATCATGGATTTAGTACCCTTTTAATGAATTATAATTTTGCCAATTATTTTGCTAGATTATCTTTCTGAAATTTGAATCTCTAGGTATTAAGGATACGTTTTTTATATTTTTAAGTTTGAATTTTAAAAATATTTCAAAACGTATGTACTACACAACTTTGAAAATTCGTGTAAAAATGATATGTATTTATTTATACTTGAAATAAAGGTTAAAACTAATCAAATATGTCAAATTAATAGTAATAGCTATGTATATAATGATTATATGAATAAAAAAATATAAATAAATAATTATATAGTATAAAAGATAAATAATGATTTTAATAAATAATTTTGATTAGTTAATAATGTATAAAATGATGTATATATGATTGTAGAGAGTTATATAAGATATTGAAAAAGTATAATTGAAAAAAAATGAATTTGAATGGAAATATTGTAATAAATTCATTAAAAAATTTATAATCAAAATTTTTAAAATTGAACTCAAAAACATAAACAGATAAGACCTAAATGGTGCATTTATGGACTCATTCTATGTGTTATTATTATTATATATTTGACATTTAATTTTATTGCAATTCACTTAAAAATTAGTACCAGTTCAGACAACATTATAGTGCATTAGAAGCATTGTCTTTTTTTATTTCAAAATTGTCAAATTTGCATAATTTATTACCTAAAATGTCAAAATTAATAAACATATTATGCTCCACAAATTTTAAATCATATATATAGAGAGAATTTTTTGCACTATACCTTCTAGAAAGGAGACAACAGCCCAGCTTGCATTATACAACAAAGACCTGCATAAATATAATAATACATAATTCTTGTTTTATTTTATTAATTTAATGCAAAATCCTATCACAAGTGTATTTGACTAAAGAACATTGACAATATTTCCTTCTAAATTAATCAACTACTTATAAAGTAAAGTAATTATTTGACCAATATTTTCCATTACTTTTTTTTTTTTTGGTCTTATTAGCTTCAATGTATTATGAAAAAGGATTCCATATAGATGCTATTTTCTTCTAGATGATAATTATTTAAATATTTTTCACCTTCAAATTTGTCCAATTTGTTTCTAGAAAAAAGATTCTTCATAACTAAATGACAATTTTGATGTGTGCATGCACGTAATTATTGAGATAGATTTTAATTTTATACTAGAATTATCAAATAAAAAATTTGAGGCAGTAAGGTCTAATAATTTATATTTGTTTTACAATAATTATAATTCTGACATAATCATATAAATAAATTCTCAAATTTGACCACCAATTACCAATGATTATGCAGTAAGATCCAATATTGATGATTTATTAATGTATTATTAATATATCATTATAACTACGAAACTGAGTAAAAATTTCACAACAATATTTCAGCAAAATCTCATATTCATATCATAGTACAATTGAAATGATCTCACAATTAATATGTTCATTATTCAGAAGACAAAGTAATTTTAAAAAAACTATACAAAAGTGTTGTAAGAGCTTATTAACATGTGAACACAGCTATTTTTTTTTTTAAATCCAGTTGGCCTTACAAATCATTCATTCATCAAGATTCCGAGTCTCGGAAAGTCCTAAAAATAAAAACCCATGAAGATTCCAAGTCTCGGGATATCCTAAAATGAATACTTATCAAGATTCTGAGTCTCGGGATGTCCTAAAATTGAAAACCCATCAAGATTCCGAATCTCGAACGTCCTAAAAATGAAAACCCATCAAGAATTCTGACTCTCGAACGTCCTAAAAGTGAAAACCCATCAAGATTCTGAATCTCGAGACGTCCTAAAAATAAAAAACCATCGAGAATGTAATAAACATATTATACTTTTACATTTACCAAAATTTCAAAACATTCCTAGTTCATTACGAAGATCGGAAACCAAGAAACGGGTTGTCTCACGGAGGCCCCGATCTTCGAGTCATGAACATGACGACAAACCGTTTATGTAGCGGGACCCACAAACTATCAATCGTATACACGAATAATTATGATTATACTGAGTCACTCGATTCAAATTTCTAACCTCTAATTATTGAACCCCAAACAAAAACAAGTATTTCTATAATCAATATCAACTACCCTATGACATCAATCCTTACATCACCCACTACAAACAAACTATACCTTACATTTTGACCCTCATTACTTCATATATGTGATATATAATTACACATACACTTTTCTATAATCAATTCAAATTCACTACTAAAACTTGTACACCTATAAAAAAGACCCTAAAAACAGCACCAATCTTCTTCATTTAAGCTTTTAGCATGGCACTTTTTCTCTTCAATAACTAGCCATTCTTTTCTCATCAATACATCAACAATGGAAAATGGTGATATATTCAAAGCTAACAGTGCACGTTTAAGCACTTCAAACATATGGAAAAACACGGGAATCGAAGCCTTTTCGAGGTCGTCCCGAGAGGCATATGATGATGAACAAGCATTAAAATGGGCAGCATTAGAAAAACTGCCCACGTATCTTCGTATAAGACGAGGTATACTAACCGAAGAAAAGGGACAAACACGAGAAATCGATGTAAAGAATCTTGGTCTGGTTGAAAGAAAGAATCTTGTTGAGAGGCTGTTAGAACTTGCAGATGAAGGCAATGAGAAGTTTCTTTTGAAGCTCAAAGAAAGGATTCAAAGGTATTTTTCATTTGGGATTTTTTTTTTTTTTTTTTTTTTTTGAAGTTTTGATGATTTGTTTTCGGTTTGATTTTGAGTTTTTTCGATCGATTGTAGGGTTGGGATTGATCTTCCAACGATCGAGGTACGTTTCGAGCATTTGAATGTTGATGCAGATGCTTATGTTGGTGGTAGAGCTTTGCCTACAGTGTTGAACTTCACTGTTAATATCCTTGAGGTGATTTAATTTGTTCAAGTTTGATGAAATAAATGAATAGAATGAATATATTTGGTTCAATTTTTGATCTTTTTTTTCTTTATATGTATATATATGTGTATATATGTATGTATGTATATATATATATATGTATGTATAGGGTATCTTCAGTTATCTTCATATTCTTCCAAGTAGAAAGAGACCTTTACCAATTCTGAATGATGTCAGTGGGATCATCAAACCTGGAAGGTGAGCATATAAGTATCGAAAAATACTATTTGGATTCGAGTAAACGATTTGAGTTACGTATTTCAAATGACTCCATTTTTTTGACAGATTTGAATCAACCATTAACTTGAAAAAACAAGCTTAAAATATGTGGGAAAATTTTAATTTTGATTTTAGTGTTAGTCCTACAATTTATTGGATATTAGAAAACTGTCTCAATATTTTATACTAGTTGCACTTGCAATATTAGTCCTTTTTTATAATAATGTTAGTCTCATACTTTATTTTTGTTATTTTAAATTGTATTTTTCCTCTTTAATTAAACAAACACGTTCAACAAATATTATTTGCCTCTTAAACCCCTGAAAAATAATTTAAAAATTGAAAAGAATTGCATATGTGTATAGCCAGGAGTTTGGACCAATCATCATTTTCCTTAACTATTTTTTATTTTTTTTCTAATTTTTGTGAGGGATTAAGTGACAATAATATTTGTTCAAGTGCGTTTTGATATATTTTATATAGTTTAAGGGGCAAAATGCAATTTTAAATAACAAAAATAAAGTATAGGACTAAAATTGATTAAAAAAATGACTAACATTGCAACTTTATCAAATTATTGAAACGGTTTTTAAATTTTAATAAAACGTGGGACTAAAACTAGAATTGTGATATCCTATGGGACTAAATTTACAATTTTTCCTGCTTAAAGATTTGAAATTTAGTTACAAAAACTGTGAATTTGAAACCTTTATCTCCAAAATCACTTCAATCCAAAAACAACCCATTTTCCTGTTAGCCCTCTATAACTTATTCCAAGTTAAAGTTCATATTATTCTTAATTCGATGACTCGGGTTTTGCAGATTTACGCTTCTTTTAGGTCCCCCAAGCTCTGGAAAAACCACATTGCTGCTAGCTTTGGCTGGAAAACTCGATAAACATTTAAAAGTAAGAAAAACATATCACAACTGTGTTAGGAATATAATGCAAATGATGGAAATAATCACTCGAAAGAAAAAACAATAAAAGAATCAAACCCAGTTCGTCAGTCGTCAGAGTTCTCTCTGACGTCTGGCGGCGCTGCCAAGCCAGGATTTTCACTATATATTTCGTAAATCGAAAAAAATAAAAAAAGAGTTACAATGATATTCGGGCTATTTATAATACAAGATACATAACCCTAATAGGAGAATGATTACGTAAAGACTAAAATACTGTGGCTTTGTTTACAGTCCTTCAGGCTCCATAACTCAACAAACTGTACAAATACTGATAAGTTTTTGCTTTAAAATCGATAAACGAGAGATTTATTACAGCGTATATGTTCTTACATTGTTGTCGATATTACAGGTCTCGGGAAGAGTAACATACAACGGCTGTGAAATGAATGAATTTGTGCCACAAAGAACATCAGCTTACATAAGTCAGCATGATTTGCATTTAGGAGAATTGACAGTTAGAGAGACTTTAGCTTTTTCAGCAAGATGTCAAGGCGTTGGAGCTCGTTATGGTAAAATAAAAACGTCGTTAGATTTTAAATTTGATTCGATTATAGAAATATTTTGTGTAAATTTTGTTTTTATTTAAAAAATTTGCAGAAATGCTAGCAGAATTAGCAAGGAGAGAAAAGGAAGCTAATATTAAACCGGACCCTGATATCGATATTTTCATGAAGGTTATATTATTATTACTATTATTATTATTATTATTATTATTATTATTATTATTATTATTATTTTCTCAGCCATAATTTTCATGAAATTTTGTCAAAGATTACATTTTTGGTCGTTTTTTTCGCATTTTATAGGCATCATCAATAGAGGGACAAGAAGCAAGTGTTGTGACAGATTACATTATTAAGGTAATTAAAAGGCCTTGTTTGTTTATGTTTTCAAACTTCAGTTTCAAATTTTTGAATCACAAAATTCTAAATGAACCTAACACACCAAATTCTCATCAAAATTCTCCTTTTTTCAACTCTACTTTTCAATCTTCTATATAACTGCCTATCAATCATACATACATCATTTTACACACTTACCAATCAAATCATTTATTATAACCACTTTTTTCACTTTCTCTTTAATACTTTACAATTTTTTATTTATATTTTTTTTATATACATAACCATTATATACACAACTAACACAATTATTCTACACATCATCCAACAACGTATCACTACTGATTTCCTATTTTTAAAAACATAAACAAACACTTACCATTTTCACACGAATTTCCATAATGCACGATCCCCGAGAAAATTTCAAAATTTGATCTCAAAAATAAACAGACATAGCCTAAACGATTCAAATGTTTCGAATATTTTCACCATTTTTTCATCAAGAATGTGAATGCAAATTTCTTGAAAATTTACAAATAACAGATTTTGGGGCTTGAGGTATGTGCTGATACTTTAGTAGGCGACGAAATGGTTCGAGGGATTTCCGGAGGACAAAAAAAGCGACTAACAACAGGTTATGTTACCAAAAAAAATTTTAAAAATACTAATTTAGAAATATATATATATTTTTTTTTTCATTTGATTTTAAGTTTTTAACAATATAAATTTCAGGTGAAATGATGGTTGGGCCAGCAAGAGCACTCTTTATGGACGAAATTTCGACCGGTTTAGATAGTTCAACGACGTTTCAAATAGTAAACTCGATAAGACAATCAATCAACATTCTACAAGGCACTGCAGTAATCTCACTTCTACAGCCTGCACCAGAAACCTTCGATTTATTCGACGATATAATTCTTTTATCAGACGGCCATATCGTATATCAAGGCCCTCGTGAAAACGTTTTAGAATTTTTCGAGTTTATGGGCTTCAAATGCCCCGATAGAAAAGGCGTAGCTGACTATTTACAAGAAGTAAATGTTAAAAAGCTTTCGTTTTTCTACTTATCGAATAAGGGTAAATTGCTTTTTTCGCCCCATAAGTGTCACAATCTGCACTTTTAGTCCTGCGCTTCTCACTTTTCTCACTTTTAGTCCCATAAGTCGTCAAACTTATCAGTTTTGGTCCCTTGACCAAATTCCGTCCAAATTTAAACGGAACCACGCACGTGAGCCATGCGTGGCCGTTACTGCAAGGTAAATACGTGGGAATTCTCCCTAAAAAGTACAAAATCGCAACAATTTTTAAGAAAACTTATAATAATTTGGGGGGTGGTTGTCTCCTCGTGACATTCCTTGACTAAATTCCCTCCAAATTCCCGCGTTTTTACCTTGCAGTAACGGCCCGACTCACGTGTGTGGTTCTGTTTAAATTTGGACGGAATTTGGTCAAGGGACCAAAACTGATAACTTTGACGACTTATGGGACTAAAAGTGAGAAAAGTGAGAAGCACGGGACTAAAAGTGTACATGGTGACACTTATGGGACGAAAAAAGCAATTTACCCTATCAAATAATATGTTTCGAAAAACGGGCAATAATTTGGATCGAATTTTCGTTATGTTTAGGTGACATCAAAGAAGGATCAAGAACAGTATTGGATGAACAGAGATGAGCCTTACAGTTATGTTTCTGTGAAGGAATTTTCTGAGGCGTTTCAATCGTTTCACATAGGCCGAAAGCTCGGTGATGAGATTTCTATTCCTTTCGACAAGCAAAAAAGCCATGTTTCTGCATT
Organism: Verbascum thapsus; assembly: GCA_963669365.1. Classification (NCBI taxonomy): domain Eukaryota; kingdom Viridiplantae; phylum Streptophyta; class Magnoliopsida; order Lamiales; family Scrophulariaceae; genus Verbascum; species Verbascum thapsus. The sequence goes on from OY770109.1 coordinate 12,625,498, forward strand.
AACGACCGATAAATATGGCGTTAGCAAGAAGGAGCTTTTGAAAGCCTGTGTATCTAGAGAGTACTTACTGATGAAAAGGAATTCATTTGTCTACATATTCAAGTTCATACAAGTAAGATGCATGAAAAATGTGATTTTGCACTTCAAATGTGAACCTAAGTCATTGTTTATTTATGTTTTCAAATTCCATTTGCAAGTTTTTAAATCACAAAATTCTAAATAAACTGAACACACCAAATTCTCATCCAAATTCTCCTTTTTTCAACTCTACTTTTTCAATTTTCTATATAACTACCTATCAATCATATATATAACCAATCAAATCGATTATAATCAATTTTTCACTTTCTCTTTCATACTTTACAATTTTTTATCTATATATTTTTTTTATTTTATTATTTACATAATCATTATATACACCACTAACACATTTATTATACACATCATCCATCAATCTATCACTATTGATTTGACATGTCTTACAACTTTAAACCTATTTTTAAAAATATAAACAAACATCTACCATTTTCACACGAATTTTCATAGTACGCGATCCCGAGAAAATTTCAAAAATTTATCCCAAAAATATAAACAAACACAGCCTAACAAGCTAAAGATTACGTTTTTCGCCTTTTTGCAGCTTACCCTTATGGCAACGATATCAACAACTGTGTTTTTACGAACAAACATGCATAAAAACACTGAAACAGATGGAGGGATTTTCATGGGTGCTCTGTTTTATGGCCTTTTGATGATCATGTTTAATGGATTCTCAGAGCTTGCACTCAGTATTATGAAACTTCCAGTGTTTTATAAGCAAAGGGACCTTCTGTTTTTTCCTCCATGGGCTTATTCTTTGCCGGGGTGGATCCTTAAAGTTCCGTTCGCACTTATCGAAGTTGCTATTTGGGTCGGGTTGACTTATTTCACCACGGGTTATGATCCTGACCCGGGAAGGTAAAAACGGTTCATTTTAACTCTACCACATTTAGGCTTGTCAATGGGCGGAGATTGCCAGGACCCGGTTCAATAGAAAACTTACCTGACCCGACTCGACTTGACTCGACCTGACCCGACCGGACCTAATGACACTAGGTAGTTCGGGTCCAGATTGGTCTTGGTCTAATTTTTACCCGCGGGTATTCTACCCGAATTTTACCCTTTGAAAATACATGCGGTTCTATACCCGAACAATACCTGAAGTTTACCTGGCATTTGCTCAACACGGACCAGACCCGAAACTTACCCAGCCCATTGGATTTAACTTTTTTTGACCCGTCGGGTATACCATCGGGTCAAGGTCGGGTTCGTGTAAAATGTTTTGTGGGTATTTCATGGGTCTGGCTTGGGTCTGGTATTCCCCGCCCATTGACAGTCCTGTATTATTACAAGAAGATTAGTGAACTCTGAAATCATTACAAACTGCAGGTTTTTCAAACAAGTGCTTCTGTTCATATGTATCAATCAAATGGCTTCTGCGTTGTTTCGTTTAATGGCAGCTATAGGAAGAAACGTCATAGTCGCAAATACATTTGGATCTTGTGCTTTACTCACAGTTTTCGTCTTGGGTGGATTCATCTTATCACGAGGTATGCAAAAATAACGCACTTTAGAAAACCTTCATGGTGTGTTTGGATTGAAGCATTTGAAAGTTACGGATTTCAAATCCATCAACGAATCCGCTAAAGATTGTTCGTATGAATTCAAGTTATAACGTATTTCAAATCAATTGTCATTCATTTTGAGCTGTTTTCTTCACAATTATGGAGGATATCAAATAACTGCATTTTAAAGTCATTTGAAATTCTTCCTCCAAATCCCCTCATCAAATCCAAATCACTCAATCCAAACACGCCCTTATAAAACACAATACTTTATCGATTTTACTAGTCGAATTTTGATAAAGGGTAGCTAATTTTTCTACCAGATGACATCAAAAAGTGGTGGATATGGGGTTATTGGATCTCGCCTATGATGTACGGACAAAACGCCATAGCGGTGAACGAGTTTCTAGGAAAGAGTTGGAGCCATGTAAGAATCTTTCGTATATTTTAAGGTCGTTTATAAGAATTATCTAGTTAAAATTAACATTAAAAAAAACGTACATTTTTACAGATTCCTCCTGGCTCGACAGAATCAGTTGGTTTGACAGTCTTAAAGTCTCGGGGTCTTTTTCCCGAGGCTCGTTGGTATTGGATTGGTGTAGGAGCAACTATAGGCTATGTGTTCCTATTCAACTTCTTAGTGATCTTGGCTCTAACTTATCTCAACCGTAAGTATTCTTCTTATCGATTCAACTAATCACTTCGTTTATTCCTTTAACTCGAAATGAACTAGTATATATATATATATATGCAGCATTTGGAAAACCACAAGCTGTTCTATCCGAAGAGACATTAGCAGAGAAAAACGCCAGCAAACGAGGCGAGGCTGTTGAAATTTCGTCCCGAGAAAATACTACTTCATATGATGCTCACAAGAGTGTATCTTCGAGATCTATGTCAGCAAGAGTTGGCAGCATTAGTTGTCATCATGATCCTAATAGGAAGAGAGGAATGATTTTACCCTTTGAACCGCTTTCGATAACGTTTGACGATATCCATTATGCAGTCGATATGCCAGAGGTATACTTGGTCGTTTTTATTATTTTTCCCGAGATTATAAGCCCGGAAAATGATATATACCACGTTTTAACATCACTGATTTTTCACCGCTTCTTATTTTTAGAAAATTTAATTGTTAGCAATTTCTTACTAAAACTAGGGGAGGTGAAAAATCGGTGATATATGTATATAACATCACTCTATAAGCGCCCCGTTAGAATCCTAAATGTGTTACATTGTGTATCCTTTATCGGGATAATTATGTGCAGACCCCCTCGCTTATTATTGGTAATTACCACGAGCCGTCTAAAATTTTGCAAATTATCAAAACATAAAGATCCCGGAACTCAAAATACTAGGGTGAAAATGAAATTTGTTTTTACGAACATGGGAAGTTATGATTAGGGGATGTAAACGAGTCGAGCCTGGTGACATATTAATTATATATTTATATATATATATATTATTTTATAATAATATATATCACAAAAATATAATTTAATTGAACTAATTCGTAGAAACACATACCACAACATACAAAGATAGAGTTATTATAATTTTTTATTATATATTTTCATACAGAAATTAAAATGTTATTTATATATCACTAAAATATGTTTTAAATAAAAACATAAGAAGTGATTTAATTTAATTTTTTTACAATCATATATAAAAATTAAAAATGATACTAATAAAAAGCTCGCAGAGCCGACTTGTGAGCTAATGAACAACTACAGTTAAACTCAAGTTCAGCTCACGAGAAAGCTCGAGCTCAAAATGCTCGGCTCGAGCTGATTGAGCTCCAACCGAGACGGCTCATCCAACTCATGAGCCAGCTCGACTCATCTTTACACTGTCCTAATTCTTGTCGAAAAATTGTTAAATGTATGGTTTTGCACCTAATATAAAGAACTACTAATGTTGCAGGAAATGAAAGCCCATGGCATTGAAGAGGACAAGCTAGAGCTATTGAAAGGTGTCAATGGTGCTTTCAGGCCAGGCGTTTTGACGGCCCTGATGGGCGTTAGTGGGGCTGGAAAGACGACTTTAATGGACGTATTAGCGGGTCGAAAAACCGGAGGATATACCGAAGGAACAATCACCATATCAGGGTACCCGAAAAAGCAAGAAACGTTTGCACGAATAGCGGGATATTGTGAGCAAACCGACATTCACTCGCCTCACGTTACGGTTTACGAGTCCTTACAGTTCTCCGCATGGCTTCGTTTGCCTTCTCAAGTTGATTCTGCAACACTAAAGGTTTTTTACGATTATCAGTATTTAATTTTTTCGGGAAAATTGCAAATTTAGTCCCATTGGATATCGCGATTGTACATTTAGTCCCACTTTTTGTGAAATTTTAGAAACAATCCAAATAATCTGATAAAGTTGCAATGTTAGTCCTTTTTTTAACCAATGTTAGTCCTATAGTTTATTTTTGTTATTTAAAATTGCATTTTGCCCCCCTTAAACTATACAAATGTACTTACCCCCCAATAAAATTAGAAAAAAATAAAAAATGTTTGAGGAAAATAATGATTGGTCCATGTTATGAACGTCCGGCTAAACATATATGTTCTCCTTTCTGATTTTTAAATTATTTTTAAGGGGGGAAGAGGCAAATAATATTTGCTAAATACATCTTGTTTAATCGAAGGGGTAAACTGCAATTTATAATAACAAAAATAAAGTATGCGACTGACATTATTATAAAAAAGAAAAAAGACTAATATTGCAACAACTGGGAAGTTTTCTAAAATTCCATAAATTATAGTACTAACACTAAAAAATCACGATATCTTATGGGACTAAAATTAGGATTTTCCCGAATTTTTTCTAGAGAAATATGTGCTAAAAGTTTACTTATCGAGTCCAAAAACGAAAAAAAAATGCAGATGTTTATAGAAGAGGTTATGGAACTAGTAGAACTTACGCCACTAAAAAACGCACTTGTGGGCTTGCCCGGTGTGAACGGTCTATCGACCGAGCAGCGAAAGAGGCTTACAATTGCAGTTGAACTTGTGGCAAATCCTTCTATTATATTCATGGATGAGCCCACATCGGGCCTCGATGCTAGAGCGGCTGCAATCGTGATGAGAACTGTGAGAAACACAGTTGATACAGGTAGAACTGTGGTGTGCACTATTCATCAACCAAGCATCGACATTTTCGACGCTTTTGACGAGGTAAATATATATATGTATATATATATATATATCGAAAGTTCGTTTATTTGTTCTTTTAAGGCGAAAAAAACTAAAGGGTTGTAAATAATAAATGCAGTTGCTACTACTAAAACGAGGCGGTGAGGAAATATACGTTGGCCCTTTAGGCCGGCATTCTTCGCACCTCATTAAATACTTTGAGGTGAGAAAATTTCACAAGACGTAATTCAAAATGTAAATTGTGATCAATTTTGAGATATACGAGTCGATTTTGTCGTAACATCAGGAGATTGATGGGGTTGATAAGATTAAAGATGGTCATAATCCGGCCACATGGATGTTGGAAATAACCGGGACAATGCAAGAAGCAGCACTTGGTGTTGATTTTGCTGATATATACAAGCACTCGGAGCTTTACAGGTAAAACTATGGTGAATTTCGTAAAGTACATTTGCTTTAACACTTGATTTAGCTGAATTTCGCTGGATAATTCGGTACTTAAAAGGTCAAACCAAGGCCCTGGATAAAGGGGAATTATGAGTGCACTTGGCCTAGCCATGTTTATGTACCTAATTATTTAGGATCAAGTTAGTTCTATTGTGGTACATAAGTGAAAGTTTATAATAGCTTTTGGCCTCTACACAAAACTTAAAGAGTTACGAGGCAAATTTAAGAGTATCCTCGTATTGTCTCCTAAAAGTACTTGATAAATGAGCCTGGCTATTTATAGAAGAGTAAAATGTTGATAATTGGATAGTGATGTTCGGATCAAGATGTCCATACACTTGTCTCTTGATATCCGGTCTGGATCACCCGGGTCATCGGGTCGACCCGACCCAATATTTCTAGTAGGACCCGGTTCTATGATCATTTTTGTGTATTTGGTGCTTTCGGTATATAGTAAGCGTAATTATAGCCAAATTTGCCCCCTTCAACACTACTATCTCTTCGAAAACACTAAAACGAACGACAAAATCTAATTGTCCGATAGTTCCAAGTAGTAACTAGTTCGAACGTAAACTTCAAACTTACATAACAAGTAAAACTAAACGAATATCACTAATCAAATTTCAACCCCTTTGACGAATAATTCAGGCGAAACAAAGCACTAATTAAGGAGCTCAGCATACCTGCCCCGGGTTCACGAGACCTACACTTTCCAACGCGCTATTCTCAATCTTTCTGGACTCAATGCATGGCTTGCCTTTGGAAACAACATTGGTCATACTGGAGAAATCCACCATACACTGCAGTTAGACTGCTTTTTACGACGTTTATAGCGCTAATGTTTGGAACTATTTTCTGGGATCTTGGCTCCAAAAGGTTAGTAATATTGTATATAACCAAAATGGCCTATGGTGTTCGATTTAGCACGAATTTCGCTAGACAATTCGGGTTAAGCCTACGACCTAAGAAGTCAAATCCTGGAAATTATGAATACACTTTATCTAATCAAGTTGCCTATGTACATAGTTACCTACAATAAAGTCAAATCGTAATTCTAATTCCTAGTTCTAACGTGTTAAAATCGGTGAAGTGTCTGTAGTGGCTTCTAATCTCGTACTTGTACGAGGCTACCAAAGCCTAGAGAATTACGAGCCAAATTTTAGAGTATCCTATCTGGCCAAAAACTTGATTAATAAGCCCATCGAGTATTTATAGGAGAATAAATGATAAAGTTTGAAGGGGATCCGTACACTTGTCCCTTGATGTCCGGTTTAGATCATCCGGGTTGTTTTAGGTGTTTTTTTGTGTATATTACCATATTTTGAGGATATTTTGACTATAGCTAGATTTTGATCGATCAGTGTTCTAAAGCCACATATAATCGAACATATTCGTACGCTTCACTACAGGGGAAGGAGGCAAGATATTTTCAATGCAATGGGTTCCATGTATGCTGCGGTTTTGTTTCTCGGTGTACAAAATGCTACGTCGGTTCAACCGGTTGTTGCTATAGAGAGAACCGTGTTTTATAGAGAACGAGCGGCCGGGATGTATTCGCCTTCGCCATATGCCTTTGGACAGGTACTTTTCAAACCTATGCAGCATAACAGTTAGGACTTAGGAGAGTTTAAGATTCTACAAACATTTCATGACATCATTTATGTTTAGAATATATTAGAATATCTTCATTAGCTTTGTGTGGGATCTTTCTTTCCCGTATTTATTTATATATCTTTCAATATCAATAATATTATTAACGGGGTTTTTTATATTATTCAACAATTTATAATGCAGGTTGTGATTGAACTCCCTCACCTTCTCCTTCAAACTTTCATATACGGTGTTATAGTATACGCCATGATCGGATTCGAATGGACCGTTGCCAAATTCTTTTGGTACCTTTTCTTCATGTATTTCACTTTGTTATACTTCACGTTCTACGGTATGATGACAGTAGCAGTGACGCCGAATCATAATATAGCAGCCATAGTTTCATCTGCGTTCTACGCGCTATGGAACCTTTTCTCAGGATTCATCATTCCAAAAACGGTAAGTATCCCATCAAATTTCATGTAAAATGCGTTTGGATCATGCCACATCAGCACAATGTGGGGTCGAACCTCTAACTTTGGTATATGTAACACTAATAAACTCAACCTTTTATTTTGTAATTTGTGTTCTAAAGCGAGGATCATGCTACATCAGCACAATGTGGGGTCCAAATACGAACCTCTAACTTTGGTATCTGTAACACTAATAAACTCAACTTTTTACTTGTAACAGAGAATCCCAATTTGGTGGAGATGGTACTATTACTTTTCTCCGATTTCATGGACCCTTTACGGATTGGTTGCTTCACAATTTGGAGACGTAAAGGCTAAGCTCGACGACACTAATGAAACCGTTGAAGAGTTTGTAACAAGTTATTTCGGGTTTAAACATGACTTTGTGGGATACGTTGGTGTAATTATATTCGGTATAGCCGTGCTCTTCGGCTTCATTTTTGCATTCTCTATCAAGGTATTTAACTTCCAAAAGAGATAGAAGCAAGCCTCTTCATGATAATGCCACAGAAGAAGCTATGGCAATATTGTATAAGTTTAGATAGTTGATTCAGTTTTTCTTTATCTTTTTGAGTGTAAATTTTCTTTTTCCTCCACATGTTATGTTATGTTTTATTGTTAATGATCAAGTCACTTCGTAATTCGTACTATGATAAAAACAGTTACAAATATATATATATTAGATAATTATTTAAGTTCTCAAATTCCAATTACATGCAATTTTAGCTAAAAAAGTTCAAAAACAGAACCATACTTATTTGCTAAAATATGGATACTGAGAACAGCCTTAGAGAATCAAAGACAATTTCTAGCTTCAGCTTTACTCCAAAGTCCAAAACACAGAAAAATAAATTAGAATAAAACAAGGATATTGAGTTAATTGACTGAGAATTAGCAAATATTTTGGTTTGTGGGCCAGGTTCTCCAGTCTAGACCTGGGCCCTAGACTATGGGCCTGTTCCCAACTGGCTTAGAAGCAACTGTACTTTTGGCCTTGTGGGCTAGGTAGCAGGCTGGCCCATCAATTATCCACTAGCCTTTATCATCAATTTCTGAAGAGCAAAATTCGAGTAAATTACAAGTAATTAGGATAAAAATTAAACCCAGATCCGACCCAAACCCAACTATCAATATCATCGGGCCCAAATCGGATAAAATTTAAACTGCACGGGTCAGAATTTGGATAGGATAATCCTGCCCATTTACAGCCCTATTAAGAACAGTGATAGCTGCTTGTATTAGGGTGTGTCTGATTTCCGCTTGGGGTGTGTCTATCATGGACTGAGACCTTTGGTCCCGGCCCATATACACCACACGTTTATGGGGTAGTGGGTGGTTTTTCACATACACCCACTCATGTGTGAACCACCCACCACCTCATAAATATGTAAATATGTGGTGGAGAATGACCGGGACCAAAGGTCTCGGTCCAATATAGAATTTTCCGCTTGTATTAATAGGTACATATTGAAAACAATGATATATATATAATTATATAAATTATATATATATGGCTCGACTCACTTACACCCATCGATACACGAAATTATGTAGTTGACAAAAAAAAAAGGCTTTTAAAAGTTCAATTCAAACCCCAAATAGGAATGTACTGAAAAAAAATCAGCCTTAACTTATCAGAACTAACATTTCAATTAATTTCAACATTGGTTCATCAAAATGAGACCTAACCTCATAAGTCAGAAAACATCAAAACTGAAAACAAAAACAACAAAAACAATGTTCTAATGCCTCATATGTTACAATTTGGAAATAAATCCTCTCTCAAAACCAAACAAAAACAATCACAATCACTAAAAGTAAAAAGAGGAAAAACTAAGAAAGAGGATAATAATTATGCACCTTTTCAATTTTTCATCACCATCTCAAAGATCTAAGCTATCCAAGAAGCTCTGCAATTCCTTCAACCCTTCAGCCGAAATGCTCCGTTGAACCCGCCTACGTGGCACGGTCAAGTTCCGGGGCGGTTGTGCCTGAAAACACACAACAACAACACATAAGTTATCACCACTCCTTCTCTTCAAAGCCTCATCAATAAGATCTTTGCTACACTTAATTGGATCGTTATGCTCTTGAAGCCTTCTTCGTGCAAAATTGACAGCATTTTGGCTCATAAACACGTCCCAAATGCCATCACACCCTATGATTAAGAACTCGTCATCTTCGGTTAGTTTTGTGCTCATAAGCTCGGGCTCCGAGGTGAGGGGCCCACCATCTTGACTTTTCAAGCCTTCCATGTGCCAGTCTCCTAAAGCACGAGCAACGTTGAGTTGACCGTTGAGATACCCGTCGTATACGAAGCCTCCGGAAGCTTCTATACGCGTTTTTTCCTTCGAGCAAATCGGTTTGTGGTCACGAGACATCTCAACTGCTTGGCCCCGACGACAAAGGACTGCTCTGCAATCTCCAGCATTGGCCACCACCAGTGAGCTGTATCAGGTCGACAGACGAAAAAGGAATCGTTATTTTTAGGGTTGATCCCATGCACAGCCCCTCGATTGTTGGATAATTGCCACCAGGGGTGGCAATTGGTTGATTGGGTCGAGTTTGGGTTAGGTCCATTTGAGTTGGGTTCAAAGTGGGTTGGGTCTAATTGGGTCCAATGACAAAACACATGCATTATTATTGGACCCAATAAGAACACAAATTGGACCCAAGGACCCGATCGTGAACCCAAATTTAAAATATAAGATATTTTAAATAAGTTTAGAAAATTAGAGTTCTAACTTATAAATGCAAGGGATTGAGATGGAACTATAATTTTAAAATATTAGGACCCGAATTGGCCCAATCTAAAACCCAATTGGACCAAATATTATTAGCAACCAACCCAATTGGAACTATAATTTTAAAATATTATGACCCAACCCATTGAAAACTTAGTTAGGTTTGGGTCCAAATATATATTTGGACCCAAAATGCCACCTCTAATTGCCACAAGCTCCTTGAGGTGTCACACATTACTAAGAAACCAGATGAGGGGTGAAATTGTTATCTGCTTTCAAATTGACAGGTGGAGTTATGCTAATTTCACAAACATCAGGGTGTTTTTTGTAATTACACACATGGGGATTCTATGTATTTACCCCTATTTTGGTCTTTACTGACTAACTCATCAAACTTATAAATTTCATTTCTTTGCATTTCAAAATTAGTGAGAGTCCGTAATTTGTATAATAACTGTAACTCTAACCTTCCGGTTATGAGAGTGACTAAAGCAGTGGTACCCGAGGCAAGATTCGCATCCAAGGAGCAAGCATTTGCAAAAGCAGTATCTGTCTTTAGAAATGCTGATGACAGGACTCTCTCGATTTCCACTGGAAACTCTTCATCCTCAATGATGAATCTTGGCAGAAGGTGACATGCAAAGTCTGCAGCGTGCTTTCCTCCATGTCCATCGAAAACCTGAGGTAAAAGGAGGGATGCATAAGCCAGTTTCGAAAGCAAATTCTTAATGAATTTCAAATAAGATACGACAATATAAGAATTATATGAAAAGATCATTTCTTGGTAAATTTTCTATGAGAAATGAGAAGTTGCATGGATAAGTCGTTAAGTTAACTAATCAGGTACACTATATAGAGATAAAAATAAATACTACGGAAAGGCGGTCTACGATGAGAAAAAGTACCCCATAGAATGCACTAGGCCCTGAGTTTGAATTACTTAGCGTGTAATCATGCATCAAATTGTCGGTCACAATATACACATCCTCCATGCTGGAGCGAGAACCAATGTCTGCCCATGCGCCTGAGCGAAGCAGGGGGGTGTATTCAGAATCGCTATCATCTTCACTCGATCTCGGTTCTATTGAAATGTCTGAAGACCTGGCCACCTGCTAAAACTCAAGTCAAATCTAAATCCCGAAGTTGAAAGATTTACAAACTGAGATTTCAGGGGGAATTTGAAAATACGTTCAAGTAGGTTGAAAACAACAATGCTCATCGTAGGTTTAGTAAATATAAGCCATGTTATATGGAGAACAAGAAAATCCAACAAAAGGTCCATCAAAATCGAATACAAGCAGTCACATCGCTGTTACTTGAGCAAGGTATTACAGTCCAAAATGGCCAGCCTAGTGTTAGCAAAACTAGTACTCCTATTCCAGTTGAAATTCCTATGAAGTAGCCTTAGTTCAGTTGACTTCCTATATAATTGAGACCGTAAAAATCACAACTACATCCCTTTGGATGACCACTATTTGCAATATTAGGAATTAAAGCTTAGTAAAGTGACAGTTAAAAAGTACCATAAAGATCTACATTAAAGTTGTAACAATCATACATGGCAGTAAATTGAAGTGATACAAAAAATTGAATCTCCCAAGTTGAGGTAAGTAATTACACGACCAAATGCACATACATGAGTATCTCCATGGGAGATACATGTAAGTTTAATATTCAAAAACCATTCATGAATAAACACAAACAGAAGTACCATTACAATTATAAAAACATCAGTTCAGTTATAACAACGCTAGCAACTTGAATATATCACAATTACTACATCTTAGATCAGATGCAGTAATGTTTCATAACTCTTCTTAACAAGAGCCAACAAATAAATTGTCATACAAACAATAAATGTCATTGTTTCAAAACAAAAGCTAAACTTATTTCCACCTAACATTTTTCTTTACAAGCATCCATCATTACATTTTTCAATCAGATCACACTATCTCTCATCATTAATTACTTTATCATCACTATCAAACTTCCCAATTAAATATCATCTTTATATCACATCATCACTACTTCAACCATTTCCAGAAAATATAACAAAATATACCACAAATTTCAACTATGTTACACGAATTTCTTTAATCGCCATTCCTCATACAAAATCCCAAAAACAAATTTTAAAATATGGCCAAACATAACCGAAAAAATACCTAATTAAATGGAACCAACACAAACTTAAAAATCATATTTAATAAAAAGATCCGTTTTTCAACCGAAAATTACCAAAGAGGAGTGCTGAACGACAGACTGAGAGCTCAAGCAGTGGCGGTAACCGGCGGCGGAATTAGGTATCGGCGGCCGGGCGTCGCTAGAGCTCCCGTTCTCACCGACATTGTTGACAAGTACTTTACTGCCTTCCATTACAAATCTCAGCCATCACTACTCCGAACAAAATTGAGCATTAAAACTGAAATAAGGAGTGCAAGAAAAGCAATTCGAAGGCAATGGCGCTAGAAAATCGAGGTGTTGGGGAGTAAAGATTTGGGAACTAGGGTTTGATAATGCAACAGTGAGAGTAAATCTATAGATTATTAGATACAGATTTGTATGTGTAAAGATTGAATTTTGTTTTGGGTGACGTGTAATGTACGTGGAAAACGACGTCGTGTGATGTTTGGTGATTGACGTGTGTCCTTTTTTTAGGAGCTTTTTGGCATGTTTTTTATATTTGTCCACTTTGGAAGATACTTTGAACTTAGGCCATATACAGCAAGGGAAATGGAGGGGATGGGTGTGAAATAAAAATGATTGATTTAGTAGATAGGGAAATTGGAAGGAATTTTGTGCGGAAGTCAAATTTTGCCTTCAGGGAAATGGTAGGCAAAATTTTTTGTGGGGCCCAATTAATTTATTAAAAAAACAAACAAAAAAAAGCAGCCAATGGGATGCTGCCATGTGTCTCAGCCTTATGTTTTTTTCCTCCTTTTTTTTAAAATCATTTTTCTAGTATTAATTATGCAAAATTAATTTTTTATTTCTTCACCATTATTTTTCTGTTTTCAAGCTCTATAAATAGAGACTAAGTTTGTGTCATTTGGACACCAATTTGTTTTCGAGGTTTTACTCTATATTTTAAAATTTGAGGTTTTTTTTTTAGGTTTTTACTTCAAATTTCAAATTTTCTAAGTTTATCGATGTTTGTTGTGTTTTTCTTGTACGTTTTAATAATTTATGAGTATTCGGTTTAATTGTAACTATAAAATTAATTATTAAAATTAGTGATGTGGATGAAAGAGAAAGTAAAAAAAATTTAATTGACTAGCTGCTGTGGAGTTGAAAGGAATGTGGTAGGGAATCTGATGTGGCAGGGAAAAGAATGTGAAAATTTGACTAGCTGCTGTACATAGCCTTAGGTCACTATAATATAATATATTAATTAAATTATTTATTAAAACAAATATAAATTTGATTTTGTTTTCGTTATGCCAATTGAGCCATTTGCTATAATTTCACAATTTTGTTATCAAAAGTTTTACTATGACTATTTGTTTTCATTTTTCATAATAATAATACTCAAGTTAATTAATATTTTGATATTTTTAATGTATAGTTTCTTAATGTGACTATGATTAAAATGAGTCACAATTCACAAACTCGATCATATGTGGGCAGATTTCAAATCACTTTGGAACCCTTTGTAATGGGCTACACAAATGAGCCCAATTTGAAGACATTGAGTAGATCTAGAGGCCCAAGGATATTGGGCCTAATATTATATGCCTATTATTCATAAATATTAGGCCCAATATTTTTTCCTTTGTTATAAAATGAATTATCATAAATTTAATTAAGAGAAATCATGTGTAAATAGTCATGGTTGATAATTCTTAAACATACAATAAAATGAACACAACTAATGTTTTAAGGTGAAATTCTATACTTTATACGTTCTAATGAAGTCGGTAGATATTACTATTGAATCAGTTTCGTCATTTAATGATAAAAACTAGATTGTGTTTATTAAAATTAATCAAGCATAAAATGATCCTAGAATGTGTATAGTAAAAACTCAATGCTAAACAAAATACCTATTGTGACAATTTAATGACATGAATTACAATTGTCATTATATTATTGTTGTTTAAATAATCATTATATGTATATGTCGTAATTCATATGACAATTTTAAAGAAACTGTGGCCACTAATTTTAAAACTATTGTAACAAAGCAAAAAATATTACTACTCATCATATATATATATATATATATATATATATATCAATAAATGTAATGTTGTAAAAAATTCAGTTTTTTTTTTACAAATATTATATTTTGTTGTGGTGAGTTATAAAGGTTTTGTGGACATTTAAGCCTCACAATGTCTAGCAGGTTGAAGAATGTTTTTCTCAAAATTATTGATAATTGTGTATTCACATCATATATGTGTTGGAAGATATATAGATAAACTCAAAGGATCAAGTGGATCTTATTTTTTAAATTAGAATATAATAATTAAAAATTGCACCAAATATTAATTGTATCCATTAATCAAAAGCTAATACATGTAAGGGAAGATATCCACAATAATTACTTAATTAAGTGGAATATATTTATGAAATTCTAATTACTTAGGATCTGGCATGAGGACTTTCACTACAATAAGGAATTTAAATATGAAAAAAAATACATTTTTCTTATAAACAATTTAATTTTTACACATAAATTTCCCAAGATGGAATATGCAAATAAAAATTCTCGTATAGTACGTTAAATAATTCAAATCAAGTCAAAATATCTATGTATTATAATAGATGTGACATAATTTAAATCGAACAAATGACATTTTAAAATTAGTAGAGGCTTTTGATAGTTGAAATGGCTTTTCATGATCATCAAAACTAACTAAAAACTTCTCTTCCGTACAATTTACATACATACCTAGTCTTTGAAAATCTCTAATTAGATTGGAAATGTTATAGAAAATTGAGTCTAACTAACATCTATAATATAATTAACATTTATATTATTATTAATTAATCACGATGATTAATGGGAAATAGTCATCCATAATTGTTTTGTTGTGTGAACTTAATTTCAAATTCATACCAACAATAACAATTAATAATTATAATGATAATAAATTTGATGTTAATAAACAAAGACTAGGAAATGGTAAAAGTAAGCTAACATGAATACGCGAAACAAACCCCCGACTTGTTTTTTATAATGAAACCATCAAATCATTGTCTAGTTAGTTGAAACTTAATTATATATATATATATATATATATGATTATTAGCATTTACATTTTTATCAATTGATGGGTCCCTAATATCGAGCGTGTAATTTGGTTAAATAATTATATATGTAGAAACTTAATATACTATGATTTTGGATTGAAAATGGCCAATAAAACGAGCCCATTACTCAAAAAAAAATGTTATAAGTACCACCTTAATCAAAGAAAAAGATCATGATCAGGTTTATAATCTAAAAAGTAAAAAAAAAAAAGTTTATAATCTAAAAACTAAAAAAAAAACGTTAATACTCTCTTAGTATGTATATGTAGGCAGCTTTAAATGACCAAACGAAACCCAAAAACTAATAACATACTAAGTACTAACTAAATCTGTCTCTATATCATATTATATCCCCTCCCCGCATCTTATTCACGTGATACATATTAAATCTCGTATCACCAATTATTTTTCATCAATATATAAAGTAGGCATACAATGAGAATTGCATATATATATAAATATATATATATATCCTAAGTAGGCATAAATGAGAATCGCATCAATATATATATATAACATAAGTAGGCATACAATGAGAATTGCATCAATATATATATATATACACACATTATTCTGATTTCCTAATACATAATACTTATATATATATATATATGTATAAGTGATTTTTCATAACACATTATCTCAATGTCACAACCCAGAGACACCGGAGCCCTACTTCCGATGACCTGCGACACAAACGCCGGCGAGACGAACAAGGAGCGCCGGGAGCAAATGCGCCATCTCCAGAAGGAAGCTTTTCAGCTCGCAAACTATTACTTCGTCTTTCAGGGCGTTATCTTCACCGCCTTCTACAACATTCCTTCTGATCTCAAATGCAAATACCACTGGGTTCCTTTTACACTCTCGTTGCTCGCCGGAACTCTCAATCTCTGTGCCCTTACAACGATCGGATTCAAGTACAAGACGATTCTCGACGACATAGATGCGGCAGCGATGAGATGCTTGCGTAGTAATCAGGCGGCGCCGGAGAATGGCCGCCGGAATGATGATGAGCCGGTGGCGCTGAAATGTGCGAGGTTTTGGCGCTTGTTTTATGTGGTGGTTTGCATGGGTCTGTTTGTTGGGTTTTTTGTTGTCACGCTGATTGGATGCTGGAAGATCACGTGTGGCCGGAGTTTGAGTGCCGCCGCTCCGGCGACGTCGCCGGCCACCTGAAGCTCGGTTTCCGGGAAGGACTTGTATAACAGTTGGTTTTCTACCAATCATCCATTTCTTCGTATTTTATTTTTTTGGGACTTGTTTTGTGTTTTGTATGTAGGGTTTTTGCCACAATTATTGTATAATCAATTTAATTATAAAAAGAGTGTATACAAAAATTACATTGTGTGTTTTTGTGCTATAGTAAAATTTTATACTAGTAAATACAACTTTCGATGTCTTAAAAAAATAGAGTAATTAAATTTTGCATGTTCTTTTTTTCTTTTTTGACCGAGATGGAATGATGGATAGCCAACCGTAGCCGTAGCAATTGGGCGGGTTGGGTCGGTTCCAATGGATTGGTTGTTAAATGAGTTTGGTTCTTAAATGGTTTTAAGGTGGAACCAAATTCAACTCAAAATGGAACCAAAATCAATCCAAAAGGGAACCAAGCCCAACCCGACTCAGTGCCTTACATTTTGTTCATTATAATTTAGATTATTGGCAAACGATTTGGGTCTTACTTGAAATTTAGTTGGACCCAACTTGGAACCAAGTTGGAACCAATTAGGTTCCAAGTTGGGTCCAACTAGGAACCAAATAAAATTTTCTTAGGAACCAATTCAACCCAAATTGAGTTGGAACCATTGGAACCGTGGTTCCGGATCCATTTTGCCAACCCTAGTCACCCGCAATGGTAAAAGAAAAATTGTATAAAAGTGACCTTGGATACCAAATGTTTTGAACTATGCTAAATTAGTAGTTTATGAAAAATATGTTAATATAGCAATTTGAACTTCTAGTTTATTCTACAGGGTAATATGTTGACGTAGCATTTGAGCTGGAGCTCGAAAATCGTGGTTCGAGCTTGAATCGAGATTTTTTTGCTAGATCTTGGTTATTTTATTAATATAATAGAAATAAAAAATATTAAAATCTCAACATAACACATTTTTGAAGGAGATATGAAAATAACTTAACATAATTGTACTTCATGTGGGACATGAGTACATAATATACATTTTTAAACATCTCATGCGACTTAATAAGGTTTGGTGTACAGTGTACACAATTAAAGAATAGAGAGTAGGTATGCTGATAAAAAATCAAATTACACAATCAAAGGAAAATAAAAAATCACAAAAGTAAATGGAAAAGGAGGGAAAGAGATTGGAGAATAAACTATTACTCTATTAGAATATAACCCCTGAAAAGATATTACATGTCTCTTTTTATATATTATTAATTTTTTTTCCTCTTAATTTTGGTAAAATAATCACTTTCAATTAATTAATTTTAATTAATTTATTATAGGTAGATTTTTTAAATCAAGAGAGGATAAAAAACGCTAATATTAAAACAATAGTATATAATTGATGGGTCCTACTACTAGTATTTATGTATTTAATTCAATAATTTAATAAAATAAATTTTATATAAGTAAAATATTAATATATCATCATTTTAGGCTATGTAGTGAGGTCGAGGCCTGGTCAATGAGACGAGCTAGTCTATAACTAATAAAGGTACTATTTTTAATCAATGAAAACTCAATATTTGATTTACTCAAGATACTCTCCGATTATACAAAATGAAAAAAACTATAATTATGCTTGATCCTTTCAAAGTAGATATGTATGCAACTTCAAGTGACCAAACGTAATACAAATCTAATAAAATATTACATAATCTGTCGTATGTCAGATCAGATAACATCCCTAGGTGATATTATCACGTGTTATTCACATGATGTATATTTGAATAATATTTGAGCAGATCAGATCACATTCCTACATGGTATTTGATGGGTCCCAATTTTGAATAGGGATATTACCGTAATTTATATCGTAATTCGTTAATACGATACAATTCTAGGCCACACTATGGGCCCCGAGCCGACGGCCTAATGAGATGAGCCTATGGCCCACCGAAGCTTGTTATAAATACCATCTTAATTAATACCTAAGAACTACAAAACACTATTTAGTCTGATACATATTTGACCACGCATTAAAAATATAGACGAGAAATGGGAACGTGTATTACACATTCAACAATCTTAGACAGTCCACGTCTAGAAATAGTGTTACAAGACGGCAAGCAAAAGAAAGATCTTCATTTTGAATGTCTAATGAAAACAAAAAAGTAGGGCCAATAGCCCAATGGGCCTTTTTGTCAGCCACCGTTAACTGACCATCCACATCACAAGCCGTCTTCTTCAATTCACTTAATCAGATTCTAAATATAATTCACAAAATAAATTAATTAAATGTGATAAAATCCAAATTTAATTCACAAAATGAATTAATTAAATTTACTATGTTATTGGTAATAAACTTCCTAAATTTACTATGTTATTGGTAATTTAAATAGATGATTGAATGTACATACAATTGTGACACATCTATTCCTAAATCAAGCAAAAAGCTCATTCAATACAAGGAATTGATTTATCACAAAATAATGGGGTCATATCATTATCGAACTGACAAGTGTAAATTCAAATAATAATCAAATAAATGAACGTTTATTATTCTTACAATAATATTATACAATTATAGTATACTATTGTGCGATAAAATATTCAGTATATTCCAAAAACATGTTCTAAAGTGGCAAAACTGATACCCTATATATTTTTGCTAAAAAAATGGAGCGAATTTTCGGTCCCTACTTTTGAGCTTTGACATATATCATATTTTGTACATCTTTCGTTTATAATGAAATTCTTCACATTATATAGATGTAGACAATTATCAAATTGTTGAATTTTTTCGTAATTTTATTTTTCGTCACTCTAATTACATATGAGTTATATATATATATATATATAAAAGTAGTTCGAAAAAGTTGACAATCTTATATATACAACAAAAAAATTTATACTATATATACGAGTACATACTTTAAATGAAGAGGAAAATAAGAAAGAAAAAACCAGAGGAAAAAAAGAAAAAAAAAAATGGTTATTTCAACAAATTGCAGCCTCAGTCCTCCAATTTCTACACCAATTCCTTCCCCAGCAACAAGAATTGCAGAAATTGCACGGTAAGTCCCTGTACATCAAAGCCCTTTTTGATTTCCCTTTTTTTTCTTAACAAATAAAATTAATTAATCGTTCAACAGGGCTCCAAAGCAACGATCATGGAAGAATCAATGTTTATTAGGCTTAACATGCGCGATAATCGGACTGGAATCGGGCAATTTTCCGGTAATCGCCGGCGATCGGGAAATAGCCATAGCTACTGATATTCAAACAGGATCGAGAATAAACAGAGTACAGAGATGGAGTGACAAAAGGGCTTGCCAGCCATGGCGATTGAATTCACTCGAGACTATTGTGCCGGAGAATCTTCCTCGGCCGTCGGCGCGGCGGCGTTGGGAGGACACCGGCTTTTCTGAGACGGCGCCGCCGGTGAAAGTTGCGGCTAAATCTGACGCTAAAAGTTGTTTCTATTTGTAGCTGACGATTAAGTTGTGCTTAAAAATAAAAATGAAAACTTATATACTGTACAGTGTTTAATTAAAAATAATTAGTTGAATAAGAGTATAAATTTCCTGTTTAATTAAGTTTACTTAAATAAAAATTATGATATGAATTGGAAGATATTTCATGATTTTTTATTTTATTTTTATTTTAGTTGTAATCTTGTTTATTATTAGTACTTATGGAATGCAGTACATGTAGTACAAGTGTACCACAAATATATATATATATAATATATATATTAAATATAAATAATTAAAAAAAGATCGTGTTAATAGAAAGTTCTTCCGCTATATGTGCTAAATTTGTGTTAAATAAAGATTATAAATGAATTGAGTCGAGTTGAATACATAGTTGTTTAAATTTTTTTAATATAATCATGATTTAAAATTATGTTTGAGTTTGATTTTAATTAATCGAATCGAGTTTCAAAATTTATTGAAGACAAAAATATTGTACAAGTTTAATTCGATAAATTATCAAACCGAGTTCAAACGAGCTATTACCGATCGAGCTCGAATCTAATATCGAATAAGTTGTTTTGATTTTAATATATGCTTTAAACTGTTCATATAATTATATTTATTTCAGCTTGTTTAAATCTTAACAATTTTTATTTTTTATTTTTTTAAAAAGGATTGTAGCACTACATAATAAGAATCTGTTACAAAACACCACATCGAAATTATTAAATAACTTCATTAAAAATAGGTAAAATAAATTTTGTATTTCATATAAATCTGCACAAAACTCCTGTATCTCATTAAACAAAATTAATTAATTATTTAATTGAGATAGTATTTAGCAATTTTAAGCGAAGACAAAAATATTTAGTAACAGACTCAAAAATAAATAAAATAAAGGTCATATGAAACATTTCAAAGCAACCTTTTGTACAATAGGTTTGAAGTGGCCATTCCTATTAATATCTATATATTACCATATTACCATTCAACTATGAACACGTTAAAAAATATATTTATGTCAAGCAAATTTATGGATAAACTATAGAGTATATATATCATTAATTATTTTATAAGATTTCAATAAACAATGAAATATAAAATTTAAAAGATCGATATTTTTCCTCCCTGGACAAGCAACAATTGTACATGTCGGCACGACAACTCCAAATTTACATGAGAAATTGTCTTAAAACTCTTATCTATTCTCTATATATATATATAGAAACAATAGAAACAAATCCAATTTCCCGAAACTAAGGCGTGCTGGATTATCCTTAGTAGAGTTAGTCGTGCAGTTAAATTTTTAATTAGTCTTGCTCATGGGTTGGATTCCCCTGGCATTTACTCAGTCTGTCAATTATGAGTAACTTAGACTGGTTGAACTCTAATGTGTGGTTTGCAGGCTATTATATAGGGGCGGCTGCGAGTTTTCCCCGTCGAAAAATGGATAGCGGCTATAAGTTTCATGCGGCTCTTCGGTATATTTAGGTCAGTAGTATTCTTGCACTATATTAAGTACTTTTGATATTTGTTTACGTAAGTTTAGTACCTTAGCTGAAACATAATTGTGTGTCTTTTCTTTCAGTTTTCCCTCTTTTTCCTTAATGAAGTAAATTTGTATGATCGTAGAATAACGACTAGTGCTGTTTTTGGGCGGGAAATACACAGATTCAAACTGAACCCATAAAATATCTAATAAAAGATATTTTACTCGGATCAGATTGAATACCCGACGGGTCCAAAAAAAGTTAGACCCGACAGGCCGAGTACGCCATGTCGGGCAAATGCCCAGGGGTAAACTCGGGTATTGTTTGGGTATAGACGTGCGGGTATTTTCAAAGGTAAAATAGCCACGGATAAAAATTGGTCCCGGATCCAGACTCCCTAGTGTTATCAGGTCTGGGTCTCAGATACTATAGGCCAGACCGGGTCGGGTAAGTTTTCTATTGAATAGGTCCGAATTTGAGCAATCCTCGCTAGGGGTATAAATCGAGCCGAGCCGGCTCGCGAGCCTGACGGGCTCGGCTCGAACGAGCTCGGCTCGAGCTCGAAAAACTCGAGCTCGAGCCGAGCTTCATGAGCTCGAGCTCTCAGTCGAGCTCGAGCTTAATCTTCTTATTAAAAAGCTCGCGATCCCGGCTCGCGAGCTTTTTCAATAATTTTTAATTTTTTAAATATATTTTTATTTTATTAATAAATAAATATTAGTTAATAAATAAAGGAAATATTTGAATGGGAAGGATGCAAAACGACAGTACACAAAGTCATCTTCAAACCCTCATTTGCTTTTGGGGTTGAATTAGGGCTCCCGCCGCCGATGCTATTGCTGCTTCTCTTCTTCTATCTGCTTCTTTCTTCTTCCCCCTTTTCTCTAGCCATTTTCTCAATTTATTTTCCTTTTTGATTGCAGAAAGTCATTTTCTCAACCATTTTTTTCAGAATTTAATTACTTGAATGGGGCTCAAGAATCGGACAAGCCAGAACATTTTCTTCTTAAAGAAGCAGAAGATGAGGGTGCCAACTTCTCCTCCAATGCCGCCATGGCTTCCGTCGTGAGTCTGTCTAAGTTATTCTCCACCTCTTGCGAGCTCGGGCTCGAGCTCGCGAGCCTAGGTTCGAATCGAGCTCGCGAGCCGAACCGAGCCAAGTTATTTAATACCGAGCTCGAGCTCGAGCCCTCAAAATCAAGCTCAAAGAGCTCGAGCTCATGTATTGAGTTTCGAGCTCGAGCTCGAGCCCGAAAAAATCGCCGAGCTCGGCTCGAGCTCGGCTCGTTTACACCCCTAATCCTCGCCCATTGACAAGCATAATAATGACGCATTTACTGTAAATATATGGTGATGATTGTAATGGAGAAATAAGAATGTCATACACACAAAAATTATCCTAGATACATCAAGAATATTTCATGAAAGTAAAAAGAGAAAGAATTATGCATGAAGTAGGTTATGCTAATAAATTTAGGGGTGGTAATTGGGTTGATTGGGTCGGGTTTGGGTTGGGTTCAATTGGGTCCAATGACAAATACATGCATTGTTATTGGACCCAATAAGAACCCAAATTGGATCCAACAAGGACCCAATAAAGACTCAATCATGAACCCAACATGGACCCAAATATGAATATAAGATATTTCAAATAAGTTTGGAAAATTAAAGTTGGAACTTCTAAGTGCAAGGGGTTGAGATGAAATTATAATTTTAAAATATTATGACCCAAATTGCACCAAATTTAAAACCCAACTGGACTCAATATTATTAAAAACCAACCCAATTAAAACTATAATTTTAAAATATTATGATCCAACCCATTAAAAACTTAGTTAGGTTTGAGTCCAAATATATGTTTGGACCCAAATTGTGACCCCTACTAATAATAATCTTTGAATTGCATACAGAAAATAAAAAAGAAAAGAAAACACAAGAATTACGTGGTTCAGCCATTGGCCTACATCCACAAAAATATGCCCAAAAGGGCTATTAGGCTTTCATACTCGGATTATAAATTACAATAAGCATAAAATGTAATATATACGTGATTATATCAATCATCTTAACCCTAATCTAAAGCAATCTTAATTATATATGATATTTATATTAGATACTATTAAATATATACAGATATATACACCATATACATTAATTTGATTTCATTGTAAATCAGTGTGTCACAATACGGCTCCTGAGAATTAGCTCCTTCGGCCTACCATCGTAGTCCCCACGGAGAAAACTGAATCCCCTATATAAAGCCACCAAGCAATATCTATTAGATTGAATTTCACCCTATTATATATATATACATATTTAATTTTAGATTTGTAATTCTATTTCTCTAGGTTGCTTCAAATAATTTCATATTTTCTCAAACTTGTATATATATATTGTATTTATCTATGTGCACTCCGTTTATATTATGATTATGCATTTATTAATTAGTATCACGACTAATATAGGTGCGATAACTTCATAACATATTATGTTTTTGCACTTCAGTTATATAGTTTTAGCACAGTTTAAAGCACTTGATCATAATATGTATACATATATATATACATTAAAAGATGCAATATGAAACTTTTAGTACAGTTTAAAGCATTAGATCGTAATATATATACATATACACATGAGAGGGTGCAATTTAGCTTTTAACAAGTTTACAGCACTACTTGATCGTAATATATAATATGTACACACATATATATCGGAAAACATGCAATTATAACTTTTTAACACAGTTTAAAGCGCTTGATCGCAATATATACATAGTTACATATATAAAGGCAAAGATGCAATTATAGCTTTTAAAACAATATAATTATAAAGCGCTTGATCGTAATATATATATATACCATATATAGAGGAAAACATGCAATTATAGGATCGTAATATATATACATATATAGAGGAAAAATATGCATTTATAACTTTTAACACAATTTAGAGTGCTTCATCACAGTATAAATATACATATATATTAATAATATATGGAAAAGATGCAATTATAACTTTTAACGCAATTTAAAGCCCTTGATCACAATATATAAACAAGAAAAGATACAATTATAGCGTTTAAGACAATATAAATCACTTGATCATCCATATATACACATATTAACAGGAAAACATGCAACTATAGATTTTAACACAGTTTAAGGAACTTGATCGCAATATATATACACATATATATAGAAAACGATTCAATTATAATTTTTAACACAGTTTAAAGCCCGTAATCCCAATATATATACACATCTCTACATAAACAGCACTTGATCTTAATATATATATATATATAGACATATATATACACAGAAAATTGCAATTACAGCTTTAAACACAGTTTAAACCGCCGGATCATAATATATATATATAGAGAGATGCAAAGACCTACCTAAATCGGCCGAGATCTGTGTAACGAGGCCGGATTCCATACACAACCAAAGTGTTTTCGCCTCGGAGCTCGAAAACGAGCTTGACGAATCTAGTGAATGTCTCCGGCGAGAGGCTCTCCTTGACCTCACGATTGCCGACGAAAAGTACAATCTCCGATGGGCGAAAGGCGTCACGGTTCCGATCCTGATAGATAGTCGCCGGAAAGTTGACTTTAACGGCGAAAGGCTCCAGCAGAGTTTCGTGGCCGTAAACGCCTTCAACGGCGCCGTATTGGTACTCCTTCATATGGAGTAGACCGCCGGTGTTGTTTTCCAGAACCAGCTCGCGCCGCATCTCGCCGTCGGAATTCAATAGTTTTACAGAATGGGAAAGATGGAGAGTGTGAACTGTGAAGTTGAAATGGTAATATTTGTGAATAATTGTCTTAGGGTTTTTTTTTCCTTGTCTGTTTAGGGTTTTTAACATTGATAAATTGTATAGTAAAAAAGTTGTTTTTTCATATAGAATATTCTTTTCTCTAAACTACCCTAATTTAATTTCGAATTGTTTTTAAGAATCCGATAATTTAGATTTGCAATTAATATCAATTATTAATACAAAGGTTTATTTTCATTATTAATTTCTTACACAAAAGACCAAATGCTTTAATCCTAGTTATTCTCTAATAAAAATTAAGTTCAACTATTTATTAACCCTAGATGTTTTATTTTTAAGTTGAAAAGTTTGGTGAAATGGATTTTTAAAGTGAAAAATATTACCACCAAAGGTTTTTAGATATAAAAATTTACTTACAAATGTTTTAAGTTTTCCCAAAATTATCGTGTGCATAACCCTATTATAACCCGTCTCCTTTTTTAAAATGAATAATTTTGGATATAAATAGAGACGAAAGTAGAAACAACAATATATGTGATTGCAAAATCCACACTAATCGATTAATTTAACAAGCAAAAATTAAAGACGGACAATATTAGTCCCTAAATTTCAAATTTGAGACGGGTTCAAATTATTTTTGTCATCACCATTTAGAGACGGAATCTGAGATAGATTTTAAAATAAAAAATTTACAAAAAAATGGCTACGGAATTGGAGAAATTCAAAAACAGACCGACTCTAAAGAACCTATCTTACTAATTTCCCATCTTATACCTATCACTACACACAATCATGCACTTTGACCCATCACAAAGCTTCAAACAATCCATATTATCATAAGAACTACACTTCAAATGCTCATGATCATGCTTACATATTATAACCCATGAACCCGACAACGTAATCAACGTAAACACCAAAAACAAACCCATGCAGAGCACCAAACTGGCGTATCTTCTGTTCTGCGGAAACCGATCTCTCAAAACCCCATCACTAGTATTACCATCAACATTATGGCCCGGAGAAAACACGCCCGTAAAATCCAATGGGTCGGCCCGGCCCGCAACATCCGATGGCCCAGCCCGGCCCACAATATCCAATGTGTCGGCCCGGCCCATGATATCCGATGAGTTTGGTTGATCCGTGGGGTTCCTAGGCGACATCATCTTCGCTAGCACATTGTATTCCAACCAAGTTTGATCGTGCATGCCCATTGCCCTAACGTATTTGGATCCGATTGAGAGTAGGGCGAAGAAATTTAGAGTTGCGGCTAAAAACGAGAGCATGAAAACGAACCATGCATCGGAGCATTTAAGGGACGTCGTGTTTGAGATTGCTGCTAAAACGACGCCTTGAAAAACGAAGTAATAATTTGCTAGTTGAAATGAACTATTTTGTAGGGTTTGGATTCGATTTTCTTGATCACCAATAAGTTTTTTCAGCTCCTTGAATCTTTCTATGTTGATTTGGTCATTTGCATTTGCTCCTTGAGGGTTTTGACTAGACATATAGTTTAAATATATATATATATAGGGTTTTCAAGATTTGAACAGAAAATGTAATTTCGATACTATTTCGTACCAAGTATAATTAAATTTAGTAGTATATAAAAGTATATGAAGTAAGATGCATAAATAAGGGATATTTATTGTCACAAAAGTAAAAATAAATGTGTGTATATTAATGTTGATATATGGAATATAATGAGCTTGAGACAAACTAATTTAAGCTTAGCATAAGCTCGTGTGTGTATATATATATAATGAGGGTAGATGTTAGTTTAGATTTCTATTTCACATAATTTATGGTCGCCAAGTGGTTATATATGACAATTTTTTTGAAATATAAAAATTGAACTGAATTATATACACACTTGCTAGTAGAGTTGGTTTCTCTCAAACACATTTTCTAATTATCACTTATATTCAATATTCTTTAGATGGATGATACACTATAAATGGCTTAACTTAATGGATTAATTAGATCATATATTTATTTGATAAAATTATTAACTCAAATTCGATATTTAATATATTTTAGATAAAAATAAGCAAACGATTAAATTTTCTAAAATATTTGGTATTCATTCTCTCTTCCTCTCAATCACCTTTACACGCATAAATGGAGAAAAGACTTAAGCTAAATTCAACTATTTGCTTGGAAACTCTACGTGCTCTATGTTTGGCTAAGATTGTAATTCATACAATCAAAATAAAATTTTGTGATAATTTTTTATGATTAACTTAATGAGTTTGACTAAAAATATTTAATAAAAAAATATATTTAAGTATATCAACCTTAATGAATTTCTCACCACAAAAATTATTTTACCTCAATTATAATCGCCACTTACTTTTCACTTAAATATTTCACTTAAACACATTTCTTGAACCATATTTTTTATACTTCAAAAATAAAATTCTCACTTTTATCTTGAATAAAATTCTCTGAAATTGATATATCAACCCATTTAGACTCAGTTTCATTTTGATTAATCCTGTAATATTTTTAGGAAATAAAAAATATATTTAATGTCACAACTTGAATTTATACTATAATTTGCCCATGGCTTGTGACCAAGTATTACATCATGCAGAAAGTCATATATATATATATATATATATATATATATATATATATATATATATATATATATATATATATTAGCTTGAAGAATGTTAAACAGTCACCATCAAAAATTCCAAGTCGTCGATCGATTTCCAATAAAAATTCTTAGGTGGTATTATAGTTGAAAATGTCAAAATCTTATTCATGTATATTACTATGTATTTTTTATTCTTTTTAAGCCCAGATATCAGTGTATCTATCCGATTGATAATAAAAAAATCGATGTGTCATATATTGTTAAATTGTCTTTTCGATTGAGTTTAATTTTATCTTAAAATTATAGAGAAACCAACTCATCCATCATGATATATAGTTTGACAATAAATTACAAATTTTTATTAGTTAGTAGATCATTAGTTATATTAATTATTAACTATGTATATTTATAATCATAATATATACGTAGCTACTTATCTCATAAAAATATAAAAAAGACTATCACAAAAACCAACATATAGTAGCGTGATGGTATGATTTATTGACCCATAAAACCCGATGAAATAACTAATTAAATTATATGTAATTTGCATTCTTGACGCATCTGCAAACAATTAATAAACAAATAAAATCATTGTAAATTACAATATTATTCACAATCTTACATTCGTTTGGCCTGCATCTTCCAGTAGAAGCACGCCATTATAGTTAAACTAGAAAGATTAATCACATTAATGTTGACTTTGAACTAATCAAACATCAAAAAAATAACATCAGCAAATTTTTAAATAGAAGAACATGTTGCATAAATAGATTATAATAAATGTATTTTTCATCAAATCCTACTTCAATTTTTTAATTACATTCATTCTGAGTTTCTCACATTTAACTTCTTAATTATCATAAATTCTCGGATTTAGTCTCGCTGTCTAAATCTGATAGTCAACTCCGTTAATCAACATTTTAACCAGATTTTTTTACGAGATTTTATACACAAGAGACATGTGATATTGAATATAATCCGTATATTAGTAAATTGATGCATAAATTCTTCCAAAAAATCAATTAAAATATTGACGAATCGAGTTCACCGTTAGTTTTGAATGGTGGAATTAAATGTAAGAAATTGTTAATTAAATAAAAAGAATCATAATAAATGGACCAAAATTTAACTAAAGTTAAACTATGGGATGGAATTATGCCGATATCTCTATCATTACACACTACCAGGAAGCTCTCTAGTACCCATTTAGCTAATATTTTATTAATTAATCATAAATTGGATTTTCTTTATGTCACTAAGTTACTTGTTGATATAAAGTCTTCAATATACAGTGATAATTGAGTTCAAATATAATACGTGGCGTTATCACCAAGATACCCATTATTATCTCTATATATATATACATATGTTCATTAACAAATGTTTATAAAATTAACAAAAAATTTGACACAAAACTGCATGAAAAATAAGGCATAATTAATATGTCAATTAGGTTGAGCATGATAAACCTTATTGCTCACCAGTTTTTCTTAACACTCACCTGGTTTTCTGCCTTATATCTCATAAAAAACCCCGTTAAATTAAACAGTCGTATATAACATTTCTCACATATATATATTCCATTTGTCACATATATTTCAGGTATGTGGAAGAGCAAATTTAACAGTCGTATATAATATTTCTCACATATATATATACATATATATATTCCATTTGTCACATATATTTCAGGTATGTGGAAGAGCAAAATTCGACGAATCGACGAAACCCTCCAAAAGTTTCGAGACAATTACAAAGAACTGAGGCAAATCATCTACAAACAAGATGAACAAATCCAGTTTCTTGAGACCAAAGCTTTACATCTCTCCATGTTTTACGTCGCGTCGCAATTAGTTATCTTTCTATCGAGTTCAAAGCCATCCGAATACCAATGTCGAAACTGGTGGAAACCCTTCTTTCTGTCTCTATCGATAGCTCTCGTGTTTGGCCTCAATTTCATGACGACTATTCTCAAGTACGTTAGAACAAAGTACGAGCAAGATCGGAATTTTCTCGATATGGGTGCTAATTATCATCGTATGTCCTATCTCGAGAGGCATGGCGAAGAAAAAAGCACAGAAAACGAAGAAGAATTTGATCTGTCAGTGCAGGATATGAAGCTGGAAAGCACAGAAAACGAAGTAGAAGTTGATCTGCCAGTGCAGGATATGAAGTTAAAAAGCACAGAAAACGAAGTACAAGTTGATCTGTCAGTGCAGGATATGATGCTAAAAAGCACTGAAAACGAAGTGGAAGTTGATCTGTCAGTGCAGGATATGAAGGTGCATGGACCCGATATGTTTGTTGTCTATCAACGGTATATCCATGTCGGTGTGACGATTATCGGGTTGGTAATGTTTACAGTGCTCGTTTTGCATACTTTCCGATCATCGGTATGTGTTCATGATATATGAATATTAATTATGCATATGGTTTTTGTTAGTAAGTTGAAATATGTAAAATATGGGATAATTCTAGTTTGATACGACTCGATCGATGTAATTGTTGAAGTGACTTGTACTTGTCGTTCGATTATTTTTAAGACAGGTGAATTACACTTTAATTCGATCAAATTAGAATCAAAAAGTTTGAATTTTTGTTATATGTGTGATGTAGAGAAATAAATTGGAGATTTTTTGTAATACTAGTTTCTTTTCTTTTTCTTTTTTGGAATAAAAAAGTTAATATTTAGCGAAAGCCAATGTTTTTAAAATCAGACAGATGATCAAACTATAAAATAAGTTGGGTCACTGGATGTTAAACTCATCAGCCCAAAACTCATCATGTTTTTATATATAGCCCAAAACGATTGGGCCTTACAGCAATAACCCATATTCCTTGAGCCCATATTTTAAGTCAACATATAGAGGCCCCAGATAATTTTATTTCAAAATGACCATATAATTGAGTTATTATATAATATATATAAAATTATAAATATATGATTATATTAACTAATTTTAATCGGAGCAGCAAAATGAAAAAAAAGAAGAAAAAAATCTCGTTCACTATCAATTACTATTTACTAAAGAAAGCAGAAGGAAATTCCTTGAATTTAATGAAGATTTTGATTGAAAATTTTGAATTAATAAGAAAACAAACTTTAATTTAATTGATTGATCGTCCATACATATTTTCAGCCGCAATAATATTTGTTACTTATTTATCCATTGTTTTTTATGAAAAAAATATGTAAAAACAAGAGTGCCACTCATCAATAACTACACAAAATAAATCAAAATTATATGCACAAGAAATAATTAAAATGGCTATCTAGAAAGGTCAAAACCATAAATTACCTAATTTTCGCAACAAAATAACTCTTCTTCTCTTTTCTTAGCTGATTCCTATTAATTATTTTACGTCTACATATTATTTCTCTCTGTTTTTATATAACACAAAAAACAAATATTCATATACCCATCTAATTTATTAATATATATATATATCACAAGAATGTTTCTCTTCCAAATAGCAGTGATATATATAATATATATGTATATATTATGTATATATAATATTAGCTTGTGAGTCAGTAAAATTGCAGCATGAAAAGCTACATGCCACTGAACTTAAACAGGTGGACCCAAAATGAACAAAACCCTAATTCAGAAGAAGGGAATTTTCTGGCTGGCTTTGTGGACTATCTATATATCCAGTGGCCGAGCTAAGGGGGGGGGGGGCGGGGGGGCGGCCCCAAATTTTTAAAATTTTTAATATGCGGTATTTAAAAAATTTTAACATATGTATATTTTAAAAAATTTAACATTTCGCCCCCCCCAAATTTTTTAAAACATCTATAGATAAATATATTTTAAATTTTTTAATATTAGCCACACTTAATTTATAATTGAGACATCTATAAAATTTCAAAACTAAGCCCACAATAATTTTTTATTTTACTTGACTCAACTAATTCAAAATAAAAGTGGCTCAAACTTATATTGGACCTCAAAAAATGTATTTGCCTAAACTAAGCCCACAATAAAAGTTTGATAAAATAGAAATTATTGATCTAAGTAAAATGTTATGCATAGTTTAGGAGTCCTTGTGCAATATATGGCATAGTGAAAAGTAAAAACCCAATTTCTTCCCAATCCATTTACCCCCACTCATAAACACTTCTGCCAATTTAGGAAAGATTATATAGATCTATGTATTTTTTATTTTTATAACAATTAATAGTTTTAATATAATTTGTTAATTTTGTTATACAATTGTTATTGTTTACTAATTAGGGTTGGGTAATGAGTGTAATAACTAATTAGTAATTGTAATTTCTAAGTTTCTACTATCTAACTACTAATTTTACTACTTTTAGGGGTTTTTTTGATATAACCCCCCGAGGTATGTAGTTTTGGCAAACAACCCCCCGAGGTTTGAAATTTTGGTAAACAACCATTTTTGGTTAGTTGACCATTAGTCAACAGTTAAGGTCATGAACAAAATTGTAATCTAATAATTCCAAACAAATATATTAATTTTCAATGTATTTATTTGGAATTAATAAAATTAATATATTTATTTGAAATTATTAAATTACAATTTTGCAAATAAATAAAATTAATAAAATTAATATATTTATTTAATATATTTGTTTAGAATTATTAAATTACAATTTTGCAAATAAATAAAATTAATATGTATTTATTTTCAATGTAATATTAATATATTTGTTTGGAATTATTAAATTACAATTTTGCAAATAAATAAAATTAATATATTTATTTAATATATTTGTTTGAAATTATTAAATTACAATTTTGCAAATAAATAAAATTAATAAAATTAATATGTATTTATTTTCAATGTAATTCCAAATAAATACATTGAAAATTAATATATTTGTTTGGAATTATTAGATTACAATTTTGCCCATGACCTTAACTGTTGACTAACGGTCAACTAACCAAAAATGGTTGTTTACCAAAATTTCAAACCTCGGGGGGTTGTTTGCCAAAGCTACATACTTCGGGGGGTTATATCAAAAAAGCCCCTACTTTTAGTTTGGGGTTTAAATTTGTTGAAAAACTTAGCACATGATAATTGATAAACATAAATATTTATCTTTATTTCTCAATCTTGTGAATTTGTAATGAACAAGATTACAAGAAAATCCCAACTTCCAAGCTTTTGAATTTTTTGGGACTAAATTTTGGTTAACTATTTGATTAACCAAAATTAACTGAACCAAACTGTTTGTGAAGTTTTTTGTTGTTGATGATATATGCAAATTATAGCTGAAAAGTTCTATCCAATTGATTTTAATTGTCAAGAGAGAATGCATTTTAGATTTCAGTTGGAGCTTTTCCAAGTTGATATTAAGAGAAATGAAGAACTTAAAGGTATCTCAAAACTTTCCGATTTGTCCATAGCATTGTCGAAAACAGGTAAGTCGTGTACTAACTTTTTGGTTGATAGACTGATTCGACTACTTTTAACTCTTCTGATAGATTGATTCGACTACTTTTAACTCTCGACCCGACGTAAAAAAATTTGACCCGACATAAAAAAACTCGACCCGAAATAAACCGATCCACGTCATCATACTTCGACCCGAAGTTCGCCCCCCTACTTTCAATTTCTAGCTCCGCCACTGTATATATCTATATCTATATCTATCTATATATATATATATATATATATATATATATATATATATATATATATAAAGGAAGGAAAAAAAGAGACAAAAATCCAGTAGAAACTAAAATCAGAACTACATAATAAAATCAAAATATAGAGACAGGAATGTAATAACGATTTGTCGTCTGATTAATGCATGCATGGCAAAATGGCATGCATGCTAGCTATACAGTTGTGCAATATGCATGCCCCTCATGCCACTGATTTTTGATGATATACTCATACCCAAATCGTACCCATAAAATATTCGAAAAAAAAAATATTTTACCTGGACCCAATCCGGACTCGCTCGCATACCCGACAGGTCTAAAAAAGTTAGACCCGATGGGTCGGGTACGTTTTGGGTAGGGTCTAGGTCGAATAAATGTCCACGGGTATTGTTCGGGATATAGACCCGCGAGTATTTTCAACGGATAATGCTCGGACACAAACTACCTTTTGTCATTTGGGATTCTCTCAACGTTTTATCTTTTAGTATATTCCCTCTAATTGAAATATTCTATTCATAATGACATCTAAAAAATGTGTACCATTTTTTTTAAAAAATATAAATAATATTTTCTTATAAGTATGAATTAATCACTTAAATAAATAATCCACCAGCTACCATTTTACAAACAATATAGTAAACATACCCAAAAATTTCAAATTTAATTTCCACACATATATTAATCCTATATTTCATGAGATCAAATACATCATATATATATATATATATTGGAACTAAAAGTACACCCATACGTATTGTTACGTTATCTATCTCCAATAATTTGCATTAAATAAGAATAGAAAAAAGGACAATTTAGAAAAGTTGTCAGGTATTATACACGAAATTCAAAGAGTGAGCTCAGCCTGAAATATAATAAATAGAAGTAAATATATATAGATATGGGCATTAATTAATTGGAAAATGAAAAATGAAAAAATTTAATAAGCAGAAGAAATTACGTCAGAAGTGTCAGATTATAGACAAGAATGACGTCAGTTCCCTATAAAAAGCGTGCTTTGGAAGCGTGTCCTTTCATCTTATCACCATCAATGTTATTTATCGAAAAAAAATTAGACTATGTTTGTTTATATTTTTAAAATAAAATTTTAAATTATTTTT
The DNA here is from genome assembly GCA_963669365.1 of Verbascum thapsus. Lineage (NCBI taxonomy): Eukaryota > Viridiplantae > Streptophyta > Magnoliopsida > Lamiales > Scrophulariaceae > Verbascum > Verbascum thapsus. The sequence goes on from OY770109.1 coordinate 12,660,016, forward strand.
TAGATTCGCGCACTATAGAAATTCATGTGAAAATGATAGTAAACGTTTATGTTTTTAAAAATAATTTAAAAGTTGTAAGACATATCAGTAGTGATAGGTTGATGGATGATGTGTAGAATAATTCTGTTAGCTGTATATATAATAGTTATGTATATAAAAAATAAATAAATATGAATAAAAACTGTGAAGTATGAAAAAGAAAGTGAAAAAAGTGATTATAATAAATGATTTGATTGGTAAGTGCGTGAAATAATATATATATGATTGATAGATAATTATATATAAGATTGAAAAAGTAGAGTTGAAAAAATGAGAATTTAGATGAGAATTTAGTATGTTATGTTTATTTAGAATTATCTGATTTAAAATTTTGAAATGGCATAAACAAACAAGGCCTTAGTATTCGAATCCAACAGAATCAGTATATTATAACGACACATTTAGAGAAATAGGTTGTAGAAAATCAGACATGTCATCTCAAATGTGGTTTATAGGTCACACTGAGTCTATTTAACTCATTTTTCTTCGATTAATACGATGATAAACAATGAGTTAATTACTATCATAATTTATGAGTAATTTCCATATTATTACCCTTTATATGAAGCAATGTTGTAGTTAATTTATAAGTCTATGTTTGTTTATGATTTCACATTAAATTCTTAAGAGTTTGTATTGAAAAATTCTGAAAAATTCATTGTACATACTATTTTCATTCAAATTCATTCTTTAAGTTTATTTTTTTCAATTACTCATGTAGTTACGTATCAATCATAGTAAATTAATGAAGCTGATCATACATAATATTTTTACAAACTTTTTCTATTAGTTCTATTTTTTATTTTTTTTTAATATTATGATCAAATTATGGAACGAAAAGATTAGCCGAGTAAAGAGGGGTCCGGTACTGTGAAAGGGCCATCATTGTCTCAATAATAATCAACGTGACAGATGGATTATTATCAACTTTTCTTTGTACTACTATGTCTATTATTGTTTTCTGCATGCTCATTCCTTTATTATTTCCCAATTTATTCTAAAATATAATATATTTTTTTTTATATTTATAATTAAAACTATTGTTAGCATTTATTGATTCCTTTAAAAATTCTTATTTATTTAGACAATATGAAAATATTGAATAAACATGTCAATAAAATGGTTATAATATGTATATTTTTTTAAACTAAGGTAAATTCTTAGGTAATTAAAAAGGTGAAAAGAGGGAGATGTGGGGGGACTGTAATATGAGCCAAAAATGTCATCTTCAATCTTAAACCTGACAAAGATACGTTTGAATAATGAAGATTTTGTAGAATTCTTTTTTAGATATTCCCATAATCATTTACTCATTTAATTATATATTTTGATATGGGGATTTAGGATACTTAGTACACATTAATCAATTTTTGATAAATGGAAAAAAAAAATCATATTTTCATAATAAAGTCAAAGAGTATGGAAAATGAACTTGATTTTTGTTAGTAAATTTATCTCGGGGTTTGGCTGGGTTTTTTTTAGATAACTTCGAAAACCTACGACCGGGTGCGCACTAGTAAATTTAATAAAGGCGTTAAATTTTAAGATTTTAAAATAATTTTATTCTCAAATTTCAAACTCGAGATTTTAATTAAAATAGAATAGTCTCGTATCAATTATTTTATGTATTTATAGTGTGAATTATATTCACATTTATTAAAATAATGTTAATTCTTTTAAAACAAAAGAAAATTACAGACAATAACAAAAGGTTTTGGGGATTGGAAACCTGGTGATGTAATCGTGGTACAATCATTAAGTCAGAAAAAGCAATTTTCATAGATTCTCTCTTTTGCGTGTAAAAGCGTACTTCACAACTGAAATAATTAATGAGTTAAAAATACCTAAAGTAGCTAATTGTGAAGTGCGTTCGTTGTAGAAAAACTCTTATCTCACTTTGGCAAAGCCTTAAAATTTGGACAACTTATCAAATTAAGTTTGAATAACTTATTTATATTTGAAAAGTTTTAAAATTCTGCTCAATTAGTAAAAATAATAAAAATATTTATAAAATAATTAAAGTATTCGGACTCGATTCGTACTCGTCTCTATAATAATACATCTAACTGAAATACAATTTTTAAAATTCGATCGTAATTCAAATAAATCTGAACATATATACGTTAAAATATTGTTCTGGGAGGATGTTACTTTACAGAAAAAATAAACTTGATTTTTCTTATTTTTATTGTTACATTAGTTTGCTCATTATTTCAAATATATACATATAGAAACATAACATATCATCAAATATTAATTCAAAAAAGAATATAAGCTAGTGCAATAAATACCAATTGTAATCAATTATAAAATAAGATATCGTTTGGTTGGTATCATGTGATTGAACATGATAATATTATGCTTGATAGTTATGAGAGAAATTGAGAGATTCATTGCCAAAAACTTGTTTGGTTAAGATTATAAATGAGAGTGATATCCTAGATGATATATATTCAAGTTGTTTTGTTGACATTATATATAAGGAGTGATACAATGAAAAAGTCTAAAATACCCTATTGTTGATGTTGAATTATCAAAATCACATATATATAAAATTATACTTAAAAATATAGGATATATTTTACACATCAAATAAAAATATTTTGAGTATCTTAAAAAATAATATGATTATATAAAATATATTTATTTTACTTATTGAATTATAAAAATCATTTGCATAAAATTATACTTAAACATATGGAATATATTTTATAATCAAATAAAAATATTTTTAATATCTTGATAAAATAACATAATTATATAAAATATATTTACTTCTCTTATCCTAATCAAATAAAAATATTTTGAGTATCTTGATAAAATAACATGATTATATAAAATATATTTACTTTTCTTATCTTATTATTGAAGTTTAATTATCAAAATCATATATATATAAATTATACTTAAAAATATGGAATATATTTTATACATCAAATAAAAATATTTTGAGTATCTTAATAAAATAATATGATTATATAAAACATATTTACTTTGCTTATTTGATGATTTTAATACCAAAGTTTGAAGTTTAATTTCATATTTTTAAGATTGATTCAATGATAGGTTTTTAAAGAATATAACAAAATAAAAATTAGGTTAAATGATAGGTTAAATGTGAGGGGTGAATTCGTAATTTTACTTTTTAAAATAGGTTGGATATAATCTTGTGATAGTGGATACCACCTACCTGGTGGTATCTACTATCCTAGATATGGAGTGATTAAATATCGAGCTTGTTACGTATCATGGGCCGACCTTGTTGAACCAAACTTAAAATTAGGATTGATAATTAATATATCACCCTTATAAACCCCAACCAAACGCTAAGTGTATATCATGTAATTAGTTAAACTGGTTAAAGCTTTTACCAAAAACAATTAAGCGAAATAATATTTGTACACATTATTTAAAACATCATGGCAAATGTCCCTCAAAATTTAATAATCTTGAAATGTGAATAAACTAAATAAATTCTATTCTAGAAATTATATAATACACAATTACCAAGGATACAATCGAACAAAAAACAACTACTCCAAACCTAATTAATTTACAATTGAAAACAAAATTGTTATGAAAACTAATAAAAACAAAGAAAAAACATAGAAAAATTTTATAATTTTTGCATTTTCTCAACTTTTTTTTATTTTCCAAATTATTTTTTTTCTGGGCTATATTGGAAGAACATGTGAAGAACAAGATGTTTTTGAGCCGTTGATTTTCCTCCATTGATCTGCAATATCTCTGGCAATTTTTAGAGCGTCGGATGAAGTTCCAAGAAGGCCTCTTCTGGTGAACCCTACCGTATACAATCCATTCTCTCCTTTCCAACCATTAGGGAAATTTGCCTTTGGCACTCCATCCTTTGTGAAGAAATCACAACCCTAAATATATCACAAAATTATTAATAAAATCAAATTTAGCAATATAATATTTTGATTTTAAAATGAAAAATCGTGGGATTTTGTTTATATATGTGTGTAAATAATATCACATTCAGTATGCTACTTGATTTTAATAAAAAGAATTACTATATTAAATGATTAATAATCATGAGAGGGTTTATTTTGAGTAATTTTATGGCCCTTTTAAGGTGTATAAATTTTTCATTAATAAATTAATCAATATAATAAGCCTAAGTAGGTCAAAATTAATTGATTATCCCAAGCCAATAGAGAAATTAATTTATAAAAAAAAAATCAAGTGTCATTTACTACATATTTAATTGCTTGAGACTAGTAGTTGAACTTTTAATATTTCCAATTATTTTAATTAGTTAGGATGTTGATTTTTTATTTTCCTTTTCAATTGAAAGTTAAATGTATATATCTAGAATTATAATTATATATACAAAATAAATAAATAATATATTGGACCTACACTTTCTTGATTTTCCATATTCTTGCCTAAGACCTAACATTAATTCTATTAATTCATCAATTCAAAGTAGATAAAGCAATTTATATAGTAATAAAAACATTTAAATGTCTGAATATTCTGCCTCTAGAAAACAGCATTTTGTAGGTGCATTAAAAATAAAAACAGAATAATTTTATATATGATAGCAACATATCATGAAATACAAACAAAATATTTTTTTTATTGGGAAAATGATCCAAACAAATGCCATCAGATTTACTCTTTTGTAGCCCACTGCATGTGTAAGGCTGAAAGTGATATTTGATTGTAAATAAATATAAATAAATCTAAAAATAAACATGAATATTTAAGTATATATTTTATTTAATTATCACACTTTTATATAATGCTATATTATAATATAATTATTTATTACCTTGAGCCAACTAGGTACATTGCTCTTGTACCCCGTTGCTAGGATTATTGAATCAAATTCTTTTTCTTGTCCATCAATGAATTTAGCACCATTTTTTGTAATCTCCCTTACACCTTCCATTACCTGCATTATTATCCAAAAAATTAAGAATTGCGTAAATGAGTCGAATTTAGCTAAATGTATAGGTGTTAAAATTTGTTTGAATTATAATCGAGTTTTAAAAATTGTGTTTGAGATTGATTTGAATATTAATCGAGTCAAACTCGAGTAGTTTGGTTATTTTGTACAGATTTTTTTAATTTTTTTCACTAATCGAGCCGAGTTGATCTAAGTTTCAAAGTTTATCAAATATAAAAACTTGTTTAAGCTTTATTTGATAAGTAGTCGAACCGAGCTCGAACTGAACTTTTAACGATCGAACTCGAGTCGAAAATCGAATAACTTGGTTCAATTTTTACAATATCCCTTAAATTTGAGGATTTATTTTGAAAAAAGTTAGTCCAATTTCGGCTCATTGAAACTATAGTGTCTTTTACAAAGTGAGTGACCAGTTCACACACGACAAACTGTAATTCAAGAGAATTTTAAAATACGTTTAAGTTCAACCGAACAAGAAACGTTACCATTTTCTTATGTTTGCGAATTTTACCTTAATTTTTCCGGATTTAATCTGTGAGAAGGCTCCAACGTCGAGCACCGGTGTCTTCCCGGTGGCGTTTTTAAGCTCTAATGGGCCGGTTTTGGGCCGTCGGAGGCCCAAATTGTCTGTGCAGCCCAATGTGAAGCTAGCAACAAGTATAAGAAATTTATCCACTAATCTCAAAGGCAACCATTTGAGAAGTGCCATAGCTACAGAAAACGTTGAAACCCCAAACATTTCCCTTGGTAAAATATGAACCTGAAAATATACACACACAAAAAATAATAATATATAATTAAATTTCAACATAAAAACATCATATATATATATGAATTTATATATATATGAATGTATATATATATATAATATATACTTACAGAATTTCTAACGACCATGTAAGGGATTGCATTATGCCGACAAAGATCTAAACTAACTTCCATACCAGAATTCCCACAGCCCACAACTAAAACCCTTTGCTTCGCAAATTCAGACCCAGATTTATACACACTGGTGTGCAAAACGACGCCGTTAAACCTCTCGATCCCTGGAATTTCAGGTATTACAGGCTCGGCATTTTCACCTGTAGCGACAATAAGCCACTTCGAAATGTACTTCAAATCTTTTGTTTCCACTTCCCAAATCTTTGTCCCACTGTTAAATTCAGCTTTTATTACAGCCCTTTTCAGCTCAGGCTCAATCTTAAAGTGTTTTGCGTAAGTCTCCATGTATGCAACAAACTGACGTTTTGAAGGGTACTTCGGAAAGTTTTTAGGGAATTTGAGTAATGGTAGTTGACAGAATTGTTTAGGTAAGTGTAATTTGAGACGATCGTAGGTTTTTAGTTGCCATAACGAGGCTATGCAATCGCTTCGTTCGAGGATGAGAGATGGGACGCCGTTTTGCCGGAGACAGGCGGCGACGGCGAGGCCTGAGGGGCCGGCGCCGACGATGATTGGGCCGTGGATGTATCTATAGTTTGTATTGTTTGTATCTTCTTCTTGGGAAGAACCCATTATTGGAAAAAATGAGAATAATTAATGAAGATGAAGTGAAGTGTTTTTAGATTTTAGTTTGGTTGTGTATGGAGAATGAAAAGCTCTGAAAAAGCATGCGTATATAGGGATGGTGCTTTAATGGAGGCGTGAAGGTTAAGGAATGGATATGGGTGTTTTTTTTCTCAAGGTTATTTCTACTGTTTTTTTCTGCAGAGTTTTTAGGTTTGTGTTATGGGCAATTGGTGAAGAGAAAGAAAGATGAAAACTATTAACTTATATAATATATATATACACATATATATATATATTCACGGTTGTTTTTGTGATGTAATTTTCAGGAAAAATGCAAAAAAAACCCTATGTGTTAATTCGAAAATGTAAAAAAAATTCATGTGTTAAGGAAATAGGCTGACAGGCACATTGTGTTATTCAAAAGTCTGCAAATAATACCCGCGTGCTCATTAAGTCAAATATTTCTACGCTGTTAATTTTTAATCTGCAATGCACATTATACCCTTCATATTAATAAAGAGTTTTAACTTAAAATTTCATATTAATACACAAGCGCAATGACAACAATCATGTTAACTTTTAATGGAATTGGTATTATTTGCAGACTTTAGAATAACACAAAGTGCCTTTCAGCCTATTTCCTTAACACGCGGGTTTTTTTGCACTTTTAAATTAACACATGAGGCTTTTTTGCATTTTTCCCTGTAAAAAATTACAGGCTTGGGGGGATTTGGGGAAATGATAATAGTGGAGTTGTATGGGTGTTATATGAGCTAATTATTGTATATAAATATATATATATGATATTAGTTGCAATCTGATATTCGAGTATTGATTGTAATGTGTTCATTTGGTCATATAGGATTATATTATTATAGAAAAAAATCGAGCTAATATACAATTGGAGTCGATAGGGTCTAGAATTAAGATTTTAGGATGGTGCCATCTTTAAAAGAAAACTAGCAAAATTAGTTTATTAAATAGATATCATTTGGGAAAATGAAATAAACAAAATATGGTTGAATATCATTTTAATATTACTAATTTTTTTATTATATATTGATTTAGAAATACGGATGTAATAAATTAATTAATTACAAATTATTTCTTACAAAAATCAGAAGATTTGAAACGTGGTATATAGAATCAATCTTTATAACATTAGAACGAAACTACGCAATTAAGCCAAAAAAACGTTGGCGCTCGATCATGAATCCAACGTTCACGACAAAATGTTTTGGCGAATTTTAGCATGTTTTGATTTTTATTTATAGTAGAATTTGTTTCTATTTATTTGTTGTTCACATATTTTCATTTTGACTTTATTCTTAGTCTAATGCCTACAATTCCAATATATGAAGTATAAAATTAAACACAATTTTAAAATAAGATTTTAAAATGTAAAAAGATATGCTTTCGTTGAACTTGCTCTTATCACATTTGTTCAACATTGTCTCGTTTTATTTAGTTTTCGAAGATGCACTTTGATTCACATATATGAGATGTGTAGTTTCATAATGTACCTTCAATAGGTATTTTATGTAGCTTAATATGTACAAATAAATTCAAGACTGAAATTGATATTTTTAATTCTTTTCCCTTAGTGCAAAATGTTAATTTACATAATAAAAAAGTTCAAAAAGTGATAAATTTTACAGAAAAGTGAATGTTTGGCCTTATTATCACTAGGGGAACTTTTATTCTTTTATAATTTGTTTAATTTATTTTATTTATTTCGATTTTTAGACTTCTCTTTTGAGCTTCATAAGTTCAAATATTACTTTAATTTAAATATTCAAATTTATTACTTTCAATAAAACTTTTATGAGATTAATTTCACTTCTGGAGTGATTCACTCCAAAAGACCTATTTTATGAGATTTTTTTTCTAAACTAATACAAAGACCTAATCCCAATACCCACTAAAAAAGAAAACTAATAAAATTACTTTTCTTAATTTATTGTAATGGACATAAATGAGACAAAAAGAATTAGGTTATAACACATATAAAGTGGAGATTTTTACAATCTAAACAACCTAATAAAAACAATATTTATGATGATGTAAAGTGATTTGTGCATCTAAGAAGATTGTATTGACCTAATAAAGACCATAAAATCTACTAATATTTAGGAGCTAATATTCTTTTGAATATTTATATATATATATATATATGTATAGTTGGATTCCACTACTACGTATAAGAATTTTCAACACAATCTACATCTATCATGTCATGATTAAATATCCCTTCTTTTCATGTTTAGTCTTTGATTTAACTGGCTGGATTATTTTCTGCAGACTTGGGAATAGCAAACTTTAAGACTTTATTAATAATGCACAGAATTAATATATTTATTTACAAAATGTTGCAACAGTATGTCTTTTGTAATATACAATATAAAGAATTAAAGTACATTGTAACAATAACAATAAAAGAGAAAATATCATTAATTATGTTTTTATGTTTTGAGTTAAAAAATTAAAACAAATACTACATTTAATAAAAAAATTGTGTATAATAATAGTGTTTGTTTATGTTTTTAAGAACAGGTTCAATATTGTAAAATTTGTGAAATCAATGGTGATAAGTTGATGTAGTAAATGTAAAATAATTATATTAGTTATGTATATAATGATGCTAATAAAAATAAAATAAATTTTAAAAAATTTATAGTATGAAAGAGACATCAAATAATTATTATAATAAATAATTTTGATTGGTGAATATATAAATAATTGAAAAGATAAACTTGAAAAATGTGAATTTTATATTTTACCTTTATTTAAGATTTTTTGTGATCAAAATTATTGCAGATAAAATTTGAAAACATAAATAAATAAAGCCCAAGTTTTCACCTTTGATTAGAGCTCGATACAAACTCAATTTTTTTTAACCTGATTTTTTAGTGACCAAAGTTAACTTGAGCCTATTACACTACTTGTGGGCATATGAGTTGATAAATATACGATACAAAAAGTTAGTAATATAAACTAAATATTTGTCGAGATATTTTTTTATAATGTATATACTAATTAATTTTATCGAGTTCAACTCATATCTCAACTAAGCATAAATATTTTTTTTTTGGCTTGCATATGGTACCTATTTTATGTGTAATTCTGGATTTCGATTCTCTTTGAATAAAGTTGAAACCCACACAAAATAGTTAAAACTCACACAATTTTGCTTTTGTATAACAGTTTAAAACTCACACAAAATAGTTAAATCAGTATAGATTGTTCATATTCATAATAGAAAAGATCAAATAAATATTTTTTTTAAAATAATCTAATCGTTAATAAAATCACAAAGTTCAATTATTTTACCAACTTTTCAATCTTTAGTATCCAAATTGAGATATATATATATATAGCAATTTAAGATAAATTTTAATTGTTCAAGAAGTGTTATGCTGACGAAATGTTTGGTACTAATCATTAGTCACTTATTAATCATTCAAAATGATCATTTTCAATTTTTCATACGTACGTGTAATTTAATTTAGCAAATATTTTTAAAATCTAAAAAAAAAAATAGTATAAAAATATTCAAGTATGCGTCTGTTTCGGGCTAAAGTTCAGACTTTTGATGTCATGTGACCTCATCCCACCGTCACCCACCCACCCATCCCTGCCACTCACGTGCCATTTCCCACTTGCTAATTTATTGACCTTCAACCTAGATGGGCCCCAGCTTCTCTTCAATTGTTTTCAGGCCCATTTTCGCTCACTTCCATAGGCCCATTAACCTCGATTGGATGAGATGTTAATTTTACATTTTTGAAAAAAAAAATAGATATATTTTATTTTAAAACAAGTTGATGTATGATGGTAAAACCATGTTTCTATAAAATTTGTAGAGAAAAATTTGTAATGGTTATAAGTATGGTATGATATAATTTTTTAAGAGAAAAAGTTGTTTGTTTGTGAGAAATTGTATGGATGGATTTTTATTTTCTAAAAATATGAATATATTTAAGTTAAATTCGATGATTAGGACATTTAAATATGTAAAATGCATTTATTTATCACATAACGATATTTTTCCATTTAACAATTAAGTCCCTTAACTTGTGATAAATTAACTTTATCACATGCTTGCATAGGGGTGTTCACGAGTCGAGCTCGAGCCGAGCTTGCCAAAAAATTCGAGCTCGAGCTCGAGCTCGAGCCATAATTTTCGAGCTCGAGCTCGACGAGCTCCAGGAATATGAGCTCGAGCTCGAGCCAGACTCGAGCCGAGTTGAGCCGAGCTCGAGCTCGAGCTCAAAAAAAAATAATATTTTTTATAAAAAAATATTTTTTTATAATTTTTTTTAATAAAAATATTTAATTAATTTTATATTTATTCATATATTATTAAATGTAGTTATAATTAAAGTCAACAATATTATTATTTATAAATATATTATTATAATATATCATTTTATATAAAAAAATTTAATAAATATTTATTTTTTATATATATTAATTAAAATTTTTTTTTATTACTATTCCGGCTCGCGAGCCGGCTCGCGAGCTGGCGAACATGCATGTTTAGGCTCGAGCTCGGCTCGATAGAAAGCTCGGCTCGATAGGCTCGAGCTCGAGCTCGAATTTTTTCGAGCTCGAGTCGAGCTATTTTCGAGCCGGCTCGCCGAGCTCGCGAGCCGGCTCGACTCGTGAACACCCCTATGCTTGCATACCCTAAATTTGGCATTGAAAACAAATGAACAATCAAACAAAATATCCATGACCTAAATTTTAAAGTACTTTTCCCCCTTTGGCAACATCATAAATCATTATAATAGAGACATTCAAAAAATAAAATAAAAATAAAACGTCGATTTGAACACAAATGAATCAAAATACAGAATTTAATAGATGTTTTATCAATCCAATTTAATTACAAGAGAACTTTAATTTTGTTCCCCATTAAGATGATGAATCATACATGTCGGAAAGAACACTACAAAATAAAACACACCACAAATATGTATATTAAATAATTATTTATATAGAGCGCAAATATTTTCTCCTCCATAATGATGAAAATGTGATTACGATTTGCGAACCTCAAACAATAAGTCCCTACTTTGAGGTACAAATTATTTGATGAAATAATTGAAATACTATAAAGGAATATACTCCTCGATGTAATTATGGAAAATTACATCGGAATCCCATCACTTATCTAAAATTACTAACACCCCCCACCCCAAGGGTTCTATTTTTAAACTTTATAGTGGTAAAAATGTAAATAAATAATATAAAGGGGTACAATTATAAGAAATATCTTAACATAAAGGGGATTTTATGTCATTATCAAAAATACGAGGGTTTGGTAATTACTTATTAAATGAGGGGCTTTGTGTAATTTTATAATTATATATATATGGGGTGCATAACTATCAAAATAAATCTTATTTTATGTCATTCCACTGTTTGTTCCATTAAAGATATTTCTGTCATTCCATGCAAATTCTGCAGTGGGAATAATAAGATTTTTTTTTTTTTATAATGATTTATTTCTTTAATCATTTAAAAGCGCATTTTGTTATTCCCCACAACATTTGGAGTTATAGCTGGTAGCACTTTCTTTTGATTGTTCAGAAATCTTAAGAGACCAATTGGTTGGCATGTACATCTTCGAAAAATTATTTTCATGATAAAAATGAGAAATTTTGTTTAAAAGATGAGATTTTTAAGAAAAAAAATAGGTAATGATCACTGGGGTTGATGTGATATGTTTTTTGTTGTGAGAAATTAGTTTGGATTTATATTTAAATATAATTTTTATTAAATGTGTTTAGTCAAACTCGTTGATTTAGATGTCAGAAAATAGTCACAATTGATTTTATTTTAAACGTTGCATTATTTTGCATTATAATGTGTAATTAATTTAATTTTCGCCTTTGATAGATAGTCGAAAAGATCATTTTAATTGATTGTATTAACTGTCAAATCATGAATAGTAAAATTAAATTGTTGAAAGAATTTTTTCAAGTTATTTGAAATTTTGAGAGATTTTTTTACAATATGCTAAACAAATGCATTTTTTTGTAGTTTTTTTACTATGGAAAGAAGTTTTGGGAGAACAAATGGTCATCCAATTGGGCCCTTATTTATCTATCTATTATTTAGGGTGAATCTTAGAAGATACCCATTGCTGATTACTCTATTGGTTTCTTGTACCAAACTTGACTAATTAAATATTTTTACAAAAAAAAAAAATTGATGCCAAGATGATAGAAAACGTTACAAATGGGGGTGTAATTGGGCTAAATATTTCAGCCTAAGTCGAACCGAACTCAAAAAATAATAGTTTGTTTAAATATATATTATTAATTTTATATTTATTTATATATTATTAAATAATCATAATTATTATAAAAAAAATATTATTTATACATATGTATTGTTATAACATATCACATTATTATGTATAAATAGATGAATAAATATTAAATTATATATATTAATAAAAAATATATTTTTATTTTGGCTTGTAAGCTGGCGAACATAATTTTTTGTGCTCAAGTTCGTCTCGCTTGAAAAACTTGATTCATTAGGCTCAGCTCGAGCTCGAATTCTCAAGTTTTAGTCGGGCTATTTTCGAGCCGGCTCGAATCGTGGTCACCTCTGGTGAAATTGAAAGCTTAAGAGAGTTTTTTCTTTTTTTAAATCCATTTCTTTACTATTAATTTATTAATTGTATCACTAATTCGAGTCTACACGTGATTTCATATATTCTTTACCTATTTATAAAACAATTATACTCTCAATTAAAAAACTACTTATGATAGGTAGATCAATTACAAGATAAATATAACTCTACACTAAATTCTCGAGTACAATCAAATCGAACCAGAAATATAATTCTCGAGTGTATATATATTTAAATGATCTATATTTGCTCAATAATGTTAATGAGTAGGGTCAAAATTGCACATAAAACAATAAATATTCTCATAAAATAAAGAAAATGACAACTCTATATATTATGGGCCCTCTCACATGGCTCTTCTAGGATTGGCACGTGCCTGGAAGAATGATAAAAAATAATTTAGGAATTGACTTAAATGGATATTAAATTCAGAACTATATATTTGGTACAAAAATTGCCTCCTTGAAGCAAGACAAGGTACTCATATTTTACAACATTTAATCATATATGACAAGAATATAAATTTATATTTGATTGGATTGAATTTTTTAATATCTTGATCATGTTTTTTTTTTTTCAATATCTTGAGTAGAAAAAGGTATGGCAATTTTAAGGGGATCCAACTAGGGTTATCGAGAAAAATGATTTATTATAAAATATTATTTGTGTTAGTTCGAAATAATTAAATACCCACTTTTATTTAAAGAACTGGCAAAATAAATCTTGTATTTTTATTAAATTTTGCATGAAATCCCTCCTTGGTATCAATAATTAACTGAATTTGTTTAATAAAAATACAACATTTGTTTTACTTATTTTTTAACAAAGAAAGGTACATAACAATTTCGAATCAAATACATGGTGTTTTGTAATAAACCAAATAAATATTGAAGATTTTAATTGTGGAGAAACACAATAATTATTGTGTATGAATATAATATATATAAAAATATATATATATGCTCTCTAAAAATACAAGTTATGGGTTGTGTAATTTAATTCTTAAGTGGGCTCGAGAGACATTACAGATCAAAAAGTAAGGCCAGAAAGAATCCCACACAAACGGCCCAATATTATTGGGCCTTTCATGGCAAAAAGGCCCAGTTTTCGATAGTCCAATTAATGGGCTTCAAGCAAACCCAAGATGTCCAGCTTCTTGGTTCAGCCTGCTACTCATAATTGTATAAATCCTACTCTTTTACTACTATTGATATTTATATTTACTACAAGTAGTTAAAAGATAAAAGTTGTTAAAATTAAAGCACAAAATGAATTAGGTGAAAATTTGGGGAAAATATGTTAATGAATAGGAAGTTTTAAATTAAAAGTTTAAATGTGAATATAATATATAAGGTAAATATTTTTGAGAAATAAAGTATTTTAGTCAATTATATCGATCTTCGTTGTTTTTACATGAAGAGATAAATTATTTATTATAACGCCACATAAATCTGTGCATGCCTTTCACGTTGTATTTTAAACATGCGATGATTATAACAAATTAAATTATTGTATTCGAGTAGTATCAGCCAATAATATATGGAATGAAGTAATAAATAATCAAAGTTGGCCTACTAAAAAAATCCAAAATTTCTCACACCTTTCAAACGTGTCATTAATCATTGAAAGATTATATGTAATGTAATGAAATATATTTTTAGAGAAATAAATGAAAAAAGGCTAAGCTTTAATTATGACATGGGATTTCCAATAATGTTTTTTTTTTTGTAAAAGGGTTATTTATTGAGCAAAATTTGTAATTATTGCACCAATTATGTGAATTATATTTAGCACTTAATAGTGTCATTATATATCTATACTTATATACTATTATTAGGGATGATAAAAATTATTTTTCTCATTCAATAAACACCTTCATTATCTAAAATAATATTTTTTTGATAAAAATTGGCAATCACTATCTTAAAATGTACATAAAATCTGACAAAATCAAAACATGAATATTAAATAATGGCAACATTCTTTCTAGTCCCCATATATTGACCCTCTCAAGACCATGGGTAAAATCGTCATTTCACCTTGGCTGATCATCTTCAAGACAATCTAGAAACTGGCAAAAGCACTGTAATAATCCCAAAATTAGAGGGCTTAATCATAAATACACAAAACTACAAGCCCCCGCAGTTAAAAGCCTGTTCCTAAAGCGAGTATGAGTCAAATGACATTTCAGTCCTCAATTCTTCTCACAATTTGACAGCTATTCAGGCCCGTTTTAGTCATTTTGTATTTGTCCCCTTGCAGTAGTGGTATAAAGTGTAATTTACCTATTTTAAAGGGACTAAAGAATAAATTCTCATTCTCTGAGCCATTATGATATCTGCAACAGCCCCTTCAATCAACCAACAAAGCTCTAACACAAATAAAGAGAATTTCTTTAGTCTTCTGCAAATCAAAACTTTGTTCGAAAAGAAATAAACTAAGAAAAAGAAATAGAAAAAATTCAGAAGGGTTCTTTTTGCTTTTTAATGGGGTTTAGGTAATCTTTTTCTATCTTCAGTTTGATTTTTTTGTTCAATAAATAACGCATAAACCCTTTTAATATCTTCATGGGATGTATATATATATATGCTTATACATGTGTGTGTATGTGATATAAATATTTAGTATAATCTGTATTGCATTTTATAATCTGTATTGCATTCTTTCCTCAAGATTTCAGTTTTATCTTCAAGATTTATTGCTGTTTTCTTGGTACCCATTTAGTGTTTCAACTCTCAGGGTTAGATTGTATGTTAATTTTCCGCTATTGTAGAGATTTAAACAACCAAAAGTATTTAACTTTATATTCTATTTTGTGGGTTTGGTTTAATACATGTGTTTCAGAGGCTGAAGGGAGATGAAATAGGAGAAAAAGATTGTACTCTTGGGATCTGATATTTGTATTTTGCACTTCTGGGCTCCAAAAGATGTCTCAAACCAACTGGGAAGCTGATAAAATGTAAGGTTTTCTATTCTGTTTATCAATACCCTTTTGAATGAAGCTATTTATATTCATGTTTGGTATGTGATTGTATTTTTTTTTTTATTATTTTGGACAAAGACCCTGTTTATGCAGTAATTTCTTCTTAGTAATAGATTTCTGACTTTGGGTGGGTGAAATCTTGAAACAATGTTAAGTACTGTCTTTAGTCTTCTCGTCTGCTCCTTGATTTACATCTTCATTCTTGTGTTTGTGTAATAGGGTTTTCTTTGTGTGTGTGTGTGTGTGTATATTTTGCCCTTCTCTCAGGGTTATGATTTGTGAAAGAAATGAAATTTTAATTTATGTTTAAAGGATGAAGATAATTCGTATAGAGTGTTCTTCTTGGTTTTTTTCGTTTATGCCATTTTTTCTTTTTACGCGTTGTTTTGTGGAATATAACCTCACATTTTTCTAACTTGCCTATCGTGATTTTCTTGATTTTCTACTCAACTTACTTTCCGTAAAACGACTATTGTCTTATATGTGGGGTTAGATATCCCCCCTTTCTTTTAGCGTATTTCCCGTGCTATCTTGTTTCCTTTTATCAAATGTAAAAAACTTAACGATAATGATTTTTTTGCTGTTTTTAGGTTGGATGTGTATATTCACGATTACTTAGTGAAGCGAGATTTGAAGGCCTCGGCTCAGGCTTTTCAAGCAGAAGGGAAAGTATCATCTGACCCCGTTGGTGAGTATATAGAAAGCTGTATATATTATGATAGTACCTTTACTCATTTAACACGTTCGTTTTTAGATATCTTAATTTCATTATTTGTATGTGTTTTTTAGCTATCGATGCTCCTGGTGGTTTTCTCTTCGAATGGTGGTCAGTGTTTTGGGATATATTTATTGCCAGGACGAATGAGAAGCACTCTGAAGTTGCTGCATCTTATATTGAGGTTGGCTAAAAAATCCAAAAATTAGTCCTTTTATAAACATTTGAATACATTTTTGCCTATCATACATGAAGTTTATAGATCTCTTTTATGTCAAACAATTTCCCTAAACTCTTACAAGAAATGTCTTATGGTGTGTTTGGATTGAAGGATTTGAAAACTATGGATTTCAAATTCATCGAAAAATCCATTTAAGTTCGTTTGGATGAATTCATGTTATGATGGATTTCAAATCCTTTGCCATTCATTTTGAGCTCTTTTCTCCACAACTACGGTGGATTTCAAATTACTGCATTTTAGAGTCATTTGAAATCCTTACTCCAAATCTCTTCCATCAAATCCAAATCCCTCGATCCAAGCACACCCTTAGGGTGTGTTTGGATTGAAGGATTTGAAATCTATGGATATCAAATTCGTCAACAAATTCATGAAGTTTGTTTGGATGGATCCAAGTTATAATGGATTTCTAATCACTCGACATTCACTTTGAGCTATTTTCTCCATAACTACGGTGGATTTCAAAAGACTCCATTTAGGTGACATTTCAAATCCTTCCTTCAAATCCCCTCCTCAAATCCAAATCACTCGATCCAAACACATCCTTATTGGTTATACAACATTTTTTGAAGAATTTGCCAAAAACAGTATTTTATCATTTATTCTTACCCGATTTTTATCAAGTGTGTGCATGATATAGGCTAATGCACTATTATTACGAGTTGGATAGTAGTAATCTAATCGATTATTTCACTTTGTTCGATAAAATCAGACTCAGTTTATGAAGGCAAGGGAGCAACATCAACAACAACAACCACAAAACCCACAACAGCAGCAACAACAACAACAACAACAGATACAAATGCAGCAGCTTTTATTACAAAGGCAAGCTCAACAACAACAGCAACAACAACAACATCAACAGCAGCAACAACAACAACATCAACAACAACAACAACGGCGTGAAGGTGGTCTACTCATCAATGGCATAGCCAATGGGGTTTCTGGAAATGACCCTCTAATGAGACAAAATCAAAATCCTAGTACTGCCAATGCTTTGGCCACAAAGATGTATGAAGATAAATTTAAGCTACCCGTTCAAAGGGATTCGTTAGACGATGCAGCTATGAAGGTACATGTTACATATACGGGCATAGAAGAATTGTGATTCTTTTAGTGTGTGTTTGGATTGAGTAATTTGGATTTGGGGAGGGGATTTGGAGGAAGGATTTGAAATGACACCTAAAATGGAGTCATTTGAAATCCACCGTATTTATGGAGAAAATAGCTCAAATTGAATGTCGAGTGATTTGAAATCCATTATAACTTGGATACATCCAAACGAACTTCATGGATTTGTTGACGAATTTGTAATCCATAGATTTCAAATCCTTCAATCCAAACACACCCTTAGTTCAGCTTCTAACGATGCAAATATTTACTCTCAGCAAAGATTTGGAGATAACATGGGCCAGCTTTTAGATCCAAATCATGCTTCAATCTTGAAATCGGCTGCAGCTGGTGGCCAGCCATCTGGGTATGTTGAATATGAAACTTATTCAAATCATTAGTATGATCAATCTTTTTTCGGTTTTCTAATTAGGAAACGAAATGTTTTTCAGACAAGTTTTGCATGGTGCATCTGGTGGAATGTCTCCCCAAGTTCAAGCACGAAGCCAGCAATTTCCAGGGTCGACACCGGTCAGTTCTTTTTTTCCCCGTAATATTGTTTCTAGTTTTATTTTGACTTTGATTTATTATGTTAATATATATGGATTACAGGAAATTAAAAGTGAAATGAATCCAATCCTCAACCCTAGAGCTGCAGGCCCTGAAGGCTCATTGATTGGAATACCTGGTACATTCATATCATCTTTAAGCTTCAAGTAATCTTTATTGCAGATGCACGCGTTGTTTGAAATCAAGAAAATTAACTTATTGCCAGCAAATAAGATTTATTTTATTTTATTTGCAAGACATGCTAAAAGGTGAAATCTGACAACAGGAACATTGGAATATAGCAACGCTATATGTTCAATTATCCATTTAGTTTTTCCTGTATGTTCCCTACTTATCTCATTCTCCCTATTTTAGGGTCAAATCAAGGTGGCAACAATTTGACATTGAAAGGATGGCCATTAACAGTAAGTATATTATGGTTTAATTGTGTTTAAGCCTCTCATTTATTTCATAATTTATATCACAGAAAGCATTTCGTAAATACATTGTCTTTTCTTTTCTTAATAGTTAATAATTTGCGTCGAATTTAATAGGGTTTCGATCAGCTTCGCCCGGGGCTTCTCCAGCAGCAAAAGTCATTTATGCAGGGTTCTCAGCCCTTTCATCAATTACAAATGCTTTCACCTCAGCACCAACAGCAGCTTATGCTTGCACAACAAAGTCTTACATCCCCATCTGCTAACGACGTTGAAAGCAGAAGGCTTAGAATGCTTCTTAACAACAGAAGTTTGTCTATGGGGAAAGATGGTCTTTCGAATTCAGTTGGCGACCCAAATATGCAACAAGTTTTGCCTCGCGCAGACCCTGAGATGTTAATGAAGGTGCTTTTCTTGTTCTTCATTAATTAGATTTATTGTTTTGTGATTTAAATTGTACCTCTTCTAATTATGAAACTTTGGTGTATTTTTTATGGTCGTATAGTTGAAATTAGCACAACTGCAACAACAGCAGCAGCAACAACAGAACAGTAATCAAACACAGCAACAGCAACTTCAACAGCAACCTCAGAGTTCAAATCTCAACCTCCAGCAAGATAAAATTATGGGTTCTGGCAGTGTAACTGGCGATGGTAGCTTGTCAAATTCCTTTCGTGGAAATGACCAGGTCTTTTCTTTTCCATCTTATTAAAGAACCCTTTTTTTTAAATCCCGTGCATAGTCTAAATGCTTGGGATTTTTCTGTCACATCTTGATGTTAATGATTTGCTTGCATGTATACATATTGAATCGTGCGAATGCCATATTTCAGGTCATAGCCCTTATCAGCTTTCAATAAAATATACATTGCATAATGTAGATTCGGTATTGGTTGAATGCATTAACAATGTGGCAAGAACTATTAACAGCTTCAATAGTTACCATTTCCTTTAATTGATACTGCCCACTTAAAAAGAACCTTTTTTTTTTTAAATAAAGGCAAAACTCTTAACCAACCATAAGATTGTGCTTTTATGTATTGCTGCATGTTACAAGTGTTGCTTAAGTATCTGAAATTTAGAGAGGGATTAAATTCTTAACATGCATTTCAAGGCTTCAAAAAACCAGACTGGAAGGAAGAGAAAGCAGCCCGGGTCATCTTCGGGCCCCGCCAATAGTTCAGGAACTGCGAACACAGCGGGCCCATCTCCAAGTTCAGCTCCATCAACACCCTCAACTCACACGCCTAATGGTGTGATGTCAATGCCTGCTTTGCCACACAGTGGTAGTTCTTCAAAACCTCCACATATGATGTATGGAGCTGATAACACTAATACTCTTACATCACCATCAAATCAGTTGGTAAGAATAGTCATCATGTTTTAGGTTTTTTGAATAAAGTCGATGTGATTCTAGTATTCTACAACTTTTCATTAACATCTGTTTTTGATAGTGGGATGATAAAGACCTTGTTCAAGCTGATATGGACCATTTTGTGGATGATGTTGAAGATAATGTGGAGTCCTTTTTGTCACCTGATGATGCTGAACCACGAGATGCAGTTGGGCGTTGTATGGATGTTAGCAAAGGTAAGTAGACTGTTTTTACTAAAATGTGCTCAAGACTATATTAGAAGTTTATGGAACTTCTCTGCTTTTTAAGCATATAGAGATGATTTTTCCTATTTCAACTACATCTTGATATTTAGATAGGGATGGCAATTGGGTTGATTGGGTCGGGTTTGGGTTGGGTTCAAAGTGGGTTGGGTCCAACTGGGTCCAATGACAAACACATGCATTATTGTTGGACCCAATAAGGACCCAAATTGGACCCAACAAAGACCCAATCATAAACCCAATAAGGACTCATCAAGGGATTCTATCAAGCTTTGGAAGATGGAAGTGATGAAATAGAGAGAATAATGAGAATAAATGAAGAAGGAAGAAAATGAAAGAAAATTAGGGTTCTAAGTGGTGTAAGAGGTTGAGATGGAAATGAAATATTATTGAGTTGGTAAATAGGTTGGACCCGAATTGACCCAGATTGGACCCAATTTATAACCCAATTGGACCCAAATATTATTAAAAGCCAACCCAATTGGAACTACAATGCTAAAACCCAACCCATTGAAAACGTAGTTGCTACCCCTAATTTAGATTATCTCAACTAGTCTCATTTTCTAATTGCAAATTATGTGAAAGATTTCTCTGCGTTGATGCTCTTTTATCACCTCAAATTCCGGATCTCCATATAGGATTTGTATTGTAAAATATCAGTATATAGAAGCATTGGAGTTATCCTAGGCTTCTTGGAGTTACACAATCATGACATATTTTCATTTCATATATACTGAATTCTTTGGAGAAGTTATTATTTGAATAAGCCCTGAAAGAATTTTTTATTTCACCCGAAAAAAGCTCTCTTTTGAATCAACACCAGTATGTTCTTATCGGGAATCCATGCTCTTCAGGGTTTACTTTTACAGAGGTGAGCTCCGTTCGTGCTAGTGCTAGTAAAGTTGTGTGTTGCCACTTCTCGGCAGATGGGAAGCTTCTTGCTACTGGCGGTCACGACAAAAAGGCGAGTTTTTCACAGTTGATGAAAATTATTTACAACTAAATGACGATTTTATATATCATAGAAAGGATATGAAAATTATATTTGAATAATGCAGGCTGTTCTTTGGTACACCGACACTTTAAAGCCAAAAACGACGCTTGAGGAACACTCATCACTGATTACTGATGTTCGTTTTAGTCCTAGCATGGCCCGCCTTGCCACGTCATCATTTGACAAAACTGTCAGAGTCTGGGATGCCGACAATGTTAGTTGATTAACGCATATAATCGAATATCTTCTTGTTCTTGTATATTTGCACTTAATCCTTACTATATTTGAATCATATTGCAGCCTGGCTATTCGCTTCGTACCTTTACGGGACATTCTGCTGGTGTAATGTCGTTGGACTTTCATCCCAACAAAGAAGATCTCATCTGCTCTTGTGATGGTGATGGTGAGATTAGATATTGGAGTATTATTAACGGTAGCTGTCAACGAGTTTTCAAGGTAAAATATTGAACAAACAAATAAAACAAGTTTTCCTATATGTATTACATGGAAAGATTGCAATTTTGGTCCTAATGGATCGGACCTGTTGCGATTCTAGTCTCACTGTTTCTGAAGTTGTAAAAACAGTACAATTGAATTTCATTTTTGTTCCGCAATTTGGTCCCATTTGTTTCAAACGGATCGAAATTCACTTGTAAAATGCGTATGCCTTGGAATTAAATACTGATTGCAAGTGACTAGGGGTGGCAAATGGGCGGTTCGGATTGGTTCCAACGGTTTGGTTCTTAAATGGTTTTAAGGTGGAACCAACTCAACCCAAAAGGGAACCAAAATCAACCCGAAAGGGAACCAAGCCCAACCCGACTCAATACTTTACATTTTGTTCTTTATAATTTAGAGTATTGGCATGCGATTTGGGCCTAAGTTTAAATTAGTTGGACCCAACTTGGAACCAACTAAGAACCCTTAGGAACCAACCCAACCCAAACTAGTTTAATTGGGTTGGAACCGTGGTTTCGGATCCATTTTGCCACCCCTACAAGTGACACATGGCTAGACTAATGGGATCAGTACGTTTCTAAGGTTTGGGACTAAATATACCAAAAAGTACATCATATGAGTCTAATTTTGCAAGTTTGTAAACAGTGAGACTTAAATCGTGAGATGTCTACTATAGAGGATGATGCTACAACTTTTCCATACATTATATTGTTGCCAAATGTTGGAAGCAATTAATTTGCTCAATTTTCCCATATATGATTGGATTAGGGTGGCACGGCCCAAGTGAGATTTCAACCCCGTCTTGGAAGATATCTAGCTGCAGCTGCTGAGAATGTTGTTTCAATACTTGATGCAGAGACACAGGCTTGTCGGCATTCATTAAAGGTCCGTTTTTCCTCCAAAATTCTTGAATTGTGTTCTTAATCATTAACTACATAAGCACCCCTACAAATAATGACGATAGCAAGCTTGGAACGAATTTCGAACAAATGATGATATTTTTTGTTGGTCTGTGTGAATTGATAAGGCCTTGTTTGTTTATGTTTTCAAAACCCATTTTCAACTTTTTAAATCACAAAATTCCAGATAAACTTAACACCAAATTTTCATCCAAATTCTCATTTTTTTCAACTTTACTTTCCAATCTCCTATATAACTAACTATCAATCATATATACAACCTTTCACACATTTAACAATCAAATCAATCATTATTTCACTTTATCTTTCACTTTACAATTTTTTTATATCTATATTTCTTTATTTTTTTATTCACATAATCATTATATACACAACTAACACAATTATTATATACATCATCCATCAACCTATCACTATTGATTTGACATATTTTACAACTTTCAACCTATTTTTAAAAACATAAACAAACAACTATCATTTTCACACGAATTTCCATAATACACAATTCCCGATAAAATTTCAAAATTTCATCTCAAAAACACAAAAACATAAACTAACAGGGCCTAATTGACACATATTTTTACCTTCATCTTACCTTAGTGTGTAATTATTCCCCCATATTGGCGTTACTATATATGTAGGGTCACACGAAGCCTATTCATTCAGTTTGCTGGGACCCATCTGGAGATCTGCTGGCATCGGTTAGCGAGGATTCGGTGAGAGTGTGGTCATTGAGATCCGGAAGTGAAGGGGATTGTCTGCATGAGCTTAGTTGTAATGGCAACAAATTCCACTCTTGTGTTTTCCATCCTACTTATTCGTCTTTGCTCGTTATCGGTTGTTACCAGGCAAGTTATCTCATCTTCATTTAAATTACATAGACGCCCCTCGCATGAAGACCGAGTTATGCGTTTGGATCGAAGGATTTGAAAGCTATGGATTTCAAATTCATCGACAAATCCATTTACGCTTGTTTGGATGTATCCAAGCTGTAACGGATTTCAAATCCCTTGGCATTCACTTTGAGTTATTTTCTCCATAACTATGGTGGATTTGAAATGACTCCATTTTAGTGTCGTTTCAAATCCTTCCTCCAAATCCCCTCCCCAGATCAAAATCACTTGATACAAACACACCCTTATGTTTGAAAAAAGTAGATTCCAGTTTCACCCTAGCATAATTTCATCGGTTGTCAGTAAAAGCAGATTTTTTTCGAGCTGTTAAAACCGGTTGGGGGGGAGGGGTAAATATGCAATAAAAGAGGGATGTGAATGTAATTATCACTTTTCCTTTATAACACACACGAAAAAGAAACAATTAAGTAATATTGAGATGTTTATTTACAGTCTCTCGAGCTTTGGAACATGAACGAGAACAAGACAATGGCCCTTTCTGCACACGAAGGTTTGATTGCTTCGTTGGCTGTATCTACTGCAGCTGGCTTGGTGGCTTCTGCTAGTCACGACAAAATCGTTAAACTATGGAAATGATTATGTATGTATTGTTCCTCGTATCGTTAACACTTTGTATTCTCGAAAGTGGTAGTTTGTGTTTTGGTTTGTAGTTCGTTTTTCGTGCTGATTTTGCTGCTCTAAGTTTGGTGGAACCTTGAAAGGATTAGGAACTAACTGTTATACTGTTGTGGATTGTTGTTGGACTTTGGTTGAACTAATTATAGCTTAGCACAAAATTAAACCTTCTTATTGAATGTTCATTTTGGAGTTGTTATATGCCATGCACAAGTATGAATGCAAGATTTAGTTTACCTGTTTCTTAAGCATTGTAATTGAATTGGATTGTCAATATTTGCCTATCATGATGTAGGCATTTTTGTGTGTTTTCGGAACTTGGAGTTAAACTTATTACCTGCGGTGTGACAGGGGTGGCATTGGGTGGGTCGGATCCATATCCAGATTCAAATATAATATTGGGTTGGATCCATACCCGAACCCAAATATAATATTGGATTTGAACCCACACTTGGACCCAAATATAATATTGGATCTGGACTGGACATGGACCCTTATATAATATTGGGTTTGGACCCATATATAATATTGGGTCGGATTCATACCCAAACCCAAGTATAATATTGGATTTGAACCCAAACCTGGACCCAAATATAATATCGGGTCTGGACCCAGACTTGGACCCTTATATAATATTGGGTTTGGACCCAGACCTGGACTGATATATAATATTGGGTCTAGACATAGACTCAATTGCGAGACCCAGGTTCGGGTTTGGGTCCGACCCACCCAATGACATGCCTAGCTTGTAGTCATTTCTGTGAGCTCTCGGAAGGAGTTATAAAGTTCCTACCTTCAATGTACCCATGGCTATACACAATTCTTGGGCGTTTGAGAGATGTAAGGTATAGGGACATTACTAAAAACGTAGAAACAATTGAGGGTTTTCGAGTAAGCTCAAAATAGTGTTAACACAAAATAGAAAAAGTTAGTAATTTGGGGACTCAGATACATTTGAAATGTCATCAAAAGGCGACGAGCCTTCGTTTATGAACGACGAGCGAACCAAATGGTTAATGTCTTCATTGTCCCCTAAAAGCTTAAGAAAGAGCAAGAAAATAATGATCAATTTGGTTTGGTTTTAAACTTAAAAATCTCATTACTTTAAATAAATTTTGAAAAAAGAAAAAAAAAATGGTAGATAGAGAAAGAGAATTCTACAAAAATAGAACAAAAAGACTTGTGAGCAATGAAGAGTATATGTATGTGTGTATTTATAGAGTTGGGAAAGAAGGTTTACTTTGTCTCCAAGTTGTGCATATAAAAGTTTAATATTCTAAGGAAATATAATAATAAAGTATGTTTAATATGTAATAAAAGTTGTCAATTTGTTGTATTATTCAAAAGTTCATAACTAATCTTCACTTGCTCTTCACGTTTTTTTGACTCTTACACAAAGAGCCATCATCAGTTTTTTTTATTTATTTAATGATAAACTCATTTTACAATATTGCTCGAGTTATATACATCTCGATAGGTTTTTATTATTTTATATGTTATTCATGTATAGGACGAAAGACTTATTTTTCGTTACGAGTCAAATAAAGCATCAATTTTTTTTTTGTGTGTTGGGTCAAAGAAAATATAAATAATTAACAATTGGGAATATTTTTATCATATACTTTCGACCTCCACAAGATATCATGTGATACTGTTTTTGGAAGAACCTTTCAACCACCAAAATAAAATAAACCCACCTAAATAATTTATAATATTGCTGATCTAAACAATCATACCCAACAAAATGCTTTCATAAAATAATATCAGCAATTTTCAAACTCAAAATTCCAACTAGCAAATACATCATACATCAAAATAACTGCCTTTTTTCTTTCATACTTTCTTTCTCTTTTAAGTTCAGTAGGAGTAAAAAGGCATAGAATAAAATCAGGAGAAAAATAAAAAACAAAATAAAACTTGTAAAAAAAACCCAAAATTTGTCAAAACACATAATAAAATGTCGAAAGGCCTATCGTCTCCTCATTCCACGCCCACGACCGCGGAAAGCACCTCCGCCTCGGCCTCTACCGCCCATAGCACTTGCAGCAGCTTCTCCTTGTGCACTCTCAGACTGCATTACCAATGGAACATTACATAATAACCCAAATACAAAAAGAAAAAGAGAACAATTTGGTCATATTTTTGTAGAATAAGTTGAGGATCATATATATATATATATATGTCATGTTGCATCATTCAAGATTATATACGAATTTAACTGAAAAAAATCAAATCCATAGTTAGGAGAGTTTTTTCTAAAATAAAAGGTTCATTTCAGGAAACAGGCGTATCGGATTGCGCAAATCGCTACGAGTGATAATTTTGGGGAAATGAGTAATAGTTATGGCAAAACTGCAGAAACCTTATGGAAAGAGAAACGTGCACGATCTGTTACACGGTTACAGGTACTAGAGTGAGTAAAAAGTATTTCTACAAATTTAACTGACTTTTTATAAACATAATGGGTTTGGAACTGGAGTAGGTTTAAAAGTGATGCACATAAAAATCCAGTTACCTTGGGGTTCTTCACAGTTTCGTCAACGCTCAGAACAAGGCAAGCCGCTTCTGTAGCCGCATTTATGGCATTAATCTGTCGAAAAAATAACATAATGTCAAAATTAAAAGTCTAAATACAAGTAATCAATAGGTCATATAGGCTAATAAGGACAAAATAGTACCTTTACAACTGCCGGTTCCCACACAAAGTTAGCAAAAGAATCAGCAATTCCACCAGTGTTGATGTCTACACCATAAGGTGCACCCTCACCTGTTTATCGCATCAATAAATGGAAAATGTTTCACAATAGGAAAATATACATGAAAACAATAACAAAAGCACTTCAACAGTATAATACAAAAGCATTTCTTCTTACCAAGTAAGACCATAAAGCAAATATTGCATGTGATATTATTAAAACTGACGAGGCTTACCAGATGGAAGGGCATGCTTTTGCCTCAGTTTGTTCAACACATCAGTAGCATCAAAACCAGCATTATCACACAGTTGTCGTGGGATTACCTGCAGAAGTCAGTGATTACTATATAAGATTGCGAAACTAACTAGTTTTAACAACCAAATAAGCAAAGGTAAAGCCCACTATTCTCTAAAAATGCAAAAAACTATACAGTGATCACATGATAAGAACATAGAAATGAGGAGAAAGGACCCAACTATGAGACAAAATCCTACTGGCCATCAGCATTGTGATTCATCAATATAAGATTTTCACATAATTAATTTCACGTCACATAAAATATTCCATAGTACAGCATGAGAACAAACCATTCTGTGAACAAGTACAAGTCTATTTTTTTCAAGATATACCTCAAGCGCTTTGGCATAAGAGTTTATGAAGAGTTGGGACTTTCCGGCAATTGTGCGTGCATGTTGCCTCAAGTATCGGCTTATCTCCATCTGCAGACACAAGTTTTGACAATTAAAGCTGCAACATAATTAGATATCATCCAGAACACACATTTTCAAAAAGGGAAGTAGAGAGTTCATACATCAATAGCACCACCACCAGCTACTACAGTAGAATTTTTCATGGCCCTCCTCACGATCATAATTGCATCATGTAAACTTCGCTCAGCCTCTTCAATGAACTGAAATAATCAAAAACAACAATTGAGCCAAACACCAAATCATGTATTATAAACGGGGTAAATAAAAGGCACAAACCTGATCTGCTCCACCGCGAAGAACAATTGTGGCAGTCCGACCAGAAGGGCATCCACTAAATATGTTAAACCGCTCATTTCCAACTTGCCTCTCCTCAAAGAGGTCACAAGATCCAAGTACCTTTCAAACATAAATATAAGTTCTTAATTCAGAGATATATACATTTATAAAGTAAAAACATAAATTAGAGAGCAAGCATCTCCATTTGGTCAATATGGATTAGGGTGACAAAAGCAAGAAATTAACCTCATCAATTATGTTATTTACGGTTGTCTGTACAGTCCCACCAGTAGCAGCTGCAACCCGCTGCAGATCTTCTTCAGTAACACGACCAGCACAAAATATATCGCGGTCGGCAAAATACTGCACAACAAACAAGAATATCAACAAATTTACTCCTTCCCTCTATAAAATCCGTAAGGGATTCAAGCCATACTATAAAAATAATACAGAATATCATTGGTTTCCACAAAAATCATGTTAAACATATCATAGGCAAGCACAAACTGCTTATCTAAATCAGATTAACATAGATTCCCACATGATCCTACGGTTCATTAAACATAAAACAGTTACCCCATCCCAGGAAATGATTTACATTGTAATTTTCATCACCTATATAAAGATTTTCCGGGAAAAAGACATGAAAACTAACAAGTAATATAAGCCATTACCTGAGTTGCAAGATCACCAATAGCAAGTCGTGACAGAACAACTTTAGCTCCACTCTTCACACATTTATCCAACTTGTCATAAATAATATTCCATTCGGCATCTACAATTGATTGATACTGTAATGGGTCTGACAGTCTGTACATAGAAAGATTTCCCGGGAATGGTAAGCATTTTCTGAAATAATTGAGCAGTAACATTGCAGGAGGTAGACCAAATCAAAGTTGGAAAAATATTCTAACCTTATCTCGGCGTTTTCTTTCTCTGATTTCAGCTCCAATTCTATGTTAAGCAAGAGTATCTTGGGACTTGAGAATTTCTTCGGTTGTTGCTCAAAACCAGCATAAGAGAATGTCTTCTTGAAAGCGACACCATCTACAAGAAAAGAATCCCTCATAGTACCTCCAGGAACCTACAAAAGCAAGATTAGCACGAAAATCTAGAAAAGAAATGCCATCATCCATAAGAACAATGACAATCTCTCTTAAGATGATAAAAATTCGATCTCAAACAAAAGATTTATATACCTTCTTTATTCCAATCATGTTTAACCTATCCTCATTTCCAATGGCAAGAACAGCATCCACCACCATGGTCGCAAAGAACTCCTTTTCACCACCAATAAGCTTCGAAGATAGTGTTGTAGCAGCACATTTAGCCAGTAAACTCTTCTTTTCTTCCAAGCTCTTTCCCTCTATGCTTGTAGCTAATTCTTTGATCTTCTCAATGGCCTAATAAGAAAAAACACAAGAAGCGCATGAAGCATAGCCCTGTGTCCAAAGTCCAAATAGAGCAAAGAATCTTGTGTCTATACCAGAGAGGAAGCTGTTCGATAACTCTTGATAAGGTTTTGAGGATGCACTCCATCTTCAACAAAAGGTTTCGCTTCCTTCAGGAACTCTCCCGCAAGTAGAACTACAGTGGTGGTTCCATCACCAACCTGCAGATCAGAACTTAAATAGTAAGAGAGCCTTAATTGGTCATACAACTACACACTAGAAATTACGAAGACTATAAAGAAGTAAACAATATACAAACAGTTTTACAAAATTGCAGGTTAAACACAACATTAATTAGTTCTAGGAGGCATGCAAAGAAGCAATTTATTTCATACATTTGCAGACACAAAAAGGGGCAGCCCTTCTATATTTGGCTTTTATCATTCCTTTCTACAGGTATCCAAACTAATGACCACAACCTTAAGCGATTCAACAAAAAGGAATCATGTTAAGTATAACCTAAAAAAGTATAAGACCAGAAAGATGGGATAACATTCAGCAATTCAAGGCTTCTCGTCTCTATTTGGGTCAATAAGTTGATACAGATTCACTCCATACTTCTCGTTCATCATACATGGATCCTTAATTTCAATAAACTTCATCTCAACTTGTTAGAAAGTAACCACAAACGTTCAATAATTTTATAACTAACTCATCCAGTATAACTTATTCATAGTACATCTATTACAGAATGATGCACCATTTCAATAAGAGTTATATTCAAGTATAATTACTCATTCGAATAAAAAAAGGCTATGAAATTAGCAGTTTACGTGCACTTTTGATACAAGAGATAGCAAGGACAACATGGAAACAGAACATCAATTAACAATGTATATAATACCTCAGAATCTTGAGACTTGGCAATATCTACAAGAATCTTGGCAGCAGGATGAACAATGTCGAGAAGCTTCATTATAGTGGCACCATCGTTAGAGATAGTGGTGTTCCCCTTCTCATCATGGATCAACTTGTCCATGCCCCTTGGACCAAGAGTAGTTCGCACAACATCAGCCACAGCCATGCACGCATTTATGTTGCTGATTAACTGTGGTTTTCCTTGGGATGTATCAGTCCCTTCCTTGAGCAGTATGATCTGGGGTTGCTGTTTTTCGAACACCAAATAAATAAAATTAGTTACAGTATAGGAGGCCAGTGAAAAACAAATTGATAACCAAAAACAAAAGTAGATTCAAGGAATCAAGTTAAGGATAAAAAGAGAGGTAACATGCAGGATACTAGGTAATCAAATTCAACAAGCAGGGTCAATTTACAAACTTTTCAAATTTTTCCAGTGTTTCATAATTATTGTGAAATTTGACTTAAGCTAATAATAGATGACTAGTAGGCCTCTACAACTTTTACCTTATCATTTCAAAACTTAGCTGCAACTATTCAGGGCTTAAAATCATATTGGAAACAGCAAAAATCTGTTGAGAGCTATTACATTAAGCTAAACTAAAAAAATATCATTGCTTCATCTATGTCGGTGAAATATTTCTTAAACAAAATCGTTTATTATTATTCGGAATCATGTATTATGTTATTAGTAAAATTTGAACTCCTCCTCGCTCTTACAGGAGCTCTATTAATGCTGTAGGAAGAATTTTTTTTCGAATGAGTACCCTCTCTTGCCTTCAGATAAGCTCTTGCTAACAACTTTTAAATTTGGGTTGGAAATGGTTACTTAGGCCGCAGGATGAAGCAATTCATCTTCATTTCACAAAAAACTACAAACCAAAATGTTTCAAATTTTTTTTCAAATTTGCACACGTAAATTCGAATTAAATAACCTTAAATGGATATCCAATAACATGTTTGCACATTATTCAATTTCTCAAACTAAACTAGACAAAGCAGTGTCCCTTGTTCTCGCAATAGATGGGAATATATACGTGGATATAATTCTAGTTGAATATATCTGATTACTTTCTCCCGAGTTCTAGAAAACATTGAGGACAGAAACTCTAAACCAAATGAAAACATCATTATACAAAACCTAAAGTGCAACTATTCAGGCACAAACAATATAATTGCCGAGGCACGTAATGATGGAACCACATAATCAAAACTCAGAAACTGAGAATGTGGATCTCCATCAAATGAGACGGTAAGTAGAATATATTGTAACCTGACTCCACTAAAATTCTGAATGCTGATTTGTAACCTCTGCAGTACCAAGGTAAAAAAATCACATTTTATCTCAGCCAGATCACTACAAGTAGATCATCTCCATCGCGTTTACACTAAATTAAAAACTTTAACACTTAGAAATCTATCAGGCCCAATATATCACTCATACCACCACGTTTACACTAAATTAACCTAAAAACAAACAACTAAACAATAATATTAAAGAAAATCAAATACAAATTAGCTAGAATAAGCACTCGTGAAGCAAAACAATGAAGAATGCTGCGACGCGAAGCAACATTTCGTTCTCAACTGAAAACAAACACAAACATTACAAATGAAGATAGGAAGAACAGATCGAGCTTACCATCATTGACGCCATTGTCAGATGCGAGCTGCGTGAGTGAGTATGTGAAGAGAGAGTGGGGGGAAACTTCTAGGGTTTTAAGTGTTTGTTTGTTCTGTTTATGTGTGTGTGTTTTCCTTTTTGGCTGTAAGAATTAAAGGCGTGTTTGGGTTGTTTATGATAACAAATGAAACATTTTAGAACAAATGGTGTGATTATTCAGATTATTGTTGTAAACTATTCGAGTCGAATAAAGTATTGTTTGTTTAAATTATTATTGAATTTTGAAATTTGCGTTTAGTTAAATTTATTTTTAAACTTGTAAAATAAAATATTTTTGAACTTTATAAACATGACTTAAACGAGTCGAGTCGAATAAATTGTTATTTATTTAAATTATTATTAAATTATAAAATCTCCGGTTATTTAAACTTATTTTTAAACTTGTAAAATAAAATATTTTGGAGTTTATAAGCTTAAATTATTTTTAAAAACTTATATAAGTTAATGTCATAGAAAATTTATCAAACATTTTGTAAGAGTTTATAAGCTATAAAGAGGTTATAAAATATTTTAATAGTTTATAAGTTTAATCAAAACACTCAAAATAAAATTGAGCTCAAATGAATTTTTACTAAGTCGAACAAGCATCAGGGTTGACTAGTTTTATTTTTTGCACATATTTTATTATTTTTACTAATCAAGTTAAGTTTTAATCGAACTTTAAACTTATTGAAAACTTAAAAGATTGATCATGTTTACTTGATATATTCAGGAACCAATCTCAAATCGAGTATCTAATATAATTAGTTTATTTTTTGACCGAAAATTTATCTAGTAATTTGTATATACTTATTATGCATAAATCACATAATACCAAACACAAATCTATCAAAATTTCCATTTTCTTTTTCAAAAAATCACCACTTTAGATAGAGCTTACAGTGTGAAACAAGACGATAACAAAACTCAATACTTCAATATGGTTGATTTTTCAAGCAAAAAAAAAACTCATTTTCTCAAAAGCTCTAAACAAAACCAAGTCTTTTTCCACCAGCACCCTGTTTGGCTTGCTTCAACTGCTTACAACAATCTATCCGGTTTTACGCCGTTTTTTAGTTGCGTTTCGATGCCAGCTCAGATCCTCGTGTAGATTGATGTCCTAATTCAGACAAACGGGATCAAAAATATCGAACCAAACTGCTGTTTGTAATAAGTATCGAATATTAAAGAAAACGAGACAAAGTTCAGTTTTTTAATCACCAGAAACGAAGCCTCGGTTTGGTTCCCCTTTGTCATTTTCGCCACGGTTTTCGCCTGCGGATGGCTTAAATCCCGAGTTAGGCTTGTATGTTGTGCACCAAGATCCACCGTTCGATCCAGCCAGGGCCATTATGACATCTGCCTGATCAGACGGACCATAACGAATCGAAAACCGAGTATTAGATTTACAGAAAATGAACAAATTTTGTGATCCCGTTTGGGTTTTGAGAGTTTGATTGATGATGTCATAAAAGTGATATGATGACATCACCATGTGTGATCTGACGGTTCACAACGCCGATCATATAGCAAGTGTAGTTCACTCACCTAGCAAATTATACGAAGAATTTTGCGAACTCGACCCGGGCAAGAATTTTGATTGTTTAGCGTATATGAGCCGATAAGTAAAAAGGTAAACATAATTCTATTATTATAGGACTAATGTTTTTCGAGTGCAGATTGTTTATAATTGCAATAAACATTTCAATCAACATAACAACAGCAGTTATTTAAAACAAGTCGATTTCTTTTGGATGATCAAATACCATAAAAAACTAATCTTTCTTTGTTATCGTTCAAATATTGACTACAACGATAACGAAATGAAGATGGCGGATTATACTTAACTACCAATGATATTTAACAGATTTGTCACAGCTTCTAAGTAGAAAGCATGCTAACAGAAAACTCGAAATTTTATAATGTTTTTTTGTCCTTACAACACTAAGGTTGTAATAGTTTGGACAGACCCGAAATTTCCAACTCTATAATGAGCATGTGTCGTCTAGTTCATACATAATTTTGGCATAAAAACATTTCCTATGTTTTTTCTTCAAAACCAATTAGAAATATGTAAAAAAGGTGAAATCTTTAACATTTTTTCACCAAACCCGAGTTTCAAAAAGTAAGTTCCAATATATCGGTGATCAGCACAAACAAAGATAGAAATTTAGACATTTTTTGCACTTAATCAGCACTTAATACTCCAAAATGATGCAGAAATGTACCTTATTCGGATGAACATTGTCGAAAACATGAGCTTGACCACTGTAGAATATAGTCATTTGACCACCAGCAGATTCTATTCCACGCTGACTGTCATAAAATCGAGACACATATAACTCATCAATCTTATTCGAATTTCTAAGCTAATTCAATATATATACATACATATATATATATATATATCGAACCTTGGAGTAGTAGACGACTCGGGTTCAGAAATACAAACACCGGACTTCTGTTTACCACTACGTATGAGCACCCCTGAAGGCTGTCTCGCAGATACTGCATTGATCGAGCTCAAGATTCCCGATCCTTTAATCCCGGTCCTAGATCCTTCATCAGCCGCCGTCTGTGTTATTACAGAGGGGCCCACATTTGTCTCGTTCGATCTCTTTTGATACCCAAACGGCATAACTTGATTGGTTCGTGGAGGATATTGTAATCCCGGGCCAAGATTCACGGGTATAGCCCTATCCCATTTAGAACTATTTGCATCGATTCTATTACCAGATATAATAGAGCCTGAAATTGGTCTTAAATGATTCATGCCAAAGGACGATTCGTCATCATGGGCCCGCCTAGCTCGATCGCCTCCCGAGTATTTCAGCAGCTGGCTTGGAAAAAAAAAAATCACATCAAATTTCAAATTTTGGACCCTTTATTACCATCACAAACATGATTTAAGAGGTGTTTTTGTTGGTGAATTTGCACTTTTCGAAAAAAATCCAGAATCGAAAATCCGAATGGAAATGGAATATATCGAGGCGAGAGACTACTCTCTATCTTTAACGCTGAATTGCCCCGCCTAGGTGGTACGGGTCATTGCAACAAGCGTCCCAAGATACAACGATATCCAGTTCTTGAGTAGGACCACTCCTCACTCAAGAACACACACGAACGTTATTAACTGCTCGAACTCTCGAAAGAAGAAACATAGAACGTCTTCTATGTTCGGTACATCGATATCACTATATATAGGTACAGAATTAAAGACAGAATTGAATACGATTAAATTCTGACATAATGTTGGCATTGTAACTGCCGAAACGTTTTATTAAGACATAAATACCATGGCGGTTACAGTTGACAACCAAGAGTCAAATTTAACGGGTGCAAAAACGTGATCAGCGTTTTTACCGGGACGATTCTATTTTGTCCGTAATTTCATACGTCGGAAAATAATAAATTTTCCAACAGTTTTTTTGTAAGAAGGTAAAGTGCAAACCTTTGTTAAAAGCGGGCCGTCTTGTGAATCTGTTTGTCCTTGTGGAAATTTCTCTCTTGACGAAATCATGAAAGAGTCGGAGTTACTTCGCTTGTACCCCGTGAATCTATTGCTACTTTCGGGCCCTGTGATATCGCCTCTCGATCCGTAAAACGGTATCCCCTCCAGATGAACATGTTTCTCTAACATCATCGAACGAAAAATCATTCAAGTACTCATATAGTAATCATCAAGAATCTTAATAATCAGATTGCAATTTATGTTAAAAATCAGAACCATTTGTCTAGAACCTTAATAAACGCAAAAGGGATCCGAAACATAACTCGTTATTTAGTTTTATATGGACTATATATACACACAAAGGAGAGATTTCAATTGAACTACTCCATCAATGACCTCATACTAAACCACTCCATTGACAATTAGTAACAATAGCCAAAAAATTCAACAAAAGGAAATGCCCACAGATATATATATACATATACATATATATATATACACAAATGCAAACAAACAAAGAATCAACAATGCTGAATCCACTACAGCAGCCAATATGAAGACACAAGCTCACTACATCAACTTGCAGACAAAAACAATCTAAACCAAACAAGAAAAAACAGTATCTAAATGGGGCAAAAAGTAATTATTCAGCTAACAAATACTATTACATAAACACTAAACACATAGATGCATAATCTAATAATAATAACAACAACAAAAAAGGGCACAAAAATTTAAACCTTCTCACAACAAATTAAAAAGGAAATTTTTGAAATAGAAATTGTTTTGATGTTATGATATCTTCTTACCAGAACCCAGATCAGAAATGGCAGATTCTTGGCCTTGAACCTTATTACCAAGAAAATCATGGAAAATAGAGGGCTTTATTTCACTATCACCACCACCAACACCAATACTATTATCATTATTTGCTTTGTTACTCTTACTATTGCTCTGAGTATGAGCCATATGTAAAAACACTCTGATTTCGATTACATAAAATACATCACAAACAAAAAAGGTGCCATTTTTAACTTTCTTACAACAAAATCATCACAACCCAGATGAATTTATGAGCTCAAAGCAACGGGTTTTATTGAAATTTAGCCAATAATACAAATAATTGAAGTGATTATTGCTCTGGGTTTTTTTCAGTTTGAGGGATTTCAAGAAAGCTAAAGTTAAAAGTAAGAGGGAACACGAATTTTAGGAAAAAGAAAAAGGAAATCAGATATAATTTATTTATTTATTTTTTACAGTGTGAGAGATAGAGCATTAAAGTGGAAAAGTTTTTTTCTGGCAATATACAGATACAAAATGTGCATTCTTCTTTTGTTACAGTACCAAATAAACACTTAATTAAATGTAATCGAATTTGTAATTAAATACACAAAATTTAATTATTCGACCATCTCTATTATTGAATTTACTGTTGTGTTTTCTTAAAAATCTAGATTTTTTTGTGGAAAATTCAATTGATGGAATAAGAGAATGATGGTGGATGCTTTAGGTAGCTTTAAGAATGCAATAGGCCTTTGAATCTTTACTTCATGATTTTGTTGATGAAATCATTTAAATTCTAACTTTCTACTTATAAAAACTTCTACTCGAATCTCATTAAAGTTGCGTAAAAATTATACTTACTTATAAAATTTTGTGCCATATTTAGTTCAATTAACGTTAAATTTAGTGTACCATATATCATATATTTAAATGCGATTGGTCATTTATTATAAATATTACAATAGATATGATAAATTTAAATTTTTGCCTATATAATGTTTTATTTTTTAATTTTTTTTTGATACAAAATATAATGTTTGATTAAATAGGAAAAGAAAGACATGTGAATAGTGGAATTTGGTTGGTATGTGGAGTGGAGACTCTGCCCATTACTCAGCCGTCGTTTTCTCACATTGGCCTTCGTGCTTTTAAACTATTTCATTTTACTATCATTATTATTATTATCTTTGCCACAAGATTCTCCTCCACTTGTCTTTTACTTTTTTTCTTCTAACAAATCAAAATTTATCTGAAAATAAATGAGTCGAATCGAGTTAAAATATTTATTTTTTGAAATTTTAAATGGATATGATGTGTATAAATGAGTCGAGGCAAATGAGTTGTTGTTCAGAGTTGAAAATTATGTGTGTAAATGAGTCGAGTCAGATCGAATCGAATGAGTTGTTATTTAAGTTGTTTAAATAACAAGTAACAACTGAGTTTTAAAACTAGTTCGATCGTTGACGAATTGAGCTTAAACAAGTTTTAATCGAGTTGAACACGAACTTACCTCGAGTGGTTATAATTATTTTTTTAGTAATCGAATCACGCTCGAGCTGATTTTTGAAACTTATCAAACATAAAAGGTGCTTCCAATTTGGTTTGATGAGTTACAAAACGAGTTTTTAACTATCGAACTTGAGTCAAATATATAACGGTGCATTTGGATCGATGGATTTGGATTTGAGGAGTGAATTTGGAGGAAATGATGTCATTTGAAATCCACCGTAGTTGTGAAGAAAATAGCTCAAAATGAATGGCGAGGGATTTGAAATTCATCATCATCCAAATGAATTTAAATGGATTTGTCGATGGATTTGAAATCCATCGATCCAAACGCACCTAATAGTTTGATTCATTTTTCAATCACAGACTCATACTCACCACATCAGGGTTGGAACCTATTTAATAAACTAGAGTTTGCTTATCAATATCGTCTTTCACACAAGATGATGTGAGTATTTCTCCTTAAAAATTTGAGTTTTTTTTTTTAAACTATGAATATATAAGTTAATTAGATTCATAAACCTACAAAAATATATGAATATAAATTACTTGTTCCTAAGTAAATTTGATAAGATTTTTTTAATTATAATTTTAATTTATATTGAAAAATAAATGGCTACGAATTTGAACATAGTTAATTTCTTTATAATTTTTAGGGTTCGGATTATTTAAACTTCCTAATATCCAACTAATACTTATAAAGAGGAAGAATTTTTAGCTTTAAATTTTAATTTTATTATGGGGTAATATTATTTGTAGAGTGTAGTACAAAAAAAGTATATATATTATTTATTATATATATAATGTGAACTATATCGGTCTATAATATTTTGAGGATCAAACACTAAATTATTAGAGCTTACTAGATGTATAAAATTTTACCCAAATCAATTACTATGTTATGTTACTTGTACTAGCCTGAATAGACTTAACTCCTTCGACCTAATTATATACTATGAAAAAATTTAATTAGTTATCGATGAATATATCTATCTATATATATAGTATTATTAAAGTCAATTTTATACTCGACTAATTATTGATTCCCCTTTGTGGAACAACTATGACTATATCTTAAATTTATGATTGCTAATAGCTTATATAATCACGATCACATATTATATATTACTTAAAAGTTAAAACGCTGTTCATTTTCTTTATAGATAGAAAAATTGAAATTAAATTTATTCCTCATATAGTCATATCCATCATGAGTAATGGGCCTCTTTGATTTCCTTCTATGACCAATCATTTTCAAGCTCACTAGGTTTTATCTTCCCTTGTGCAATAATTGCTTGTTTTAGCACTTGACTTATATAGTATATATATATATACATAATATATATATATAAGTCTATGTATTAAATTTTTATTTTCTCTTTCTTGTCACATTAAATTCCCTACCACATTCCCTATCACATTTCTTTCAATTCCACGACAGTTAGTCAATTAAAGTTTTTTTACTTTCTCGTTCATCCATATCACTAATTTTAATAATTAATTTTATAGTTATATTTATTAATTAAATATTTAAAATATTTATTTTTTATAAAATATTAATTTTAAAATTATTGAAAACGTACAAGAAAATATTAATAAAATATGGAGTAAAAACCTCAAAAAAAAAATTTGGTGTCCAAAATGACACAAACTTAGGCTCTATTTATAGAGCTTGAAAAAAGAAAAATAATGGTGAAAAAAAATTAATTAATTTTGCATAATTAATACTCAAAAAAAAGATTTACAAAAAAAAGAAAAAAAAAATAAGGATGGGACGCGTGGCAGCATCCCATTGGCTGCCTTTTTTTTTGTTTTTATTTAATTGGGTCCCACATAACAATTTCTCTACCAAATTCCTTCTAGGGAATTTTTCACTTCCTCAAACTTTCCCTACCAAATTCCAATTTGCTAAATCCATCAATTTCATTTCCCCTCCTGCTGTACATAGCCTAAGAGTGTATGTGGGTCAAGTTTGAGTTAATTTTGATTGAATTTTTTGACTCAAACTCAAGTTTTATTTAATATTTCAAACCCGAGCCAAGATTTTTGAGCTTAAACTCGGATTCATCGAGGCTGAAAAAATGAGCTTAAGTCGAGCCGAGCTTGAACTCAAGCTCTAGGAAAAGATAAAAAAGTTGTTTTTTTAATTAATTTATATTAGCATTTCCATTTAATTATCAAAAACGTAAGTTTTATTTTTATTTTAAAAAATAACACATAGAGAAGAGGTTTGATATAAGTCATAATATTTATTAAAAAAAACGCCGTCATTCTTTAAATAAATAAATAAATGTGTTGAATAATTCTCGAAACCTCGTAATTTATCAGATTTGGTTTAAATATGATGATGCATAATTTTGAAATTCAAATTAAAAAAGAAATTTTCCTTTATTCTATAATTTCTTAATTTAAAAACTTTGATGTTTTATCATGAAATGGTTTATGATAAAAATGTCTCAAAATGTCTTGATTGAGATTTGTAATAATAATAATAAAGGGCCCATCAATAATCAGTTATCAACTTATCACATATCAATAATGAGCTAATGAAGTAACTAAATCCTTAGCCCACCAAAATACATCATACCATTTGATTTTGGGAAAGTGTTTTTTATGTTGATAAGTGTGTAACAAAATAAAAGTGTACAAATAGTTGTAATTATATTATAATTTTTGTAGAAAGTGAAGATTAAATCAAGAAATTATTAGTAAATTTACTCGGACCCACAATTTATTTCTAAAAGTAATCAATTGGGCTAATTAAATAGACGTCGCCACAACAATACATTCTCGATAATTAATACTATGTTAGTATTATTAGGGTATAAAATGTAAATTATGTATTATTTTGAATGAATACAAAAAATAATATATAGAAATCATATATATATATATATTATATTTTAATACATGGGCCTAGACTAACAATATGATTATAAT
Source organism: Verbascum thapsus (assembly GCA_963669365.1). Taxonomy (NCBI): domain Eukaryota; kingdom Viridiplantae; phylum Streptophyta; class Magnoliopsida; order Lamiales; family Scrophulariaceae; genus Verbascum; species Verbascum thapsus. Next base: position 12,701,033 of record OY770109.1, read on the forward strand.
CTACAAATGCCTTTTTGCAATTGGCATGCACGTGATTTTGAATTTTTGAATAGATTCAGATTTGAGATTCAAATGAAAATTGAAATTGGGTCTTTGGTAAAAGTAGTAAAAAATAATATAAAATAATAGTTTGATTTAAGACAAGTTTAAGTATAGAACATGGTACATTGTCAGATGTGGACCAGAAAAAATACCTTTAGCCTAACCTAATTTATTCTTCCCAATAAATTTGGATTGGAATTTAATGATTTGGAATAATTACATATTAGTAATAATTAGTATGTATTATTTCATATTTAAATATATTTGTTTGTGTCTAATAAGAGACAATGACCTGTTTGGCTGGTCAAAATTGTTTCAAAATGAAGTTTGTCACTTAGTTGGTGGTGGTGGGTATTATTCTAGGCAGATTCTGATTTTTAATTCATATAATTATTATATGAATAATTGATGTAATTATTATTATTTATCAACTTATTAGTATTGATTTGACATATTTTATAATTTTTAATCTATTTTTTTAAATATAAACAAACATCTATCATATTTAAATGAATTTAGGTGGCATACGATTTCCGAGAAATTTTTAATTCAAAAATATAAACAAACAAAAGATGAACGAGAAAGAGAATTAATTATTATAATAAAATGGTGAATGTGTGAAATGATGTCTATATAATTGATAGGTTGTTATACAGTGATTAAAAAAATTAGAGTTGAGAAAAAATAAATTTCAATTAGAATTTGATATGTTAAGTTTATTTTCAATTTTGCAATCCAAATATTTGAAAATGGAATTTGAGAACATAAATAAACAAGGTCTTAATTTTTAATATACCAAAAAAGTATTTGTTTAACAAGAAAAAAATAAACATTTTTTTTAATTTGATTAAGAGATTCGAATTACTTATTAATTGATTTGATAAAATTTATAGTGGTGCCATGCAAAATTAATATTGGAAACTTAGAAGAATTTTCAACTAATTTACGTTCAAAACCATGGCCTTTCTAAATGTGCCTTTTTAAAAAGGTCTTTCTATTAGTTAATTTCATATTACTAATAATTTTTAGTTAATTGATTGTTATTTATTTAATTGTAAACATTCTTATAAAATAAAATGAACTATATATATGAAGTCTTAATTAGATAATCTTATACAATTGATTTTTATATGCAAATATGACTAGAAAAGTTCATAAGTTACGGGATATTTATCTCAAAATGGAAAATTCGTATGAGCTCGAACCATTAAGAACAAAAATCAATTTGATGATCTTTTTCGGTTGATACTATTTATAAAGTTTGACTCGAATTCGACTCAATTAAATAATTACTAAATTAGGAATATAACATCAAGCTTTAGTAACACTATACCTATTTAATGTAGGAAAATGCTTTTCTTACAGACCTGTAAGATATTTTAGCTTACAACCAATTTTTTAGCCACTAATTGTACTAATGAACAGACAATTGTGTAGCAATTTGTAATGTTGAATTAAAATATTTAAAACATAATCCCACGTAATTATATATAATTATAGTTAGTTCCAAATATATTTTAAAATTTAGGTGAATTTTATTAATTATTTTTAATCTACATTTTGTGCAACGAAAATCTTATATTAACTATAAAATGAATATTCTTATTTAATTTCATTTTTAATCTATGAATATCAAAATTGTATTATTCAAAAAATAATCTAATATCAAATAGATGTTAAAATTTTATAATATTCAACACATTTGATAAATTCAATACATTGTTAATTTTTAAAACATAAGAAAATCTCAAAATCACACCTTAAATTGGATTGGGTCTCTTTTATATTATTATTTAATTGCTTACTTTTTTTTTTTGGAATAAAAGATCATCAAATCATATCTTATTTAAGTGTTTAACTACAATAATTTTTTACCTAATATATGATATAAAAATAATTAATTAAATAACTACAATAAAATTTTCCCTTAACTATTCTACGGCTGTACATGCTAATCTCACAGAATTCTGTGAGATTAGCATGACCCTTTAATGTATTTAAAGTTTGACGATCATATAGAATATAATTTAATAGAAAACATAATTCGAAGTTTGAAATCTCGATTTAAAAATTCAAACTAAATATAAATATCTTATTCGACTCCACCAAATTCATTTTCAAATTAAGATTACACAATACACTAAAACCTATTTAAGATTTTAAATTAATAAACCTACCAAGAAAAAATTAATTATTTTTCAAAGAAAAAAATAAAAACATACATATTCCAACTGTTTTTTGAAATTCATAAATCAAATCCCATTACGATCTGAAAAATCTATAACTAATTATGAAGTAGTAATAAATTTATTTCAAGGTTTTTTGTTCAAATAATAAATCGTTCCCCTATATAATTAAATGAGATTTTTAATTATAAATTAATATTATAAATAATACTACAAGCCATTGAATAAATGACATATTTAATTATTATTTTTTGTCAGACATAAATTACAAAATAATTTTATACTAAAAGATTATATCTTATAATTAATTACCTTTTTTTCAGTTTTTGTTAAGAAAATACAGGTGAAATACATTTGACTAAGCAAGTTCGGGACACGTGGCGGTTATTTAATTAGAAAGCTAATTAAATTAAGGAGGAAATTAAACTAATTAATAATCTGGAAATAGCAAAATCAGGAGTGGAAATAGCGGTTTTGTATTTTTGGAATATTCGAAGAGTTTGAAAAGTTTATAACTGAAGCCCGCTCTCACGCTCCTATCCTTCATATAAATACCCCCACACTCTTCCACACTGTTCTCATTTCTCACACACAGAGCTCATTTCACAGTCTATACATACATACGTACTGTACGTATACATTTGCGGTGGACGATCGATCTGAGTGAATAGCGAAAGCTCGGAGCTCGGTAACAGCAGTGTGAGCTCAGCTAAACCTTTTTTTTCCTCATTTTTTGTTATGCATTTGAGATGTTTCTGGCGATTTTTAGGTTTTATGCTTTGTTTTGCTGCTATTGAACGTGTTTATTTAGCTTTGATGTATTTCGAGATATGAATTGTGTGTTGTTTTAGAGAGATTGAGGTTCGGTTTGAGAAGTTGAGGTTGATTTGATAGATCTGTGACCTCAGACTGATGTTTAGATTTGATGTGTTTTGTTTTTATGTTTTTCGGAATTTTGAAGAGATTTTTATTTGTAATGCAGCTCATTCAATGTGCTTTTACTGTTGTTTTGGTGTGTTTTGGTGATACATTGGTGGTAAAGAGGATGATGTGAGGTGAAAGCAAGATTGTTCTGGAAATTTTGAACACTAGAGTGTTTTTCATGATGTGTTTGTGTTAAGCTCATGAAATTGGAGTTATTGAAAAATGTATTCAAATTTGAAACAATGTTTCTTCAATAACTTGCTACGAACGCGAATTCGAAATGGTGATGAATTTATGGAATTTTTAGGTCAGCTTGAAATTAAATGTTGTAGTTGTAGCCTGTAGGTCTTGAATTGCTTGTTGAAAATTCTTGCGGAGTATCATCTATAACATCTATTTTATCTATATGGGGCAGGCGGTGGGGGATTTCTTATTGCCAGAGCACTTCGTGTTACTGCCAGAGCATGCTGCAGCTTTAGAAGCATACTGTACAGTAACTTGATGTGGAGTTGGCTTTTGTTAATGCGATTGTCTTATATTCACTTCAGTTCATAATTTGTTTTCAAACTGCGTCAGTTTAACTCTGCATTGCAATACTAGAAAAATTGTTGAATCCGAGCTGTGGGCTTAAATAGTCTCCGCAATTTCTGCAAGGGATGCATAGCATTCCGTCTATGACATAGTTGTGGAATGTATTCCACATAGCTCACCATAAGCTTTTGCCTTTATCTTTATTTGTTGTTGGTGAAGTTGTTTCAATGCCTATGTTGTTTGGATTGTAATTTTCTCTACGATTTCGTATATATCTAGCTTGTACAGGGGATCAAATTTGTTTGTAACATTGCTTTCATTCTATACTTGCAGCTCCTATGACGGCATGTTAAGTTGGTTTTAGGAACTGTTACCCCATGAATCATACAGTTATGAATCACGAGAATAGACCACCCAACCTCGGGGAACCCACCGTGCGAATAACACGAGCACGTGCAAAAGCATTGGGCCCATCAGGTGGATTGCCACCTTTACATCCTTCAGCAAAGCAGGATGGCAAACACGTTTTGCGAGCAAACTCGAAAAGATCTGCATCAGATAATAACATAACCGCATCCAGTTCAGCTGCTGGCCCTCAGCGTAAGAAAAGGGCTGTTCTTAAGGATGTAACTAATATCACTTGTGAGAACTTGTACATGAACTGCATCAATGCAGCCAGAGGTCAGGTAATGTTATTATCATCATTTTCGAGGAAATTCTCTGTTGCAAATAAAGCTTTATACTAGTCATTCGTATAACATTTTTGTTCTCAAACTTATTGAATATGGCCTTTGCTGTTTGTCAGCCTAGCAGACAGGTTGGAAAAGACTCCTTACAACAGAAGGGAATGGTGACACCTGCTTGTTTTGCTAAAAAGCCGAAGGTACTAGGAAATGACAGAGAAACCATGAAGGTAGAGATAAACAAAGTAAAGGTAGAGGAATCACAAGAAAGTTGTTCTGCTGCGAACTTGAAAATTGAACCAACCAAATTTGTCGATATAAAATTGGTGGGTACAGCAGATCACATTCCTGAGGGTACGAATTCCAGTGAACGTATTCTACTGCTTAGTACATCTGAGAGAGGTCAGATTTTGTACCAAGCTTTTGTACAAACTAAACATATGAAATTCTTTTATTTATGGACTATGCTCAATTGTACAATCATGTTTTCAAATGAGAAATGTATTGCAAGCTGGGACTACTTACGTTGGAAAGAAGTCACTGAATAGCTATTATTTTTGTAAATAGTTCAAAGAAATATATAGGATTAAATGTTCACTTGACATAGTTTCTGTTTAAAGTTCAGAACATGGTGAGCGTTGCTCTATATGGGAAGGCTTGGATGATAAGGGCATTGCTGATATAGATTCAAAACACAAGGATCCACAGATGTGTAGCCTGTATGCAGCTGATATATATTCTAATTTGTATATAAAACAGGTTTGTTGCTTAACTAAATACCAAAAGTATTTTACTCTAAGTTGCTTCTGCTGTATTCTGTTGCTTCCAAAAGAATTGTGTCAGAAGCCTTGTGTATATTTGCTTTCATCAGTCTTACAGTTCTTTCATATATTTATTTGATAGAATGCATGAATATTCTAATCACTTTGAATCTTTAGACATAAAATTCCAAGGTATGCAAAATTTTCCACTGTTTCCTTTATTAACTAAAGCAACCTCTGTTTTCCACAAAATCCTTTTTGCTTCACATTGACACGGTAAACTTTTGGTCTTGTCAGCTTGAACGGAGGACTTTGGCGGACTATATGGAACGACGGCAGCTAGACATTTCACAGGGTATGCGGGGTATTCTAATTGATTGGCTTGTGGAGGTTAGTTCACTCAATCACACCTTGTCATAACTCTATCACACTATTTTCTTTGTATTATGCCATTACTCCAAAAAAGTTGTTTGTAAGATCTATTTGACTTTTGTGTTCTGTTTTCTTGAATATTCTCAACTAGCAATTGCTATCGTTCATACTGGCGATTTTGCTGAAATTTTAATATGTCCCTACTCTTGATCACGCTTCTTTGTTAAACTTCTTTCTTCGGCTGTACCACACGACATGTATTTCACATTGTTGAACACTTTCTTCCAGCATAAAGAGGTGCAATTTTAAAAAATTATTTATACTCCGAGGGGAAGGTATAAAAAGTTCAAAGAGTTTGTGTTGTAGGGACTTATCCAAAATTGCTAGAAACGTAAAGGAACAATATTTCATTACCAAATCTCCTCTTCTTTTTCTTCCTTTCATATCTTCTTTCATTTTTTTTAGGGGGGAAGGGTTGAGGGAGATGGTTACTTTTGGCTCTAAAAAATTCTCAATCATTTTCCATGATCTCTAGTATTTTGTTTTCCTTTACTTTCTATGTGGTTACATGTGCATTGCCTCTTGTTTCAGGTTTCTGAGGAATATAGACTGGTCCCTGATACACTCTACCTAACTGTAAATCTTATAGATAGATACCTATCTGAGAATTACATTGAAAAGCAAAAGTTGCAACTTCTTGGAGTAACCTGCATGCTAATTGCTTCGTAAGTTACTTATTAGTAAATTACTTATATGATGTAAAAAATCAAGCATCACTAGCTTTACGGGTTCTAGTTTTATGTGCAACAATTTTTTTTCTATTCAACTATAACAGAATCGTACGCGTTATTCCTGTGCCGGATTTTTTAGCTTAATAATTTTGGAAATTTTTCTGATAATATATGCTATCAAGTCCTCTGTCAACATCCTGAAGGGAGTTTACTGAAGCTTTTCGTTTCATGCCTAATGTTCTTATTTATATTCTACTGTTTTATTTCCTGAAGGAAGTATGAAGAAATTTGTGCACCTCGCGTGGAAGAATTTTGCTTTATCACAGATAATACCTACACGAAGGAAGAGGTATGGCTTCTTCTTTTCTGAATGCAATTCTGTTATTTATCCAATTTACTATTGAATATCAGAATCTTTGGCTCCCTTATAGAAATAAAAAGGTTCACATATATGGCTCCCAAATTCCCTTTAAACAGACAAAATTGAATTATATAAGTTTTTCTCTACAAGTATTCTTTAAATTCATTTGTGTTCTCAGCAGGGATAAGTTTTAACTGTATACATGATAACATGACAGGTTGTGAAAATGGAAAGTCACATTCTTAACCTGTTGGACTTTCGATTATCAGTTCCTACCACAAAGAAATTCCTTAGGTACGTGTATCTATTTATAGTTCAACTATATATTCTTTGTAATTTCACTTTAATTTTCTTCCATGCTTCTTATAGGAGGTTCATTCAAGCAGCCCAAGTTTCTTATACGGTAGATAAACACAAACTCCACAGTTATCCATTTTCAAATAAGTTACCATAACTAAACAAAATGCCTCCATTTCCAGGTTCCTTCTGTTGAGCTAGAATTCTTGGCAAATTATTTAGCAGAACTAACTCTAGTCGAGTACAGTTTCCTCAAGTTTCTACCGTCCCTCATTGCTGCATCAGCTGTATTTCTAGCCAGATGGACACTTGATCAGTCTAACCATCCGTGGGTCGGTTTTCTTACACCACTTAATCCCATTTACCTTCACATTTTCAGAATTTAATTAAAAATCCATACACATTTCTGCAGAATCCAACCCTGGAACACTACACAAAGTTTCAAACATCAGACCTCGAGAAAACAGTTTTAGAACTGCAAAACATACAGCTTAACACAAGTGGATCCGTGCTTATTGCCATTCGTGAAAAATATAAGCAATCTAAGGTAAGCTTTTTTCTCAAAATATCATTTTTCTCCAAACTCTATTTATTGCACATTTGATGTTATTTCATTTTTTCACGACAGTTTAAGTCCGTTTCAACTCTCCGTTCATCAAAACCCGTTCAATCACTTTTCCTAAGCATAACAGATCCTCAAAGCAAATGAGACCAGATAATTCATTACAGCTAAAACCGACTTTCTTCTACTTGGATAAAACGGCACAAATGGACGATGTTATTCATGGTACATGTGCAATTTTCATAACCTTAGGTTTTGTTGTAGTATGTAAAGGGCGAAGTTATTTATAGAACGAAATGAAAAAGTTGCATTTTGAGCATACTGTGACCAAAAGTTGTATTAATTTGTGGTAAGTTAATGACAGTAGCTAACTTCTTGCTGGCTGGTAGATCTGTTCTGGGGTGTAGGCTTAGATTGTAACATGAAATTCCATTGATGAAAATAATTTAATTTGGACTTGTTGTGCTGGTATAGAAATATACCTTATTAGCACAAAATATGCTAATCTGCTAGAAAAAGTATGGGATTTGTTGATGTTATTTAAAAAAATGTGGACTTCTTATTTTGCTGAATTCAAATTGTTGTATTGTCTCTTGTCAAAATATTCCCAAGGGATGAATATAATTGTTCAAATTAAAAAAGATGTAAATTTTAACTTTCGATTTTCAAATATATTACACACACATACACATGCTATATATATGTATAGGCTTCAGCTCAATCCATAAGTACCAGTACTTAGCTAAGTTTATAAATTAGACCACAAAAAAGAACTTGAATATTCTTATGCCATAACTAACACATAATATATCAGCATTTTACTCACTTTTGCAGGGGCAGTCCACTTGATAACCCTATCATAGTAACAAACTCATTGATAATCCTATCATAGTAACAAACTCATCAAACAAGCAATTTAATTGCTAATCATTTCAGAAACTTCCTATTTCCACCACACAGTTTTAACTTAGAAAATTACAACATTAATTAACAATAGATCATAACTTGAAATAACAAAAAAAAAAAAAAAAAAATCCCAAAAGATGTCACTACTAGCTTTCTACTATCCACTACAAATACCCCAAAAGATCCGATTTTCTAACAACCAAAAAAACCCGCGTTTTTCAATTCATCTAGAGTAGACGGACCCCAAGTGGGTCCCACTCAACGGCTCACAAGAACAGCTGTGTTTCCCGCTATTGGCTGAAGGCTAAAGGCATCATTTTCCAAGCGTTCCCAAATTTGCTTCCTTTTTTCAACTACAAACTCTTTATTTTCTTGTTCCTTTTGGTAACTCGAAATGCAAACCAAGACGAGGGCCTCATCCATTTCGGATAGCATTTTTCGCACGTTAAGAGTTAAGTTGAGGACCGATTGGTTCCAGTGGTTTTGGGCGTTGAATTCGAGAGATGGGAATATAATCGGCAGTATAATTTGACGGTTATGTGCAACGAGATTGAGGATTTGGTCGTTGTTCCAAAGGAACAAAGCCCTTTCGGCTACCTGCAGTGGAAAATGAGTAGAAAGCTCTTTAGAGAAATAATTTTTTCGAAAAATGTTGGTATTGTTGTTGTAAAAAGGAAATAGAATAAACTGGATTGAGTGATTTGAATTTGGGGAGGGGACTTGGAGGAAGGATTTCAAATGACACCTAAAATGTAGTCATTTGAAATCCACCGTAGTTATGGAAGAAATAGCTGAAAGTGAATGTCGAGTGATTTGAAATCCATTATAGATACATCCAAACGAACTTGATGGATTTCTTGACGAATTTGAAATCCATAGATTTTAAATCCTTCAATCCAAACACACCCTAAGAGAAAAAGGCGTAAAGATGGATTTTTTTTTTTTTGGAAAAATGTTGGTTATTGTTGTTGTAAAAAGGAAATCAAGAAGGGTTCCAAGTGTTTTATACAACAAATTTAGGATATTTGGTTCAGAAATGGAATGTAGTTACATAATAAGCCAAAGTCTCCATCGGGTTTCATAGTTTATCAGAAAACAACCTTATAGAACATATTGATATGAGAATAAAAATGCTCCACAAATTAGCCAAAAAAACCAGAACAAATGAATTCTTAATCTTCTCTATGATGTTATTACATTGAAATATTGTTGGGGATTATGTTTACAATGTTATTACATTGAAATATAAAGGATTAAAACCTAGGGACAAATTTTTCGACGGATATTTTTAAGGGCTCATATTAAAAAAAATTATTGGAGACAATTTTGTAAACCAGACCAATACCCACAAATCCAGTAATATAATGATTAAATTGAGCAACTCATTGAACCATTGTCTTAAACATACAAATGTGTCGCACGTGTACAAAAAATCCATTAAAACGCATTTATGGTCATCTTTTCAAAATGTGAAACGAATTTGGCCGCCAAACGGTCACATAAACAGTGTCTAGTAGCCACTTGGCTATTCACGAAAATATCATCAAGATGTATTAGATTCGACTACCGCTATTAAAATTGTCGTTTTTCATCTAATGATTGAATACAAGACAAGAAAGCAAATAAAAGTAACTGGTTATACATCTTAACGATACCATACCACATTCATGCAATAAAAACATTCCACATTCTATATATATATATATATATTCATAACCAAACAAGTAAACAATTAAAGCAAACGAAAAAGCTAAAAAAATTACCTGAAAATGGTAGCTATTTATGCAACGGCTCAGGCGCGTGAACAATGGAACCATAACCTTTTGAAACTCAGCCATATTAATAACTTCCAAAATCTCCTCCAATTCACCTAAAAACATCACTTCCTTTTGGCTATTCGTGATTGGCCAATATTTCAACAGCCCGCTAATCACGCCGCTAGCCAACTTTGGCTCTTTCTCGATAAACTGACTCACACAAAACGACAATTGCTGAAAATAAACACCCAAAGATTTTGGCTTGTGTAACGGTATTAAAGCCCTCGAAAGAAAAATCTTATGCTCCTCTTTTAAGGGCAAAGCAAATCCAGTTATAACACTTCCAAATATCTCCAACAATTCAGCTATACCGTTGTGTTTTTCAGATTCGAAAACGAATCTATAGAAAACATTGCTCATGCTTTTCCTAATAAACGGTCGATGAACCATGAATTTACCGTATATCCTATGTAGGATCGCTTTTAAGCAGTCCCTTTCCCTAGGATCCTCAGAATCAAACAAGTCGATGATTTTTAGGATAAACGAATGATTTATGTACTTTTTCGCGACTTTTGCTTCTAAAGAAGTCGAAGTTACGAACTTGAGGAAGAAATCGTATACTATCTGAAGGTGGGGCCACGCGGGATCGAATGTGGGCTCATCATCGCTTTCATTTTCACCTGAACTTATATTACTCGACCGATTAGGTGAAAAAGCACGAAACAAGTTGATTGAGCACATTTTGCAACATGCTAAAATCGCGGGTTCGGTGAATTTAGGGTGGTTTTTGGTTACGAAATCGTGAAGCTCGAGCAATGTGGCTCGTTTGAGCTCTTTTTCTTGAATGTTCTTCGTGGGGTCGGTGAAATCGAACACTACACAGCAAAGACTTAACTTGCTAATGAAAAGATTCATTTTTTCTGAAGTTGGGACATCTTTGAATGCAAGCAATGGCTCAATTCCTGCAATCACGCTGGATGGAAAAACTGCGGCTCGTTTGGCAGCAGGGCTTGTGGAATTAGCGCGGCCAGAACCCTGGGCTGAGATATTGGGGCCCAAATTAGGGTTTCTTAGAGAATCTTGATCTGGTTTTAGGGATTTTTTGGGGAGTTTACCTAGAAATTGCTTCCACATTGTGGGTTTTGAAGCTTTTTTTCTCTCAATTGATGGAAAATTGAAACGAAGTTGTTGAAAAAGACTGGAACTTTAGGGTTTTCAAATTGAAAACATTTGATATAAATGGGGTGTATGAAACTCAAGCCAGGAGAAATAATGCATGGATGATAAAATTGGGGATCTGGAGCCTAATTCAAAAATCCCACATAATTATCGCATAAATTGTACAAAAAAGGTGAGATCTTTGAACAATTATCACACAAAATAGATCACTCAATGCTCAATTTTCAGTCTAATCAATCAAAAATCTAAACATAACCCACCATTAAAAAAGCCAAAATTGACAAAATAAACACAACAAAAGGGAGCAAAATTACTTATATGCATTCATATATAATGTACCAATCAATAGTTCTCTGTGTTTTAGAGATAAAAACTGAAACTTAATTAAAGATTTGATTTTTAAAGGACTAAAAAGAGCAACAATAATGAACCAACCTAGGATACCTCAAATAGAGAGAGAGAGAAAAATGGAGGAAAAAAACCACAAACACACATGCAGATTACAGGGGAAAGTTGGATCTTCAGTTACACATACATTTTATATAAATGTATGTAAATGTGCATATATATGTACTTGCAGAGAGAGAGAATATTTTTGTGTTTAAAATTTAAATTATGAAATTTGCCATTGATGGGTATAGATAGAACTATAGATAGTTGAAAACAGAGGGGATTACAAATCACAATAATAATTTCCAATTTTTGTTTGAGGTTAGAAAAGAAAGAACAAAATTAAATTATTGCAACTTTTTCACTGTATGTGTTGCAGAGTACAGATCCATGATATCAGATTTGCCTTTTTCCCTGCATAGGATATACAGTATGACCCTCCTTAGTAAAATGTTTAAAAAAAAATTACTATTTATTTTGTACAATATATGTACATGTATACTTATATATATACATATATATATACTATGAGATTTCTTGTGTATTGGTTATATTGTACTAATTTATTGAACGCATGTTGGTTTGAATGGAAAAAAATATTAAAGCGAGTCGCGAATGTATAATTGTGTATATTATGTGTTTACTCGTGATAAAGAAATGATTATTTGGATGATATTATTTGGTGGTTTTTAGGGTTGATTATTTCGTATAAAATGTAATGTAAAGTGTGTATGAAGTGTATTGATGGAAAAAATTGTTATAATGGAATAAACGTACTTGAAAATGAGCTCAAACTTTATATTGATTGATGTTTTAATTGTACCAATGAGAAAAGTTGTGATTGTGAATTAAAGTTGTTGTAAAAGTTTAAGTTTTTTTAGTTATATAATATTACTATTATGTAGTTAATAATCGATACGCATAAATATATTTTATCATATTTAATTGTAACTATAAAATCAAATTCGACCAACTAAGAAGTTTAAACTATAGGTTTAGAATTTAGATGATCAAAGAACAAAACATATTACATATTTATTATTACCATTTGAAAAACTAATAATGTTATTTACATACATTTAAAAAAGGAAAGAAAAAAGAAGCTTGAGGAATTATTTTATTTTTTATAAAGATTATTTTTCTTTCTTTTTTTTAATCTTGGGCAGCCCAACTCCTTAATTTTTTTATATGTTGTGGGCCTGAGAGAATTTGGACCACATGGATAGCCCAGCCCAACACCTAATCAAAACCATAGTAACATACTTGAGGCCCAAAACACATATGAAAATATTTAAATCTTAAAAATTCACTAATCGAAATTAATTTGAAATACAATATGATAATATCTAATTTGTCCTTTTATATTAAAAATATATTATGGAGCCTTGCTTAGACATATTAAATTTTAGTTAATTGATAGAAACTACTTAAAATATATAAGTTTGAGTTACATACTAAGGGTCTGTTTGGATGACTGTTTTTAAAGTGTGTTTTTGTTTTTGCAAAACAAAAATTTGAAAAATGCGTTTGGTTGGGCTTGTTTTCACCTTATGTTTTTTAAGAATAAAACTCCAAAATCTGCTATTTTGCAAAACATGTTTTACCTGTTTTTAAGTTTTTCAGGACACTTTTTCACTCCAAACTAGAAAACACGGCACTTAACTCCTTACTAAAAAAATAATATATTTTATCTCTCCTGATTTCACTCCCCCTTTCATCAAAACACATAGAGAGATAAGAAAAACAAATTTTTCCAGAATAGTCAACCAAACAGGATTTCAACATTATTTGTACTGCAAAATTGTTTTGATAAAACAGTTCTACAAAACTATTTTGCAAAACATCAAAAACAAAAAATAATAAAATATTCTTAAATTTACAAAATTTTAAATAGTAGGAATATACTAATAGAAAAAAATGGATCAATTAATGCAAGTATATACATTATTAATTCCTAGCTCAATGGTCATTGATTATGAATTGATGTAGTATACTATACAAAGACGTGAGTAACTGGATACAATTTGGTCATTTACTAACTGTCCATCTCAGTAGACTATTTATCACAATCTTTATACATAAATTGAATACTATTTATATATTGTGTTGATAAATTTTTAACCACTCTATAATATAAATGTAAATAGTTATCCACTTTGAACAATAAAAATTTAAATTTTACAAAATCAATGGATTATAATTATTTATAAATTAGATTTCATATCACGAACAAAAATGAATATCTAACTATTAATACTTAAATTCTTAGGAGATATTTAGAAATTTTTTTATTTGCATCATTTTTTTGGTGTTACAGGACATGTAGACCTCAAATATAGATATTTTATAATGTACTTGATTGAATCAAATTGCTTAATTTAATATGATTAAGTCTATAAAGTCGAAATGTAATAAAAAGATAAATGCTAATTTTCACTGATTAGGGGTATTTATAGAGTAAATAAAATTTATAATTATCTTAATTCTATTTTATTATTCAGTGAATTATCCCTAGTTATTATTTATGGCACATCAAATTTATTCACATATTTATTTATTATAAAATAAAATAAAAGTTAGAAAACAAAAATATGAGGACAATAAATAGAATAAACCCAAAAATACAAAGAAAGAAGGAAGAAGTGGTCCAATTACTCAGCTGATTTTCCCTCATTGATTGTTCCTTTCTTCAAGCCCTAGCTTATTTTCTGGTAAGCGATCAATTTTTGAATATTTTTTTTTGCATAATCTAGTAGATTCTCAACATATAATCGCTTCTGATAGTTCAATTCATTGCTGGTTAATGATTAATGCCTTTTTTTACATTTTTAATTTCGTGCTATTTTTGGTCGAATTTTGTTTTTTACTCTGTCTGTTTTTGCAATTGTTTTGTAGATATTAACTGGAAGATGGTCAACAATTTGTAGTACTAGGGATTGTAAATGAGCTGGGTTTTGCAATTTTAGTTATTTTTTTAGATTTTGGAATGGTGCCTAGTTGCTTTAGTTTGATCAGAAGTGCTTTTGAGTTTACTGTTCGAGCTATCTAGCTAGTGTAATTAATCGGTTACAAGTTAAGAGTCATGAGTATCGAAACGGTAACTATCACAATCAACTAATACAGTTAAACGGTAATTAATCGATTACAAGTTATGCCAGCTTGTGTCTGCATTACTGTATGCTGTTGAATCTATGATATACTATGTCCCTTACCTTGATAATTTATTATTTGCTTGAAGACACATGACTATTTGTTAGCATCTAAATAAAATTCTATTATGATGTTGTCGGGTTATAGAAATGATTTCTGAGAAATTATGTAACCAAAGATAGACTTGAACATTTCAGTGATGAGTTCCCTTGAGCAGTACAAACATCGAGTATAACGTTCGAGTTATTTTCTTTTTGTTCCATGTTAGGGTTGGTTTCTGGAATTAAACCATGGAGATGCTTTTATTTGTCAAACATGGAAACACAATGAGTTAGATTCTAACATCTGTGTATGTTCTCTTAACAGGATGAGAAGATATGAATCTGGCTGAAGTATCAGAAAACTAAGCAGCATCAAAAATCGTGTGACTATATTATAACAACAATTTAATTTTCAGGGAAAGGGGTCTCAAGGTCTTTACCAGTCTATCTTCCCATGTTTTCAGTGAGTGGTGTAGGGTCTGCGGATTTGCATGGCTTTTCCTGTACTGGGACTTCATCGTAAAATCCAAGCAAACAAAGTCCCTTTATTAATGGAACGTGCAGATAACCACAATCATAATGAGCATATTATTGATATTACAAGTAGTGATGCTTCTTCATCTAGTTCATCCCATGAAAGGCCAATCACTGGCTTGGAGCAGCTACATGAAGATCAGCCTTCTACTAGTTCAAGGGTTCCTCTTTATCAACCTTCACTTATTTCTTCTGGCGGATCAAGCTCAAGGAATTCATCTCTGATTCGAAGAGGAAATAGTCGCCGTCGCCACAGGAGTCCATTGAATTCTGCTCTATGGATATCCGTTGAGCTAGTTTTAACAGTTAGCCAAATAGTTGCAGCTATTATTGTTTTGTCTTTGTCACGACATGAGGATCCATATTCTCCTCTGAAAGCATGGATTGTGGGTTATACATCTGGTTGTTTGGTGGTCCTTCCCCTTCTGTATTGGCGCTTTAAATATCGAAATCAGGGTTCTGAGCAGGATTCATCTCAGCACAGCGAAGATTCTGCTCAGGGTAATAATTCTGCAGTTCCTTTGAGTAGGAGAGTCGTGGAAGGGGAAGAGCGCAGGACAACCGGTACAGCATATAGAGGCACTCAAAGTAATGGAGTACCAAATCCAAGGTATTCTTGCCTTTTGTTCTATTCAGACTATTTCCTTCTTTATATGAGAATATTGATGTTTCACACGATGTAATGCTTTATCACTCGTGTTTACTTGTTTCATGAAATTGAAGCATTAGAAGTTGTAGTTACATTCCTTGATGAATTTATATAGTCTATTATCTAGTGCACATATGAAGGGAATATATGATGGCTGACATGTTCTGAAGAAATTTATTGCAAATCCGGGAGAATCTGAAAGCACTATAGTATAGTTCTCAAAGAATAATGGATAGTCCAAAGTCTCCTTGATATGATGATGGATCATATTCGTAATATTTTGTGAAATTAAATTGGCAAGTTATATGGTATACTTTTAAACTAACTTCAATTGTTCTCTCCATCTTTCTATGATGTGCCCAAATTTATCTTTTTTGTTTACTTTATTCGGCATGTCGGAGAGTCCATGTCCAACAATTCTTTGTACTGCAATGGAATACGTTTTTCAGAGTGTTGGTGCACTATGGTATTAAAAACTATGCACACAGATTGAAGACCGTGGCTGGACTTGTGTTCAATAATTATAATCATTATTTTGGAGTGTGGACTGTGAAACTTGATTTTTTTTTTGTCTTTCCCCTTTTCCTTCTTAATAATAAACAGAAAAGTTATGTTCTTGGTTGTTTTGCCTTATTTCCTTCCCCTACTTAAAGCGCCATTGAGCTGATGTTTGGGAGCTTATTGTGTATTCTTTGGGTAGGGTAACTTGCACAAGGTCATCATTATAGTGTATCTCGACATACGTGTCCTACTTATGTCTCTAATGTCAAGGGAGCTACATGTAAATTAGAAGCACAAATTTATCTAAAAGGATAAATGTATGAAATTGAAGTATCATGAGTATATTCTAAGGTGCTAAATGCCCCGGGCTTAAATGTTACAGGCTTAAAGCGTTTGTTGAATATCTCAAGATGGCTTTGGATTGCTTCTTTGCTGTTTGGTTTGTGGTTGGTAATGTGTGGGTTTTCGGAGGGCGCTCATCTTCCTCTGAAGCTCCCAACTTGTACAGGTAATGGTAGAATAAATATTCGCTGAATGATTTAGATGGTTCTTATTTAACGTGCTCAATACTTTTGCAAATCTTTTATTTCACAGGTTATGTATAGTGTTTCTCACCTTTAGTTGTATTGGATATGCAATGCCTTTTATTCTGTGCACTGCAATATGCTGCTGCCTGCCTTGTATAATATCGGTCCTTGGCTTCAGAGAGGATTTATCACAGAACAGGGGAGCTACTCAAGAGTCAATTAGTTCACTACCAACTTATAAATTTAAAGTGAAGAAAAACAAGAATGGTGGTGATAATGAGAATAGCTCAACTGCAGGTGAATGTGGCGTAATTGCTGCTGGAACAGAGAAAGAGCGTACAATATCAGGAGAGGATGCAGTAAGCTTCATTTTGTCTCTGTCTTAAATTACTTAACGGTGTGTTTGGATTGAAGGATTTGAAATCTATGGATTTAGATTTCAAATCCGTCAACAAATACATGAAGTTCGTTTGGGTGTATCGAAGTTATAATAGATTTCAAATAACTCGACATTCACTTTGAGCTATTTTCTCCATAACAACGGTGGATTTCAAATGACTCCATTTTAGGTGTCATTTCAAATCTTTCCTCCAAATCCCCAAATCCAAATCACTCAATCCAAACACACCCTAAATTTCTATTAAATGCAATGTTTCTCGAGAGATGTTAATACTTCATCTTCTCTTTTATTTATTTGTTAGTATCATTTGATTACAAATAAATGAGTGAGGGGGCCGAATGTGTGAAGCCCCCATTTAGCTTTTATGACTGAAATGTTAGTTATCTTGATCTATTCTATGAACGTGAAAAATGGGGATTTTAACTGCACACTTAACTTTCGGAAGTAGCAAAATTACTATGATTATCGCCCGTTTTACCATCCTATCCCGACATTTTAACAAACCATTTCTCCTAAATGAGTTGAATATGAATTGGCACTCTCTTCAGGGGCAGGAAGGTACGAATAGATTCATAGGCATCATCTGTTGATCTTAAGTTGATGTGATCTCTTAGGGTGTGTTTGGATCGAGTGATTTGGATTTGAGGGGATTTCAAATGACTCTAAAATGGAGTAATTTGAAATCCACCGTAGTTGTGGAGAAAATAGCTCAAAATGAATGCCGATGGATTTGAAATCCATCATAACATGAAGTCATCCAAACAAACTTAAATGGATTTGTCGATGAATTTGAAATCCATAGTTTTCAAATCCTCCAATCCAAACACACCATTAAGTTATTCTTAAGACAACCCAATATATCTTAACCGTAACTTGAGTTGTGTTTCTGCTGTTTGCTTAACACCAATCTGACTAATCATCTCCAAGAAGTAACCTATCATTCTACTCCACACAGGTTTGCTGTATTTGCTTATCAAAGTATGTGAACAACGATGAACTAAGGGAATTGCCTTGCACTCATTTCTTTCACAAGGAATGTGTTGACAAATGGCTCAACATAAACGCAACGTGTCCACTTTGCAAAGCCGAGGTTGGTGAGACCATTTTCACTTCACTGGTTGAATCAACTGCTAGCCTGAGAAATAGCTCATTGCTATAAACATTGCTGTGAAAATAAACCTTTTTGGCCCGATTTGTCGAATTATACTTTGAATCGAGAGAGCTCAATGGGTTATTGTTTATTGTTGTAGATTGATGTATGCATGATAATTGCCCTTTTTCTGGTATCAAGTGTGAAGATCATTGTTTAGTAGTGTGAAAAGATTGCAGAGTTTTTTGGCTCATATAATGATGAGAAAATGGTTATATAAACTTGTTGTGTGTGAAGAATGTCATTTAGATCATATTATATGCATCTTATTTTAGTGAACTACCCAATATAGTACTAGCAAAACTATTATATTATGTTCTTAAGTTGCAAATAAATAAATATTAAGTAAATTTTTATGGGATTTTGCTATTTTTGCAAGTGTTAAATGATGTGATAGTATGATGCACTAGAATGGTGTAATGTAACTATGTGTTTGATGGTTTTCTTGAAAATATATATTTAAATTGCATTATTTGGACTAACAAATTTTGCAAACATTACAAAAATCTTCCGTCCAAATACATCAACTCAATTTTAATTTTGAAAAAAAAAAAGGTTTCAAGACGATTTGATTTTATTTTTTTGTACCTTGATAATATACGGTGCCATAAGAACTCAAATTTAATGAGCTCAATCGAAAAAAGAAAAGTTAAACAACCGATAAAGAAATTCAAATTTCTTTAATGTAATACGTATAGTATCAACGCTACGATTAGTAAAAAAAAAAAATGAAATGCCATAAATTAAAATTTAATATTAATTAATAGCTCTATAAAAGTTCAACTAAAACAATAATTTATTTCAAACGATAATATTTATAAAAAAGAATGAGAGGACGTAAATTAAAATTAAATATTACTAGCTCTATAAAAGTTCAAATAAAACAATAATTTATTTCGGTCGACTTAATTCGACTCGTTTTATGGTATTAAATTAATGGATAACATTTGCCCACGTTTAGTAGGAATGCGACACCAGTAGACCAGCTCAAAATATAAAACGTGTCACAAAACGAGAGCTATTAGCGACTTATGAATAGCGTTTCATAAACTGCGAAAATATTTCTAGGGTTTCTTCATCTCAATAATCTCCGTCTCTCTCACAGTCTCTCTCCGAATCTATACATACACATATACATACATATCTTCACTCCTAGCAGCACCCCATCTGCCTCCATCAGGTAACAATAGTCGTCCTTTCAACCTCACATGTATGTGCATTTTATGTATTCTGAGCTTCCTCTTCTTATTATTGATTGATGATTGATTGATTTTGACGCCATTTTATTTTTGTTTGTTAATGTATGGATTATACGGTGTAAAAATTGGATCTTTGGGTTTCTTATAGGAGTTTTGACCAACCCTTTTTTTTGTAAGTATTTCTGGCCTAGTGATTTGAAGTGTACTAGTTGACTTTACTCAAAATGATTAAGGTACTAGGGTTTTACAAGTATTGGGTTTCCTGATATTAGTGAGGAGACTGTTTTCTCCAGAAGTTTTTTTTTTCTCCCTTCTTCCAGATTTAGATCTTTTACTTTTGGACAATTTTGGCTTAGATTTATAATTGGGTTTCGGTCTTTCAATATTCCCCTTAATTTATTTTGTATAAATTAGACAATTGGGTGTTTGATGTTATGTTTCAAAATACTTATATTATGTTACTGCTTGTTTCACTTGGTCATGAGACTGCATTTTCGTTTACGTTTGAGCATAATTATTCGATTTCTGGTCATGTTTCTGTTTACTCTGTTATGTTCGGGTTTTTACTGTATAATGAGTGGTGTATTTATTCCCGCCACCCTTTTCACTGGAAATTTTGCCTGATTGTAGAGGATCCTCATTGTGCTCGGTGGACAATGCACTAATGTTGAGTGAGAAAACTTAGCTTGTTTGTGATGATCTTTTTTTATGACATGCTGTTGAGGGGTTTACTGGACAAAGGCACAGCTTATTTTCATTCTATACTTATTGTGTTCATCCAGCAGAGTTGCAAAAATGCAACTACGTGTTCATCTGTTACTAATTTATATTCTTTTAGTTTACTTCTCAGCATATTTCAGTATTGTTTGGCCTTTCCTTTTGGTCAGTTTTATTTGAGGAATATGTTAAGGATTGCTTATCTAGTTGTTGGCTTTCTGATTTGAGTTATTGTACGTGCAGGTAATTTTGGAAGGATCAGCTAATTTTGTTATCCTTAATTTGCTTCTGGTCTACACTGTTGGTGCATTATGTCCAACAATCTATTTTCCCCGTTCCCGATCTTAGACAGGCAGGTGGTTCAGATGGAGCATTTTTCCAGTTCCCTGGACTTGCCTGTGTCAGTGATGAATCAGAAAACCATAAACCATGTGTCGAGCGATCCTGAATCACATCATTTTTCCATGTTGAACAATATAACTGGTGAAAATACAGCACTGTCAGTTAAAAGAAAGGCTGAGGTGGGACCTCAATTTAACAATTCTATTTCTCAGCAGGCACTGTTGCCTAACAAGCGGCCAGCACTCGTTCGAGCTGATGTCAATTCATACGGGTTTTTGCATCCGTCAGCACCCCAAAGGAAAGTTGCGCCTGCTCAGTCCAAGTTGGGTTCTCCTGGTTTACAGGCTCAACCCCCTTTGAACAAAAAAATGGTGCGAAATGATTCAATCCCTGGTAAATCTGGCTCGCAACGGGTACAGACTGCCAAAAAACCAACTGTTCAAATTGAATCAAAACCGAAAATTCAGCGAGAATCATCGGAAACTTTAAGGTCCAAAATGAGGGAGTCTCTAGCTTCTGCATTGGCTTTGGCATTTCAGAACCAAGAAATTGTTTCAAGTAGTGAGAAAAATCAGAGTGATACAACTACTGATCATCAGATGCCCCTGAAGTCTCTTTCTGAGTCTGAATCATCAATAGTTGGAAAAATGAATGATTGCCATTCTTCTGTTGAACTTTCTTCTATTGAGGGCGGTATGACTGGTGGGCAGACTTTTCAGGAATTACAAAATGCTTCCATTTCGCCTGATGAGGAAGTTTCATTTAGCTATAATTTCTATGCTAAAGACGATCTATTGCAGGGAAATGGGCTTTCTTGGGCATTTGATAAGTATGGTCTCATAATGGTGGAGAAGGAAACTCAAGGGAACATAGCTGGAGAGCAGGCTGCGATATTGACACCAGAGAACTTGGCTCTTAAAATTGAAGCTGAACTCTTTAAACTATTTGGTGGGGTGAACAAAAAATACAAAGAAAAAGGTAGGTCTCTTCTATTCAACCTTAAAGATCGTAATAATCCAGAACTGAGAGAAAGAGTAATGTCTGGTGAAATATCACCTGAAAGGTTGTGCTCAATGTCAGCCGAAGAGCTTGCTTCCAAGGAGTTATCACAGTGGCGCATGGCTAAAGCAGAAGAAATGGCACAAATGGTAGTTTTACCTGAAGTTGATATAAGATGCTTTGTTAGGAAAACACACAAGGGTGAGATTCAAGTAGAAGTGCAGCATGATGATGGCATTGCTGCGGAGATTTCTAGTGGGTCTTCTATGTTAACACAACCTCAGCCAAAAAAGGAGACTGAACCTCTTTCTCCTTCAGAGGAAAGCCTGAAAGATAAAGAGAATGTTGCAGGTACTGCAGATGACCAGTATTTATCAGGTAGCCTAATAATTCCTACTGATGGTACTGATTTGATGCAAGGGATTATGGTGGATGATTTAAAGGATGTGGAATCTCTTCCACCAATTGTTTCATTGGATGAGTTCATGGAGTCACTTAATTCCGAACCTCCTTTTGAGAATTTGGCAACAGAGAAGACCACTGTATCACACAGAGAAAGTCCAAAAGCTGTTAACAACTCTCAGGCTTCTAATCAAGCTTCAGACTCTCCTAAAGATGCTCCCTCCAAAATTGCTGATATAGCAGTGAAATCAAGTGGCAGTCCTGCAAAGGAGAAAATTCCTCCTAGTGTTGTACCAAAAGTTGATTATATCTGGGAGGGTACCCTTCAGTTGACTATATCGTCCTCAGTCACTGTTGGTGGTCTACTTCAGAGGTTTGTGTCTTAATTTACAACTATAGTTTACAAGAGTAAATTTGACTTCCATAATGTCTAGAAGATAAGTTTATGTGATAGCAAAGGAATGTGACCTTTATTATTTCGTGCTGATCCTTCAATTTCTGTAAACAGTGGTGAAATGACATCAATAAAGGAGTGGCCTACCTCTCTTGAGATCAAGGGCAGGGTTAAAGTTGATGCGTTCGAGAAGTTTCTACAACAACTCCCTATGTCTCGAACTCGTGCAGTCATGGTATGCAAATGAATTCTCTTTCTATTCATAACTAATTTCTGCCTCCTCTTTTGTTGGTCTTTGGCCTTTCGCCTGCAGATATGTCAATCTGACTTCCCATTCTGTATGGCGAGTGGCATATGTCTTCGCTTAGTATTAATGTGGATGTATATTAACTCTTCTTATAGAAAATACCCAAAAAAGTAAAAACAAATTTTGCTGGATGGATGTTTTTGCTCAATCAGATAGATTCTAACATATCTCATGGATATTGATATTTGCTATACTCATAAACAAACAAGATAAATAGAACAAGAATCTGAATCTTAAGTATATGCTACAACATTTGCCAGTAATAATTACCACGGGCATATTAGGTTACTCAATCTTGTTGACAATTGGACAAAGTCGAGCAAAGCAAAAGCCATTATATGTAAACAGCTATCAATGTTCCGTGAAAGAAGTTAATCTAATTAATCACTTGAAGTTTTAACCCACCTGGCATGTGATCTGAGTCCAAGTGATATCTATTGCTGTACAAGGATTGTTGTGGCCATATCCCTGAACTACTGAGAATGATACCACATTATCCACATTAGAAAAAATTGGTTGCTTTTTGTAATTCTTACATTTAGTTGACGCTTTTGCAAGCCTTTCTATTTGGTGTTGTGGTGTTTTAGGGGTAGTTGAAAGACAATAGTTGGAAGGTGCATTCTGGTTCTGTTGCTAATGTAATAATGTCGTTTCTATGAGTGAATTTTGTTGACATATCATTCTTACGAGCTACTAGCACTTAAAGTTTTGGGACAATCATAATACTAATGGTGTTGGAATTGCGTGGGGTCCATGCACGGATCGTTATAATTATACTAGGATTTATATTCTTGAAGCTCCTAAAAATCACCCCTTGTTTGTCAGCTCCCAGTCAGCAAAATCTCTTTTGTAATGTAATCAGGTGTCAAAATAGCGTGAAATTATATGTATAATTACTAATAACATTTCTGCGCGTAATCTAGCTGATTGACTGTGCAAAGTGGTAATACTAATCTGAGATTGTAAATTACTAAAGATTGAACCATTTATAGCAATCGCATTATTGTCGACTAACAAACTAATCTCTCTTTTTGCAGATCGTCGAGTTCGTTCTGAGGGACAAATCATCCAACGACGAACTTTCTAACCTTTCTGAGGTAATCCTGTCCGTCCATTTTCTTCGATCTCATGGCTATAAAACAGTTTAAACATAGTATTCTAGCTAACTTACGCCACAATCTTCATGCAGGCTATCGACTCATATGCTGCAGATGAACGGCTAGGATTCGCCGAGCCAGCCCCCGGCGTTGAACTCTATCTGTGCCCACCAACTCCCAAAATGGCTGATATGTTAAGCAAGAATTTGAAAGCTAAAGATCAGCCCCAGACAGAGTGTTCTATAGAAAACAGATTAATTGGTGTAGTTGTATGGAGAAAATCTCATATAAGCAACACAATGTCACCTAATTCATCTTCACACCACAAAAACATCTTCAAAAAGCAACATTTTGGTCCTTCTAAGAGTGTGCGTGATTATTCATCAAATGTGAATGTTAATGTGTTTAATAATGTTTCTCATTCTAAACCCCAACCCGAAGAGGATGATGAAATCCCGCCCGGGTTTGGCCATGTGGCTGCTGCCTGGGCAGCAAAAGACGACGATGATTTGCCCGAGTTTAATTTCAATGAACCTGCACCGTTGGATTTGCGCCGTGGTGTGAATCAACGGCCTGTAGATCAAGTTAGAGAGCTCATACAAAAATATGGGCAAAGTGGGAGTAGTATGGTAGATAATAGGGGTGTTGGTATTATTAAACAGTGGAACAAAGATGATGAGGATGATGATATGCCAGAGTGGACCCCACAGGCGGCACACCAGCGGCAGCACCAGCCGTACCCGGTGGCTCGTGGCCCACGGCCGGCGGTGAATATGCTTCACCTGAACCAAAGTATGGCTCAGATTGTGAACCCGCCACCACCTCACGGTGGTGTATGGGTTCAGCCTCGTGGTGCACCATATGGTGCAGGGTGGAGACAGCATTAATTAGACAAATGTAAATAATTTTTTTTTTCTATTTCTGTGACGTTTCCTTTATTCCCATTAAGTTTTCCGTGAGAATATTGGATATTTGTCTAATTGATTTTTGTTATTTTCATTTAGTACACTGTTTAAAATTTGAATATGAATAATTAATGACTATATAGGACTAAAGATTAATGCTTTAGTTTATGGAAAATTGGTGATTAAGCATAATATAGTTTATATCATAATCATTCACCAAACCTGTGGAAAAAGAAAGGTTCTCCATTATCAATTTCTATTGAGTTTTACAACAAGTGTTTCTATAGTCCACGATTCTTTCGAACCGCACGTGGGTCCCGGGAAATTCTATGTTGGTCCGAGACCAACAGTCCGGAACAATTTTCACCACAAAATCCATGGTTGGGAGGGGGGTGGTTTTCATGGGGTGGTAGAAAAAACCATCCCCTATTTCAGAAAACGTGTGGTGAAAAGTTGGTCCCAGACCAGCATAGAATTTCCCCGTGGGTCCCATCCATATAAGTAAAGGAGATTATTATCGAATTTGAGTGTCGAGAGCTTCTAAAAATAACCCATACATGTGGGTCCCATCCACGTTAATGTATGGGATTATTCTCAGAATTTGAGCCTTAAAAATAACCCACCCCTAACATACACAACAGATAGTGTAACTAAAGACAGCTCTTCAACATCAACCCGTTGCTCAGGCGACAACTTCACCGGAAACCTACAGATTCTCATATCACCCCGGTTTCCGGGCTCCCTGGCAATAGCCATTTCCCCTCTGAAAAAAAACCAATGTCCTTTACCGGTTTGGCTTCTCGTTGATCACAATCTGCAGCAAGCTGGTTTGGCTACTTGAATGTGTGTCCTTTTTCCCTTGTTTCCAGTCCAGTAAGCAAGTTTGAACTAGTTTTGCACCAAAAATTCCTCGAATAATTTTACCATTTGTTGTGCCTTGAATGCTTCTTCCTTTTATTCTTTCTTCCCTGAGTTTTCAGTGTCACAAAACACAAAATAAAAAACTTGCTTTTGGTTCTTATAAACTGTTTTTAGGGAGAAAAAAACTATCCAAACAGTTTTAAAGAACTTATAAGTTCACAAACATCTTATAAGATGTTTAGTAGAAACTTCATTAACTCAGAAAACGTACTGCAACATAAAAATTTACGACTGAATTCCAGGTTTGAAACTTCCAGGAGCCTTTTCTAAATTTACTTCCCCTTGAAAACCAAAATACAAATATACTGTATACCGAATGCTTATAGAACATAAATATAACCACTCCAAAACCCCACATACCATCAAATTAATTATTACCTGTTGCAGATTCGGAAAAAATCAGCATCTCTGGATGAGCAATGTTATGAATCCAACTTCATGAGTGATTTTGAATATTCTATTTTACGTCTTTCACTCTCAAGAAAAGTTACCACACATTACAAGCTCCAAAATGTTTACAGCTCTAGGATAACTCTTCATCCAACCGTTCATCTTTGCTTGTCTCAAGATGAAAAAAGAACCCTCATTAGGTTCACAACCATCCATGGCCATGTCTTTGAACAGTGTGATAATTTCCCAAAACATTCCTCTCTTGAACAATGCTTCCATTATCGTATTGTAAATAAAAATATTAGGAACAATTCCATTCTCACGCAATTGATCTTTAAGATGAAGGGCAAGCGGTATATTTCCACGTCTACAAATCCTATAAATGAAGCAACCATGTGTACCAACATCAGGCTTCAATTTATGGCTATACATATCCCTACAAAACTCGTATACCAGCATATCGTTGCCTTCTCGTATAGAAGTACGTATTAGAATGTTATATGTAATTGTATTAGGTGAAACTCCAATGTCTTTAAAATAGTTAAACATTTTTTCTGCCATTTCGAGAAGTCGATTCTTGCAAAGGCCAACAAGGACGGTGTTAAGAGTGATTGTATTCGGTCGAGGCCCCTTAATAACCATGGACTTCACAAGGCTCAAGCAATCTTCAATTTTCCCAAATGTACAATAATAATGAATCAGACATGTCGAACTTACAACATCGAATTTTATTCCTTCATATTCCATGCGTGTCAAAATCCGATGAATCATGGATGAATTTCCCAGTTTACATGCAGCAGACAGTATCGTATTGAAGGATATCAAATCTGGGCCGTTGATAGGCCAGTTGGCACGATCGAATAACTGTAGAGCTTCATCAATGTTTTTCTCCTTACACAATCCTTTCAAAATTGTGTTGTATGATGTATTAGTAGGCCTAAAGCCTTTATCCATCATTCTCTGCATTTTGGACAAAGCTTCTTCAGAACTACCATTACAACAAATCGAGTGCAAAAGTATATTATAACCAACATCATCTAAAGAGCAGCCCTTTGAAATAATATCGAGCAACAATTTATAGGCAATATCCACTTTGCCCGTTTTTAAAAAGCCACCAGCCAAAGCGACATGAGTATACATATCAGGTGATAAACCCTTTTGATCCATAACTTTAACAAGATCGCCAATTTCAATAACCCTATCCTGATGACAAAGTTCACGAAGAACTATATTATAGCTAACCAAATCAGGCTCACATCCTTTCTTTTCCATTTTTCTCAAAAGGCTTAGCGCCTCATTAACTCTCCCCTCATCACAGAGAAACTTAACAACTATAGTATAAGTTACCAGACTAGGCTTAGGACCAATACATTCCATTTTATGTAAACCATGAAAAGCTTCATCCCATAGCCCTTCTTTACAAAAACCATAAATCAAAGCAGTATGTGAATAAACAGAGAGCACAAAACCCTTCTTTCCTAACAAACCAAAAAAAGCTAAAGTGGCATAATTCTGCTCAGACTTACACAAAGCCCATAAGATAGGATTGAAAAGACACCCTTTACAAAAGTACCCTTTCCCTGAAATTGCTGAGAACACAGAATAAGCCGTTTGAATCATCCCATCTTTACAAAGACACTGAATCAATGCACTTGTATCACAATGACTTGGAGTAAAGTTGACACTCAACATAATCTCAAATAACTGAGTTGCATCCACTGCATTCCCTACTTTCAACAGCTTTTTAAACAATTTCGATAAAATTGTGTATGAAGGCTGAAACCCATAAGCCACCATTTCCTCCACAATCAAGATTGCGTATTTCAACACCCCACCAGAAATAATCCCATTCAAAAGTGTCTGATAAGTCAACACATTAGGGGACGGCCCGAATCGTTTCATCACAAAATAAACCTCAAACAACTCATCAAGCGCCACATTTCCCGACCTAAAACAACATTTAATCATCGAATTATAGTCGTAAACAGTAGGTTTCCCCACCACATTAACCCTCATGAAATTCAGTGTCTCGAGTGCTTTTCTAACGTTACCTGAGGTTGCATACCTCTGCATCCTCAGCTGCAGTTCACTGTAGTTACCCAACTCAGGCCCCAAACTATCATCTGATGAGAAATCAGAAACTTGAGCAGCACAACAAGAAGTGGAAAAACTCAATAAGTGGGATGAAAAAAGCAATCGTTTTCCGGTGGGTAAAAAATTTATAGCACAAGGATACATTCTTGATGATGAATTGAGCGATAACCCAATAAAATTAACTGATGAACTGATACAAACTGCATCACATTAGCTGAAATCCTAATGCAAAATACATATACAGGTGCGCATTACTTAGTCGTGGATTAAAGTGGGTTTCGGATGATTTTGAGTGATTTCAGATTGGAATAGTGAAAATGAAATCTTGCGAAGTTTATTAGATTAACAGAATTATAGGGGAAAAAAACCCTTTTCTCCTTTCCCTGTGGACTGAGAATGGAAGGATAAACCCTAATGAAAGCATATACAGAGAGCAAAACCCTGTGCTCAGAGTGACCAATACGACGCCGTAGGGTCTCTAGTTTAGGAAGATTATTTTCATTATTTAAAAAATAAAAGTATTTGAAAAAACAGAAAATATGACTTCTTTGGTAATTGAAAATAAAACTAAAAATGTTTTTATAACACATTTTTGAATGGTCTTATAAGAAAGTTAATAACGAGTAAAATTTTTTTAAAAAAAACATAAAAAATAATTGTGAGAAATGTCTTATAATAAATGATCTATAATATCGAAAAAATGAGAATTTTTTGGACTTTATCCTTGGATTTTTTACCTAATGAATATAATTTTTGACATTTTTTAAGTTTTGAAGGTTGTCATTTTACCAAACAGATATCGTTATCGGGTTAATAAATTCATATAAATATTAATGAAAAATGTAGGATATTTAAAATTTTATTTTCAATACAATGAAATTTTGGGTAACTCTTAATAATGATAATTATGCGCTAACTAGTAAAACCATGAAGATTTTTATCATCTCTTTTGAAATATGCTTAATTGGTAACAATTATCATAAGTAACTAATAATAATCAATAACACAACAAAAAATAACTAAAATATAATCAATACTAATCAATTTCTTAAACAAAAAACAACCATTGACTTCCACCACCAACATTATTTGCACGAATAAGGTTGTTAATGGGCAGACCCAAATCGGGCTTGCAAAATATCTATTGAAAAATATTTTATTCGGATCCAATTGCATACTCGCCGGGTCCAAAAAAGTTAGACCCAACGGGCTAAGTACATTTCAGGTCAGGTCCATGTCGAATATAAATCCACGGATATTTTCAAAGGATAAAATTCAGGTAAAACACTTGTGGGTAAAAATTGAACCTAGACCCGACCCGAACTTCGTAGTGTCATCGGGTCCGGGTCTCAACCCTACGGGTTGGGTAAGTTTTATATTAAGCGGGTCCGATCTGGACAATCTTCTCCCATCGACAAGCCTAATCTATAATACGAAAAACGGAAATGCCATTTTGTATGATATTATTATTGAGGAAAAGAACAATAAAGTATTTACAAGAATGTCAAAATTCACTGAATTATGTCTGTGAAGGAAAAAAATCAAAAGACTTTACACTAAATTGTACCAACTGAACCATCCCTTTGAGGTGGTTCCAGCAAAGCTAATCCTGGGAAGTTGTTGAATATTCAAATAGGAGACGTTTGAACGGTGCAGATTGTAGGAGAACCCTTAGACGGCTTGTGAGCCGGTAGATCAAGGTCCACTGCATAGCCATCTCTGAATCCTTCATCTGTCTAACCACAGAGGCCTGCATGCATATAAGCTCACTTAGAAGATAATGAATATTGGCTATACATCAGAATATACGGTATATTATACGCTTTCTACACGAAATCCTAATTACAAAAAGTAGCCCAATGAATTACAATAAGCTTCCGTTTTCAGTAAGGGTGTGTTTGGATCAAAGGATTTGAATCAAATCCGTCAACAAATACATGAAGTTTGTTTGGATGTATCCAAGTTATAATGGATTTCAAATCACTCGACATTCACTTTGAGCTATTTTCTCCTTAACTACGGTGGATTTCAAATTACTCCATTTTAAGAGCCATTTCAAATCCTTCCTACAAATCCCCTCCCCAAATCCAAATTTTAGGGTGTGTTTGGATTGAAGGATTTGAAATCTATGGATTTCAAATTTATCGACAAATCCATTTAAGTTCGTTTGGATAAATTCATATTACGATGGATTTCAAATCCCTTGTCATTCACTTTGACCTATTTTCTCCATAACTACGGTGGATTTCAAATGACTCCATTTTAGGTGTCTTTTCAAATCCTTCCAACAAATCCCCTACCCAAATCCAAATCACTCAATCCAAACACACCCTAAAGGTATATCAAAGTCGGCAACGAGAACCTGAAGACGTTTCCCAAGCTGGACTTCAACTTCAGTCCCAAACGAAATGTTGCTGGCGAGAGACTTGAGAGGATCGACCGTGGGGTCCACAGAAAGTAGGCTCGGGATTTGAGGAGCGTAAACGAGCCTCCACCGAGCCTGTCCAAATTCGCCCTTGCCTTCTATCCTCGGCATTAATGTCTCGAGTGTTGCAGTGGCAAGCTTCTTGAATGCAAGCTGGCCATCACCTTCTAAGATTGACTCAGCTAATTGACTCTCAAACACTCTAGCAGCCTGTTTTAGTCACATTCAGAAGGTTATGTAAGTTACCTGGAAGATGACATGAGTTGAGGCTTTGTTTGTTTATGTTTTTGAGATGAAATTTTGAATTTTTCTCGGGAATTGTGTGCTATGGAAATTTGTGTGAAATGATAGTTGTTTATTTATGTCTTTAAAAATAGGTTGAAAGTTGTAAAATATGTCAAAATCAATAGTGATAGGTTAATGGATGATATGTAGAATAATTATGTCAGTAGTGTATATAATGATTATGTGAATAAAAATTAAAGAAATACAGATAAAAAATTGTAAACTACGAAAGAGAAAGTGAAATAAACTAACAAGGCCCAGAGATTTTTAGCACCAAACTTGAAAATGAATTTTGAAAACATAAACACCAAAATTACCTCAGTAGCTGAAAGGACGTCTTGTTCGACCGAACGAGTTGAAGTAACCACTAATTTCTCTTGCCACTTGCTAGCTCGGCTTTGAATTCGAAATTGCCATTCTGAGCCCACTAAGGCTAAATCCAGCGTTGGATCAAGTCCATTGTCAGGCTCGAATTTCGCAATATTAAGATGCTCTCGTTTGAGCCTCACCTGGATTTAAGATGCAGACAAATGAAAAATAACGACCAGATTCGCGCATTACAAAAAGATTTCGTATAAGGTATAATTACAAAAAACACCCACAGGTTTGGCAAATTACTACTATAACAGTATAACTTCCCCTATCAGTACAACACATTACAATATCACCCCATATTTATCGAGTTGTCAGGACGTGATAAGAACAAATTTACAACTCTCGAATTGAGAAGAAACAATTTTACAACTCTCGGATTGAGAATTGCCCTGCTAAGACAGCCGTAAAATATTTCAATTCCAAAATGATTGATGATCCAAAGTAACTTTTGTTACAACTTTAAATGGATTTCAAATCCTGACCTAAAAGGAAACTACATAATTATTGTAACTGAAATGCATAATTTAATTAAAGGAATAAATATGCGTCATTAAACTTGCATAATTAAAGGGAATATAATTACGCCCCTTAAATTCTCTTCCAAAAATCTATTCCATAACAGGACGTCTTGGTAATTTGCAAAAACTCAGGAAGCTCGTGATAAATTACGTTATAAGTGAGAGGGTGGTGCATGTAATTATCCCTTTTGTATAGGGTTCTAAGCATACCGGGCTTCAAGGGTTTTAAAACAATGTAAAGATTACCTGTGTTGCTACAAGATTCACATCACCGTTCTCGAACGTAAGAATGCCTTTAGGTTTGATCCATTTAGGATGAGCTGGGCCATTTAATTCAAGCTCTCCACTAACAGCAAAATTGAGTATCAGAGGATAAACTATCCTTAATTCAGGACCCAAAGCAACCCTCAAGTCCGTTAGGCGAATATCTAGTTTTGGCTTACTATTTACCAGGACCATATCCTTCTCAACCTCATCATGTTCACCTGCAAAGAGTTATATGTTTATAAAACATTATAACTTCAAAATACAGAAGACTTTATGACAGATAAATAGTAACAGTGGCAATTTGGGTCCATCCATATATTTGGACCCAAACCAAACTAAGTTTTCAATGGGTTGGGTCCTAACATTTTAGCATTTTAGTTCCAACTGGGTTGGCTTGTAATAATATTTGGGTCCAATTTGGGTCTAAATTGGATCCAACCTATTCTCCACTTTGAGTCAATAATCTACATTTTACACTCTACAACAACCTCTTACACCACTTTGATTCATAATGGGTCCTTATTGGGTCCACTTTGGGTCCTTGTTGGGTACTAATGCATATTTTTTGACATTGGACCCAATTGGACCCAACCCAAATGGACCCGACCCGAACCCAACCTATTCAACCCAATTGCCAATCACTACTAAAAGTAGAAGCACTTCTCTTGCATATGCAGAACTTACCAGATGATTGGCGAAACGGGCTATTTGAAGAAGCTGGTATTAGGTTGAGAAAACGAGAAACATACTTCGACGCAACTAAACGACCATAACCGCCACCTGGCACTTTTTGTTCATTTCTTACATCCCTATTGAAGGGAGTAGCACCACCGCCCTTATCATGAGGTAGATAAACTTCTCCTTGGCTAATCTTAATCTTTCCAGATATGTTTGGTTGCATAATAGATCCAGTTATTTGCAACTGAGAATCCACCTGTCCACTTTATTACCAGAATTTTTAGGTTATAACAAAAACAATGATATCGAAAGAAGAAGATTTCAATGTAATACTGAAAACCAAGAATATGAACAATTTCTTTTGCATTTGAGAATATAAGTACCTCAAGATATTCCTGGATCGCACTTCCAAAACCTCACATTTCAAGTCAAGTCTATCACCAAGAGACGCTTCACTTATCCGAAGGGGCAAATTACCTTTTACAGACAATTTTCCCTTTCTACTAACTCTACCTTCCAATGAGCCAATGCGTAGTCTATTTGAATTTACAAGAACCGTTCCTCCAAAATTGGTAACCGGCTTCCTAAGCACAGGTGAAGAAACAGTTGCCCTATGAAAATAGGCAGACCCATCCAACACTGGTTGTTCAACGGTACCCCTTACCTACAATAAGATGAAAAAACTCAATAAATACTACCAAGAGACCTGAAGTATAATGGTCTTAAAAAATGATAAATTAAACACTTCAAAGAATTTTAAGTTAAGGGCAACGTAGTGATTTCATGACTTTCGGTTTGTTTTAAAGCGGAATATTCAAATCAGAGGTTCATGTAAGTATGAAATATCAATAGATAACGTGGGGGGGGATTGCTTTTTTCGTCTCATAAGTGTCACCATTCTCATTTTTGGTCCCGCGCTTCTCACTTTTCTCACTTTTAGTCCCGTAAGTCGTCAAACCTAGCACTTTTGGTCCCTTGACAAAATTCCATGAGAAAATTGACGTAGTGATTTCATGACTTTCGGTTTGTTTTTAAGCGGAATTTTCAAATCAGAGGTTTATGTAAGTATGAAATATCGATAGATTAACCCCTTTTCATACTATTATTCGTTTTAATAACCAAAAGATAGACTAACACACAAACCTGGAGCATAACTTCAGCACTGCCCTGAAGCCAGTTCGCATAAGGAGATAAAGCTGTTAGCAACATCATGCCACCATCTCTAATATCAGCATCGATTCTAACTTCTTCAGCATCCAGTACGTTCCAGTTCAAACCCCTCAAACTATCCGCCATTTGTGTATCCCAAACCTCTTGATTTTTCTCCCTTGGTCCCTTTCTATCATTCGCCTCATCTGATGATACTTTACTTTTATCTGTATCCCAAACTCGAACCCACGCGGCTTCATTTCTGTCCCTTTCGGTATTTTCTTCCTCCAAAGTATTGTTGGGACCCACAAGTGTTAGAGGAATGCTTCCTTGAATGTGAACATGACCGTTTTGGACAATTGGTTCAAATTTAGCGTTAAATAGAAAACGGCTCGTTGGGGTTAAAGAAGCAACAACTTCAGCTCTACCGAGATCGATCCCACCGATTGCCCCATCAAGGAGCCTTACTTGGACATCACATTCCGGTTTAGCTATATTTCCTTTAAGATCACCTTCCATGTGTAATATGCCTCTAATTGGTGCTAACAATTGCCTCAGAGAATGGACAGCCTCGGTTGCTGAATTTTCAATAACCTGAACCACAGTAGGAACTAAACTCACCGGGAAATTTAGAACAGCAAAATGCAAATTATTCGTTTTTGGCCCTAATAATGTCCCGTCTGCGTGAATTGTGGCGTTATCCCTTTGGATGAAGATTTTTTCGAGACGTAAGCCATCATTGTTGCTGTACATACCAGCTGCTAGAATACGCTGGGTTGTGTATGTTCCCCATTCCCATTCCTCTCCATGAAAGTCAAATTCAGCCTGAATTATTAAATATAAAACACGAAATCATATGACGATAACTTCCTTTTTTTTTCCGTTTCGTTAGAACTTGACGATTCTTTATAAGAAAACAAGTTAGATTCACAATGTTTCTGCGACGCAAATGATCCAAAACATGCAGCGTAAAAGATGCAAATGTATATATATATATCTACCATAGTGTCTCCATTTCCCCCTCCACTTGCATCTAAAGAGCCACGCCACCGACCTTTAAGTTCTGCTAAACCTGGAAGATTGAAATCGTCAAGGACAACTTCATTTGCTGCAGCACAATGCCCACGAATTTCCTACAACATTTTACACAATTAAACATTTTTCTGAAAAAAGAAACAAGCGAGAGAATTAATATTAAAAAATACCACCTACAAGCTCATATTGGTAGAAAATCTTTAGAATCTCTGCAAGTGAAACATACCTCAAGAAGTTTTTGAAGGCTTTCAGCACACAATCCAACTGAATGCAGACTTTGAATGAAAAGGTCCTATGAGTAAGCAAAGAGAAGTGCATAGATTAAAATTCTCGGGAATGCTTGTAAAAGTTGTAAGAGTATATGTGCATCAAAGTAAAAGTGTACATACATAAAACCACCAGAGGACTGAGAAGTAACTAGAATAATGAAAACAATACAAAGATAGAAAAAAATGCCTTCAAAATACTTGTGCATAAGTAACATGGCTCTAAATCAATGTGTAGAAACTTCATGAAGATAAGAGTACGATGGGTACAAGAACAAGGTTTAAGCTGAGAGCATCAGTAGACCAAACTGGAGTTATGTTACTTATTTCATTTAATTCATATCTTTTGTGTTTGTCAGGTAACAGATAATTTCCTTAAGAAATTATTCAATTACAAAAACTTATATTTTTTTTATATACTCAGTAAACCAGAAAATGCATTAAAGCTGAAAATCATCCAAATCCTAGATACAATCCCAAATATAGTGCCATAATGAAATCGAAGTTAATTAGTCCAAATAAAAATCTACCCATAAGAGTGAATTACATGACTATAACCATCATACATAAGTAAATTTTTACCTTTGATCGAGATTGAACAGCAGGGTCAGAACTTCGAGAAAGAAGCCTAGCAAGTGGAAGCATCTCAGCAATCTCAGCATTAGGCACCTCGAGCCTCATTCTCCATCTTCCCATTGAAGAGATTATATTACCAAGATGACCTGTCATAACTTTATCGAATAAGCTACCTTTTTCCTTTCCAGCAGGGCTTCGATCTCGGGAGCCTGGCAATACATACTCCCCTTGCAGTTCATATTTACTATTGCTTTGTTCCAAGGTAGCTCTTTCAACAGTGATCTATACAATATGAATATATATTTCCATTTATATAATCCACTAAAATGATATAGAAGTATAAAAATATGTTTTTCTCCCACAGTTATGCAACAATACAGCCAGTGCAAGATATAATTCACTGGCACAAATCAATTAATCCCAATTTGTTAGCTCATAGATACAAGGACGAGATCTGCAAAAGACTTTCCTGTTTTACTTAAGATTCTCTTTAAATGTTCAAAATGTGACAAAAAAATCAGCTGTATAAGAAAAATAGCCATGAGTTGAAGTTAAGCATAATGTTTTATTGCAACATCTCTCTTACCCTAGATTAATCTCCTAAAATTCAGATAATGCTTGGCCTGCTTGATATAAGCTCTCAAGGACTGAAATAGGAATTATCCCTTCCCTATCCAAGATTAAGAAAAAGGTAATTGCACGAATGACCAAAAGAATTTTTTTCTCGGATACATGATAAAACATGTATAGAGTATCCTAATGCGCTCCTATTTCATAGTTTTATATGGCTACATGTGCAGAAGTATTGAATCTTGTCTTATCATGTTTGGTAGGTGATTTATGTTCACTGCCATGGGCTATCAGGAACAATTAATTTTCAGAAGATAACTCGATATTTTTCTTTGTTAAGTTATGTGACAATATACTAACAGATATGATTATCTATCATAGTGCTTAAAATAAACCTCAAGAAGACTCTATGCGTAATCTGGAATATAAACAGTGAGGAGGGTACTCACTACATCCCCACTCCATCTGGCAGCCACATCCAAAGCTTCACCCAATACACCACTGAATTTCGGCCGGAGGACAGATAAAACACCGTGGCCCTTTCTTTTCAGAAAGTTTAACTCAAGTTCTGCCTGAAATAGGAAATAGGAAACAAAAGAAAAACTTTAGCTTGATAGTAGCCAAGGAATGTTTAATAAAAGATAGTTTTTCAGCTTATTTCAATGTTTATAATGTTCTCAGAAGACAAAAGTATATCCTTTACAGCTAGAAGTATTATCTTGAACTACTGTTGAAAGCATTGATTTACATGGAAATGCAAAATGCTGGTTTAAGTCAATTAGATCATACAGCAATTTTACAGTTTCAAAATGCTTCGAGACAACTAGGCATTTGTCTGGTTCTAGCTACTTCTAATCAATATAAGTAAACAATTTAAGAAAGCTTCAATCAAATCTCCAATCTATTCAATCAACTAATTGACTGAGCAAGTTTGAAATAGCAAACTAAAGAGTATGTGTAAACAGCCATCACAAAGTAAGGAGTTGCTGGAAATTAGTTTAAGAAAAAAACATCATGCCATTTCAAAGCAATAGCATCAGGAATATTGAGTAATCTAACAAGAAATTTACTCTTGAAATTGCTCCACGCAGTGAGGCTAGCTCCAGCTCATCTAGTGGCAAATGGCGTACCTGATTGCATAAAAAATAGTAATTTTTCATATCAATAGAAAAAATTGCTTAATGACAAGGCTTAGAGGAAACTAGCAAAGAGTTACAAGCAAATCAAGACAAAAAGTAAGTGAAATAGGACCTCCAAGTTAGCTGAATGCAGAGGTCGGTAACATGCATTGACTTTCAGGTGACCTTTTTGCAGTGCAAAAGACAACACTTTTTCATCCATACTTTGTTCAGAAGTTGATTGCAAAGGTCCTATGAATTCTACTGCAAGACTTTCGTCTGGCCGACCAGTAGCATCTAACTGCATCACCAAATAAACAAAATGAAACATTGGAAAAAAAAAACTTATGTTTGTTACCTTGTTTTGTATTTTATACCATTTTCCCAAAACACCTCAATTTTTACTTCAATCATTAGAAAAAATAAATAGCATATACATGTATATCTTTCAATCCTTAACTATAAATAAAACAACTTAATTTGACATCATAACAATATACTTATTCTATTTATATTTCTCATCCATTACCTTAAATATAAAAATATATCTTTCTATTATATTTTCATTTAGTTAGCAAAAAAATATTATTTTTAATATTAATAAAAGATAATATATACCTTGTTCGAAACCCGTTTTACAAATAAATATGACATATTTGCAGATTACTAACAAGGAATTACACTTAGAGGATAAATAGCTGTAAGACAAACCTTGATACCCCTAGATGTTATGTTCAAGACTCCAGCTAATTGAGGAGCCAGCATCAATTGGTTGAGTTTTAGACCCGAGATTGAAACATCACCGGAAATACCTTTTGCACCTTCATCACCTTCATTGCTAGAGATAATCTTGTTAACTTTCCCCTGAAACTTAATTCTTCCGGTTGCTTTCAAATGCACGGGCCTCAGAGAATCAAACGCATAGGAAGAAACCAAGTTGAAAAATTCAAAATTTCGCATTCGTAAATCCAAGTCAACTCCTTCCACGGAGAACGGTACTTCACCACATTCTCTCCAGTTTAACAAGTTCTCTTCATGGTATGATGTTAAAACTTTTGTATACAATTCAAAAGCGGCAGATGAAGAACTGACAGAAATGTGATCATGTGAAATTATGACATCTCCACGAGCATCAGAAAGTGACCCCTCCGCTCGTGGTGCAGTCCATTTGATATCAAATCTCCTACATTCATAAAGACGGTTCTATAATCACATTCCCATTGAAGATAATATACAAAAATCTCTCCAAAAATAATAATTCATGGAGACTATCGGTCCCATCAAACGTAGAAAGGCATACAAGAAATCTTACAGTCTTAACAAGGAGCCAGAAACTTTTGTTTCTCCATTCAAATCCCCTAACTTAAGGGGCATCGTTTGGAGATAACCAGGTATATACCGATGCATAATTTTGTCAAAACATAAGTTGCCTGAAAAGTTGACATCCATTGCTGAGTCATCCATCTCACCCTACGACAACAGGCAATTACATCAAGTTAAGCCAGAATCAAAAACAATTTGAGGCGTCATGTAACTAGTGCAATAACTTCTGATTTAAAAAAAAAAAAAAGCAAAATAGCAGAAAATGCTTCTCCTGAGTAACATCATTATAGTGGATTAATCCACATAAGCACATAGCCCCCTGTTTATTCAACCTGTTCATACACATATATACGCACAAACTGCTTTAAGCATTGAAACTTCTCCAGAAATCTCCGTAATACCAATTCAACATAACTGTCTATTTATCACAGTGCATTGGGTAGTCACTATTTTTTCATTTTTTCTTTTTTTTGATACTGCTATGTAGTATCTACTCAATGGCTATAAAAGAAGCCATTTCTTATGCCACCGCTAACCTGTTGCAGATCTAAGTTCCTCCATTTATAATTCTAAGGTGTAAACATGATATTTTCATGGAATAAAACAACACCATTTACTAATGCAGCTTAGTTAATTCACAGTCAAATTTTACTGTCTTCTGGGAAAATAAACACCTCCGGACAAATCCAAGCATTCCCGGCTCCACGAATTTCACCACCATCAACAAGTGTAGCTCTGATTCCATACAGGTCAGCAACCTGTCATTTGCAAGCAGGAAAATGAGCATACGGAAAAGAAAAAGGATAAAAACTCAGGGCTAATTGTGTGTTATGGCAAAATTATTTTTGACAAATTATTCATAAAATCTGCCTTAGCAAATAGTGAATAGTGGACAAACTAATTTTGAGAAATACTCACACAATTATCAGTGTTAAATGTAAAATTCGCCGAAATATAAGAGAATGGAACATGGTCAATGGCTGCCACTGCACCAGCCTCTTTATTGTTCATCATTGCCTCATATGCAGCTGATTGAGGAATATCAGGAGAAAAATGAATGAGTTTCCTTGAAACCAATGCACTTCCAACAAATATAGGAGCATCCAACGGGCCTTGACAATTAAACACAGCTGTGACGGATCCCGCCAACTAAACCAAATGGAGATTAATAAGGTTAGGTCAAGTTCAAAGTAATCAAAAGAAGGAAATTAAATGAGAAGAAAAGGTAAGGTAGAATCCAATTTGCAACTTAATTTACAAGTCAAACAAAAATTTAGAGCGTGATTTTCAAAACCAGGAGAAGGATATTCAAGAATGCAGGAAAACTAACAGAACTGTACTTAGCCAAACTAACTGGGAAGAAAATTAATGCAAGAATCTTAATGTGAAAATATTTTTACAGTTTCACAATCAATTCACACTTATTGAAGCTAACATAAGACTTGACGTTTCAGCTGTTAACAAATAGGGACACCCTTTGGAAGATACCAAAGCTTTTGCTACGTCATGAACATTCAGTTCACAACCAAAGAGCTCCGAGTCATTTTAATAATTTCATAATGTACAATATACAAAAATTTAACTGTCAAAATAAAAAAAATAAAAATAGGAGAGACATAATTGACAGGGATGAAAACCAAAAGTGAATCATCTTGATGAAAAAGGAGATACATACCGGAAACAACAAAGGTTTCATCTTGAATGTTTTCATCAGGGCATTCACTTCCACAGATGGAACCTGAAACAACAGCCTCAGAATATCAAAAATTAAAGTAGGTATATATATATTTATATATATATATATATATATATATATAGAGAGAGAGAGAGAGAGAGATTGTGTATGGAGTCCATTTAAAGGATAAGTTGAAATACCTGACACATTAGGTGATATTCTCCTTCCTCTGGATCAATGCCAAAATCCCCAGATGCTTCTAATGGAATATCACCAAACCAGCCCCTGGCATTGTGCACAAATATTCTCTGGGCACGAAAAAACAAATTTGCAGACATATCCTGCATAAAAAGGTGGCCTATAAGCTGAGGTCCAATATAAGAGAATTCGGAAGAGATGTCATGCAAGAAAAGAGATAATGAAAGTACAATTAAAAAAGGCTATCACAAACACGTACAGAAAAGCGTGAGGGAGCATTGTTAATGTGAAAGGCCAACCCCGTTACATCAAGTTGCCCATGAAGATTAGGAAAAGTTTCCCCTCTTGACATGCATATGTGAACCTGTTAACAGAAAAGTTCGATACCAGATAAAATTCAGGGATATGTAAAAGTAGCACCATATTGATCCAATTTCATAAGATGATTAATAGATACAGAGCCCGTTAAGGTGAAATTCTTAGCCTCACAACGACCACCTAGTAATGCAATTTTATGCCAAGAACAACTTCAACAGTAAATTGAAGAATTTATAAGATCCGTGTAAATAATGCAATTATCTACTGGCTTTTTACATGCAAAATAGATGGAACCATATCAAGTAAGTGTAAATATATGCAAGAGAAGCTAAGAAGTTAGAGAAGCACCTCGCCAGTGGCTCTTCCTTTAGACCATGCGATTGGAAGGTCTAAAAGCCTCTCGAAAAGCTACAGAAGAATGAAGTAGATCTTTAGTTTATCTATATTAAGTTCCAAACAGCGTGCATGGATATTCTGTGGATAACCATCCACCATCTTCTGAAATCAAATCTGACCTCCACGTCTTACAGTTTCCACTAAGCTGCACATGCACACGCCCGTAGTGATTTTGGAACTTCACGTGTCCACTAGTAACTTCCATTTCTCTATAAAAGGAACAACAATTACAACCAAATACTTGGAGTAAGGCATCCCGCATCTGTAAGAGAATCCAAATAAGACATGCATAAAAATGAATGATCAAGCTTCCAAAAGAGATTATATATCAAATAGTTGTTCAAAATCTCTATTAAGTAAGTATTTTTGGTTGAAGATCATAAGTACAACAACTGTAAAACAGGAACTTCAGATTTTTGAAATCTCTGGCATAAAAGGAATAGTTTCGTACGAGTAAACCAAGCTGGAAAACATTAAAGTTTGTTTATTAGCATCAAGAATCGATCTACACGAATGGACTGACGAGAAAACTACGAGATCAAGAACAAGACAATCAAGAAAGTGACCTACAGATCTAGTCCATACATAATAACATAACGGAAAAGAACTTAAGTTGGACTTGGCACAAATAAATTTACCTCGGCTCTGAATCACCATATGCGAGCAGCATCAGTGTACCACCTTTAAAATGTACACAGTCGAGAACAACAGGAATCATTTTTTCTAAGCCCGAAGTGTTTTCTTCACCAATTTCATCAACTAGTTCTGTGGATATATCTTCAACTCTCACACCGATCTCAGACTTCAGCCTTCGCAAAGTTTTGGCAAGTAAACAAGACCACGCCTCACTGAAATTCTTAAAGGCTAAAGATGATAAACCTGAAGAGTCCGTCCCCTGCAAACTAGAACTACTAGAGATATGGCCCTCTTGACTATCCAAAATATCATCCTCATTATTCACCTCCTCAACCGAAGTTTCAGCTTCATTTCTATCAACACTTTCCTGATATTCAACATTTGTGGAATGATTATTGGTGCCTCTGATGCCCACAACATCGTTGCCTGATGGAAATTCATCACTCGAGTTTGTAGCTTTACCAAGTTTACCAAACGTAAAAAGGAAAGGCTCATGCAAGCTATTCATCTCATTTCTAGAGTGAGGCCCTGAATTAGAAACAAAGTCAATTTTTGACTCATTCCCAATCTCTGAGATTACCTTATTGGTCAGACCATCCCTGGTAACTTCAAGTTTTCCGTTATCATCATTCATATTCCGATGGTCATCTCGCACATCAAAACCTGCAGATTCATTGGTAGAGTTTCCAGAGTTCCCCAATGATTGTCCTTGGAAATATAAACGAGCTGCAGATGCACTGCGTTCAAGAAGTCTTCTTTTAGATGTAACACCTACCATAGATAAATCTCTTCCATTGGCCTTCCTCTTGATTTTATTCCTCATTGATCCAGGCATAATTTTGGACCAGATATTATTTTCCGGAGATGAAATCTTTGCACCAAATGATCTCTCTAGATCAGCATGCTTCAAATCATACTCTGCACCAGCATCCATGCAATGATGATCTCTCCAGTGTAATTTCTCATCCATATAAAGGAAATGATCGTGAGTCCCCAACCTTGTGGGGAGACTTGTACTCTCCTTTAAAAGTTCATCATCACGCATAACACAATTGCATTCAGAAATGACATAACCTTTTTCAGCAGATATTCTAGCGGCATCATCTCTTTCCCTCTCCCAGCGCATGGAAGCTTCCTCTCTCGCAATCCTCCTAGTTCTTGTACGAGAATCGATTCCTTCTTCAGCAGAAAGGTGCCTTTGAGGGCTGCCTTCAGAGTATGGTATACCCAACCAAGTGTAGTCTTTCTTTTGCGCTACCAATAAACTTGGATTGGATAAAACGGCATCAATCACAATCTTTCCCCTTCTGAGACTCGCAAAAGGCTGAATTCGTAGTTTGACAGTGGGAACCTCGCCACATGAGAACTCTTCACCGTGGGGCCCAATTGAGCACGACTCCAAGGTAATGCTTAACGGTGAAATTCTTCGAACCTTACCAACATCAAGTTCTCGCTGGAGATGGTCACTCAGTAGTGTACAAACAGAAGGCAACACCTTGGTTTCAATATACACTTTTGCTTTCGACTGCCCATACCAAACCAATAAACACACGCCAGATATCACCGAGCAAAAGACACAACACCTGAACAAAAATAACCCCTCTTCCCATATTGGAGTCATATACTTGACCAAAGTCTTGCTTCGAACAATAGGCTCTTTCACTGAATTGATCATCCAACCACTCCGCAATTCCAGCTTCTTCCATATTAACTCAACATTTTTCCCACAGAAGTGCATGAATTTGTTGCCCTGGAAGTTCCATTCATGTTTCTTTGAACACTTACATGATCGAGATTTTAACTTCTTGGAGGGTTTTAATTTAACTCCCCTCAGGTCAGCATAATCTCCCTTGTTTCTCCTTTCAAAAACAGTGCACCTAAGTGGAACCCCAAGAAATGGGCTGTTAAGTTTCACACTCATTATTGCTAACTAAAACTTTCTTTTGCAACTAAGTTACAGGGGACCAAGAGCAAGCCCTTAGTCCCCCCTACCCACCCCCAATTGAAAAGAGTTACAACACAAAGCCAGTGCAACAGCAATCACTACCTGAA
This sequence comes from Verbascum thapsus, assembly GCA_963669365.1. Taxonomy (NCBI): domain Eukaryota; kingdom Viridiplantae; phylum Streptophyta; class Magnoliopsida; order Lamiales; family Scrophulariaceae; genus Verbascum; species Verbascum thapsus. The sequence continues at coordinate 12,745,294 of OY770109.1, forward strand.
AATCATATAATAAGAAACGCACCTAAGGATCTTTCCAACTCGAGTTTCCATTCACACTATTAACCAACACAGACATTTTCAACAAAAAAAAATACCAAAGTATTTAAAACCATTGCAACTCTATATACAATCTACCAACTTAAGTTTTGTCGAGATCAATAATATGTTAACACTGTTAAGACAAACAAGCCAAAACTATGGCAAACTGAGTCCAATACTACTGAGTGTGTATTATGTGTCTATCTCTTTCATAATTGTGTGTGTTGGTACTTTGGGACCACGCAAAATACACCTTAATGTCTGACTTAAATATACACTAGGACCATTGCAAATGCTCTAGCGTAAAATTTTCCCAACTTACAAGTTAATTTCAGATCCTGTTACAGTAATATCATATCTCTTGCATTCTTACAAAAATCATCCATACAAAAAGATAAAGAAAAACCCAAATGTTAACGTCCCTAGTTGTCCAGTTTAAATTATAATAAGTGTACAAATACAATATCCTGACAAATTCAACTTAACTCCCATCTTAGAAATGCCTCAAAATATGTTTAGAACCCAATCAGCTGCAACCCACTTCAGGAGAACTCAACAAACAAACAAAAAAAATGGAAAACCCAGATAGAGATGTAGATAAACATCAATAACGCACACCTATAATAGATATGCATCACACAATAAAGCATAAACATATGTGTTTTTTCACTCTTATTAGTGTTAGCCTGAAACTAAATTACAGTACTAACCTGTACAGGGATAACGAATACAGCATTTACCGAGGAAACAATGACGAATTCGAAATTGAGGTAGCTTCTAGCTCTGTCCTGCGTGTTTGTTTGCTGAGAAAAAGATTGCTTGGCGAATTTTATTTTGTCTATCAAACCGGGGGATATACAGAGAAAATAAAAATGAAAAAACGAATGAGATTGAATCTTAAATTATTAATCGACTGAAATGAAATGCCACGGTGGATTGACTGAAATGACGATTATAACCTCGCAATATGTTGCAATTATTTATTAATTATTATTTAAGATAAATTATGTAATTGGATATTTTGATGTCAAAAATTCATTAGTTGGTGTTTGAAGTTTGAACATATCTTTTTACGATCTAATATATGGTGAAACTAGTAAAAGATATTAAAATTTTAAATTCAAAATTTTGTACCGATTTAATTAAAATTCATCTGGCCTCGATTCTAAATTTTAACTTTTTAAATACAATTTTAGCTCGATAAAAATCCAAAATGCTTGAACAAGATTGTTTGACTCGACTCTATTCACATGGCCATCCTCCACAATTATCCTATTATTATTATTGGGTATCTTATAAATAATTTTTTTTTGAGTTGTTAATTCTACACAATTATTCATATGAATTCCTTTACTTCAAGCAAAGGGGAAACATATAAATATATTGACAAAATTAGTTAACATCACACACGGCTGTATAGAAAATGACATATGATTAAGGTTTTACACCATTTGGGTTCCGATGAAAAAGAATAAATACGATGTAAATAAATAAATATAACCACAAAATATCTTTTACTAATTATATCCTGTGTTTATATTCAAATTTAAAACGAGACATCATTATTTTCCTCAATAAGACTTCATATCTAGCTTCAGTATCTTCCCTTCAAGACTTCAAAAGCTCGAGGAAAGCAAAGGCATCAATGCACGAAAAACGTGCTTAGACAAAAGTAGAACAAAATCACAAATACCAAATGAACCCCCATCAAGACTCGAAGGATACATACACGGCAAAAAAGTATCAATATGTTACAAACTGATCTATAAAGTCGCAACGAATACCAAACGAAACAAGTTTTCAAAAACCAAATCCGTCAAGACATGTAAACTTTATATTAAAGTTCATCTATCACAAAACATTAGCTCAAAAGTTTTATTAATGATCAATAAAAACCCATCTCCATCTGTCAAATCAGGGCACTTGCTAGAGCAAAAACCAAATGAACCCCCATCAAGACTCAGAAGAAAATCAATACATACACCACAAAAAGTATCAATATGTTACAAACTGATCTATAAAGTCAAAACGACCAAACGAAACAAGTTTTCAATAACCAAATCCGTCTTACACATGTAACCTTTATATCAAAGTTCATCTATCACAAAACAGAGCTAGAAAGTTTTATTAATGATCAACAAAAACACATATCCATTAATCCATATGTATGTATCTCTCTTACCGAATTGGCTGCTGGTTGTAATGGTTCTTTTCTTTCTTCTTAGCAGCAGCCATTCTTGCACTCCTAGCAGCAGCCTCAATGGCTGCAGCTCTAGCAGCAGCATCCATCTCTTTGTTCGATTTCTTTTTCTTAGATGCCATCTTTTTGAGCCGCTCTTTAACATCAACAGCGGTTGGGTCTTGCTCCGCCTGTTCGGTTTCACCAGTTTCCGATTGTTCATTAGGAATATCAGATTCCTTCGCCTCTTTGGTAGCCTTGTCCTTCTTCTTCTTCTTCTTTGCGCTTTTGGATTCTACTGGGGCGCTATCCTTTTTCTCGGCCTCTCCATTTGATTGTCCCTCTTTCCCGTCTTTGGCGACATCTGGACGTTAATAAAGGAATGTGTCTCTCAGTTGGAATGATAAATATGTATATTTCTCCCTATTTTTCTTGCATTTATGCTATAAAGTAACTTTTGAGTTATCAAATTATTATCTTATTGCTGAAAATTATTACTGCCCGAGTTTCCAATATTTCCAAAGTCATTTTACCATTTCCCCCTATTTCTTAAGAGTTGCAATATAAGTTTAACAATGACTAATGAACAGAACCAAAGCCCAAAATAGTTCCACAAATTTCTAAGAAGTGCTACAGACACAATAAAAACTGCAGACCTATTCAAAGAAGCAAGCAAAAAGGAAAATGGTAGTCACGCCAGAGAATGAACAAAATTATCTAATAGAACTATCTCCATCATAAGATAGAACATTCACAGAGAATGACAAAAAAAACAGAGTTACCAGATGGCTCTCCATCTTCAGTTTTCTCTTGTGGGTTAACTCCAAAATCAGCTAAAATTGCCTCTAACTCAGCAAGCTCCTTTTTCCTTCTCTCTTTCTTGGAAAGCTGTCTTTCTGTCTCTTTAGGTGCTGCAGAAGCTTCCACAGGCTTTATCACCATTGGCTCAGGCTGTTCCTGGACCTCTGTATCATGATCATGCTCCTCTTCTATGTCTTCATCACCTTCATCGAGAAGTTCATCTTCACTTTCACTTTCCTGCAATTAGATGCACAATCAGGGCGAGTCACAAATATAAATCCCACATGACATTCAATCATAGACTTCATGATTAAAATTATTTCATGAATATAGAATAGTCATTCAGATATCATTTCTTGGGCAGAAGTGATTCGTGCTAGATACTACATTTTGCAATTCCATTCACTTAGGAAGGCATAAAACATCTAGTGATAGGAAATTGCTTATCATCTCTAGCTGGTACACAGGCTCTAAGAGAAAAGTAATGTGATACTCAGAACCAAATACAATCGAATAACTATGGGTGTTAACAGCAGCACCTAAACACTGGTAGTAATGCAAGAGACTAAGAAAAGATTTAAGAGAGAAGAGGTAATGATGGTAACAGCTCTAATTTTTATTGATGGATCATGGGCAGCCTGGAAGAGGGAATGACAAAAACATGAAGCTCGAACACATTCAAAAGGCAGATCATAACTTGAATCATAAGTAATAACTTACTTATAAAACAACAAGCGACGCCCTACACGTGAACAAGAGCACAGGAAAAGCAAAATACAGAAAATCATTAATTTTAGACGTAATATTATCCTATAAAGCACTAAAAGATAATTCAACTCAAAACCTAGTTCACTAAATTGCTTTTAGAGACAATACAAGCAACGTGTGTAATCCAATGATGCAAAGCATGCAAAACAGCTACTCGTAAAACCGATAGAACTAATAATACAACTACAAATGTTGCACAACACATGTACAGAAACACCTTCAAAGCATTGACAAGAGCAAGATTAGCATATTAGGTTAAGCATCATACCGGTCAAATAAATCAGAAATCACATCCTTCAACAAACACATGCATATTGCCAAAAGGGTAAGCGAGTCATTCAATTACTCAATGAATCTAAACCACACAAGAAGTACTATACACCACAACTAGCAATCAACAATAGTGCACACTAAAATCCAAGAAATTCAACCAAATCACTACATCACCAAAAATACAACCGCAAAATAAACCACAGTTATCATTCCTTATACCTCCACAGGATCAGGTTTATGAGTCTCCTCCTCTTTGTTCACACCGGAACCACCCCATATCGCCTGGGGAGGAGCAGTTGTGGCATAGTAATCGTCATCATCCTCATCATCCACATCGGCCCACGACTTCACCGTCAAAGGCGCCGGAGCCCAGTACACCTGCTTCTCCTCCTTCGACTTCCCGGCACCTTTCAACGCGCTCTTCGATGATCCCTTTTCCTTATCAGACTTCTTCTTCTTCCTCAAACTATCCAGAGCTGCAAAAACATTAGTGTTGCTCACAGTAAACGATCCCTCATCCCTCCTGTTCCCACCTCCAACCATTTTCTAGCAAAATCGGAATCTAAAATACTCAGATACAATAAATTACCGATTATTTCCGGGACGTGATTTTACAGCTGATTACTTTACAATAAACAAAAATCTAAAATAAACACGCTTAAATACACGACTTTTATTCAAATCAACAATAACACTAGATAACTTTATCAAATCTTGATCAATCGACGAATTTCGAAATGCGATTTACGATAGCTAGGGTTTCAGAAGAAATTGAGGCGGCGTATAAAAGCGCTCAGGATGTGAGAAAATTAGGTATGCGTATATTTAGTGTGTGTGTGTGTGTGTGTGATACAATAGATACAGTAGGATGTGTATGTATAGATTGTAGAGAGCTACAGAAAGAAAGGATTTGAGGCACAGAGACTGGAACAGAGAGAATGGGGGCTGAGGTATGTAGCAGATAACGTGAGTGATGAAGCCTGGCTTTATATACTTGTGGTTTGTTTACTTTTCTGGTCCTTGTACTTCAGGTTATTTACATTTTGGACCCGAAATAAATTTTATTTTCCAAATATTGTAAATTGGAAAGCAAAGGCTTCAATTGATGACAACCTCATTCCCCAAAAAAACATTTCAAAGTAAATTTTTTTAAAAAATATCAATTGTTTGGTATCTTACAAAAAATTCTACAAAAAAATCTCTCAAAATCTTATATAATTTTGAAGAAAATTTTGCAAGAAAAGAGAAAAAATTATTCTTACTATTCATGATTTGACAGTTCACACAATCGATTTATATAATTTTTTTCGACTATTTTTTAACTCCAAAAATCAAATTAATCACATATTTCAATGTAAAATAATACGACATTTAAAATAAGATCCATTGTGGCTATTTTTTGACATCTAAATCGATGATTTTGACTAAAATTGGTTATTATAAATTATGTTCAAATAACAATTCTAATAATTTTTTCACAATAAAAAATATATCACATCAATAATAATTATTACATTTTTTCTCTTAAAAAATTTATTCAAACAAACATCTTATCTCATATTTCTTATTCCTAAAATTAATTTTTCCTTACTTTTATTATGAAATTTTTTTTTGAATGGTGCCATCCAATTGGGCCCAAACTTATCCAGATTTATTTATTTTTTGAAAAAAATGTTGTCTTTTAATTACCCTTGAAGCTTATGATGGAGAATCCAATATTTGATTACATTTATATTTTGGTAAATTCTAAACGAAATGCAATTTGGCCTAATAAATTCGTGTTTATATTTTTTTAAATCATAAGTTATATAAAATCTAATAAATGCATAACGATTTTTCAAAATTGTGGACAGAAGGATTTATGTTGATTCTATAAATTCGATATTTCAACTTTTTGTTCATGAAAATAAATCAAGACAGAATGCATTATCTTTGACCAAATATAATTTTTCAATCAATTTTGATGAAATTTCAATGGATTAATTGGAATGGAAATATGTGACAAGAACTTGATTATTTTCAAAATAAAATATCTCTTGAACTTCAATTCTATTAGGATGTGTTTGGATTGAGTGATTTGAAATACATGGATTTCAAATTCATCGACAAATCTATTTAAGTTCGTTTGGATGATGATGGATTTCAAATCCCTCGCTATTCATTTAGAGTTCTTTTCTCCACAACTACGGTGGATTTCAAATGACACCATTTTAGGTGACATTTGAAATCCACTCCTCAAATCCAAATCCATCGATCCAAACGCACCGTTAATTATCTCACATCCATGCACAAAAGAATTAGGATCAATACTTAAAAGTAAACATAAATTCAAACCAACAATAATATCCATAGTACAATTTTCAACTCTTTTACATGATAAATATTTCCCTTTATAAAATTCACAGTACCATATGATATGACATTATATAACAAGAAGCTCATAAACAACTATAGTGTCCATTTTTTTCCCTTTCAAAATCAACATATTATACGACAACAAACACGAAGCTCACGAATAAATACTATTACGGGAGATTATAGCGGACTTATCAGTCTGTCACGTTGAAAATACACTAGGCCACGAAGAAGAGGAATATCATGAGAAAGAATATCAATACAAAGAATATCTTGATCATCAACCACCGATTTGATGAGATGCTATTGAGATACTTGAGTAAAGCCCCTTGAGCTCCCTCCACATTCGACAGTGTGTCATCCATGTTCTCATCAATCCTACAACATAAGTTTTCTCGACTTTTAGGATCAACGAGAGAAGAAAGAACTGAACAATGTTATTAATTTCAAATGCCTGTATAATCTATAATGGTAGCAAGATAAGATTACTCTAGTGTTCCACAGTGGAACTGAAATAGTTTACACATCAGAACTTATTGTTAAGGACATTAGTGAAATATAAGAGAATGCTAAAACCTCTCAGCATCTTCACTTCAAACCTTCATAAACATAGTGTTCAAATTTCTAAGGTTTGTGTTTCCCTTATTTTACCTTATCCAAAAAGGATAAACCATTCAGCATTTTGAGGAAATCATACTAGATTAATGTCAGTTGTATGAATAGTGCAATCTTGATAATGAACTTAACAATCGTATCCACCTTTGTGAAGAACAATATACATTTGCAACACTTCGAATAGATCTAAAATTGAATAACTTAAATAGCATGGTAAATGTGTTAGCTGATCTGCTTGTACATGATCAATTCTAAGCAAAATATTCGACTGTGCATGCTACAAGCCGCAACACACAGTGATTTTGGCATTGTTTCATGAGAAATGGTTAAAAGTATTAGTTATATAAGACCACCGTGGCTTTTGGTCTAATGTTACCAGAATGCTGATAATATATTTATAATAAGAAAAAGAATATCGTATACCTGATAGCAACTTCTCCTTGCTGAGAAACAAGGGTAGCTAGCTGATTGAAGATACTGCCCAGTTCATGAATTGTCGATTCCACATTTTGAAGAGCTTCAGCTCTACTCTGCATGTAGCTATCCTGCAATGGAACCATTTGTTGTTGCTGTTGGTTTTGTTGCTGCTGCAGCAATGGCTGAGACTCCCCATCTACCTGATTCCTGATAATTATAGAAAATAAGTTCTGGCGGTAAATGAATCTATTCAAAATTCTGAGCAGATTCAGTTTGGGCTGTTTCGCCTTGTGGGTGCCCAATATGTACTTAACAAAAACCTTCACTAAGGCCCATTCAGAAAGTACTATACCACTCAAACTCTCAGAACAGCATAATGTGAACATCAGACCAATGCTATTTACTTCTCTAAGTAAAGGAGCATTTGCAAATACAACTGCTGCTCATAGAGCAGTCATTATCAGTGGAAATTAATTAAAAATAAAAGTAGTGTTTGCAAATACAAGTGAAAAGTGGAAATAAGCTGCAGAGGAATGTTTGCAAAAAAAAGGTGATTAAAAGTGATATATATATATATATATGTTAAAAATAAATAATAAGCACTTACTATTAGATTTTGCAAACACTCATTAAGAAAAGAAGGAAATATAATAGTCAAACATTTCTTGGAAAGACAGGGTGTAGCCGAATTAGCAACTCTGAGAACCTTTATTTGTGCTTACTTGGGGAATAATTGTGTTGAAGATTGTGCCCCATTACCCCATGGAGGAGGAGCAGCAGCTGAGCTACCAGCAGGAGACTTTGCAGCCAAAGGACGTTGTCGAACAAAAGGATTTGAAGGATTCTTTGAAGCAGAGGAAGAAAACAACTGTCTCCTGTTCTCATGAACCTTCAAGTTCTGTTCAAAAACAAAAATGTAGTTTGTCTTAGTGACTAGAATAGACATATACATAAAATCCCATACATTTCATCAACACGATGGAAATGAAGGGTATCACCTCTGTTCGCATTGTCAAGACTTCCTTGAACTCCTTTGTGGTGCTCATCAAACGATTCTTCAAATCATCAACAACTGTTGTGGAATGACTAGTGGTATCACTGGATACACTTCCACTATCATTACGTGAATTGCTGAGGAACTGGAGATCAACTACAGCAGAATTAAGAGCCGTTATATCTTGTTTAATAACTGCAGTGAGCTCCTGGATTTCCATCGTAGGGTCATCAAAAACTGATGTCCTCTTTGCCACTGCAATAGAAAACATTACACTATTGATTTGCATGCCACTCTATAATGAGAAACTATAACTAAACAACCAGAGCATGTCAATATCAAGAATGCTTGGTATAGTCTTCGACCCCCTCAGCCACTACGAACGCCCCTGATCACTGAAATGGGATGTGTCTACCTATCTATCTCTTGACTCTAAATAGGAGCAGGTTTGAAAAGGATCTAGGCGATAACGCCATCACTGAAATGGGATGTGTCTACCTATCTATCTCTTGACTCTAAATAGGAGCAGGTTTGAAAAGGATCTAGGCGATGACGCCCTCTTTTTTCCTTCTCATTAGAGTTATTTCACGAATACTCACCGGGGTAAGGAAGAAGGGAGGGAACAAGTACACTTGATCATAAACAACATATACATTCAGAAACAACACACTGCCCATAAACACAACCAACCTTCTAGTAAAAGTTCAATTGCAGAAACAACCCAATTATAATACATGCAATTCAATCAAACACACACACGTTCTCAAACCACGTTACCTACCTTCCCAAACCTCTAAATAATTCCACCAAACCCCTAACAAAACAATCCATTTCATAAAAACACATCTAAACAAAGTACAACACAATTAACCAAATCAAACAGCACGCTATATTTCTCACATTTCGCCAGCTTAGATAGCTTCTGCGACGTCTGGTGAATACCGAACCCTATCTTCGACGCCCTCCGATTGAACTCTGAATGCAAAGCCACCGTCGATCGCGGAGGCTCTTTAGATCCACTGCTGCTAGGTCCATTCTGCGATGAATATGACTTCTTAACCCTATCCGCTATCCCTAAAAACTCCTGCGTTCGATCTCTGATCGAAGTATTCCCACTCCTCACCGACATTTTTCCAGATCAATTCTTCAGCACCGCTATTGCATACGATCTTAATTGAGTAAAATTGTTTAACCAGGATAATTCAAATTAGGGATTTCGATCAATTTTGCTGGATCTTAAACCCTAAAGTACGGCAAATACTGGATCTACAAAAAAAATGAAGTTCAACGAAAGAAATTAAAGTGAAACTTGTGTATATGTAAGCTGTATTTTGTCTGTATATATATATATATATATATGTATATTGTGCGCTTATTTATATAGGTGAAGATTGGCAAATTTCTTCTTTTTTTGGACATTTTAAATATTAATATTTACATTTTACAATATTATCGTAATTTTATTTTTTTGATAAATATTATTATAAATATAACCCATGAGAATCTGAGTTGTGTGAGAAAAAAGAAATAATTTAGTATTCGATTAAAAAGAATATTTAATAAAAATGATGAATAAAGAAAATTCTTATTTTTTTTTTAATGACCTATCGTATGTTGATTTATTTTATAACATTTATTACGGAAATTCTACAATATGCATCTATTGTGCCTATTTTTTTACTGAAATTGAAAATAACGGGTTAAAATAGCCGCATAGCATCACATTTTTTCCCAAAAAATAAAATAAAAAACGTGTAGTTAATTGGTTTGTTTTCATTAGTTCACAAATTTTAAACCAATTATACCATAATGATCATGACTTTTGATATTGTTAGTAATTAACTATTATGAGAATTAAAATTGTAGTTATAATTTACTAACTTTTACTTGTTCCACAATTAGTTATTAATATGATATAAAGTAAAAAACAACAAATTCTATTTAAATCGCTAAATAATTATTTTATATTTAAATCACTAAATAATTATTTTATTGCTTATTTATAAAATAATGATGCATTATTTAACTTATATATTTGAATTTATTTTAGGGTATTTAAATAATTAAGCATTTTAAAAAGATTTTAGACCCTTAATTCAAACACTCTTTACTCATTCCTCGAATCTCATATGCCTTCGAAATTTCAAATCTAAACCTTTTACTAATTCTTTTTATGATTTCGAACTTCTTTTTACTATTTTAGTATGACTTTCTTTGAAATTATATTTTTAAATTCCTTTTTGATTTTCTTCTTCTAATTTTCTCTTAATTTATTGAAAATTTATATGAGTATCAAACTCTTTTTTTTTTTTATCATTTTTATGATTTGTTTTTACTTTAAAAGAATCAAACAAAATGCATAGAGGTATAATTGTTAACATACAAAATTGTATCACCACAATTAAAAATGATACAAGGGTATGTAAGACTATTTTTTAATGCATAGAAATTTTATGCAAGTTTTGTATTTTATATGGGGGATTGTACACTATTTCCTAAATAATATGAACCATAGTAATTTTACAAGCTCACATAATCTTAATTTTGAACATTAAGGCTACATTTGTTTAATATTTTTTAATTTAAGTCCCAATTTTTCGTATGAAGAATCCTAAATTCACTTCATCCAAACTATTCAAATGTTTTCAATTATATATTTTCAATATTACATATAAATACATATCAATCATTATATTCATTAGTCTAAACAATTATCAATCAATATATTTATGCCACTAATATATTTTCTCTTTATATTTGCATATTTCACAATTATTAATAAATCAAGCTACATTTATTTAATGTTTTTTTAATTCAAATTTCCAAAAATTTATATGAAAATTCTAAATTCACCAAAACCATTCACCTATTTTGATTATATATTTTAAATCTCTTATACAACCATCTATCAACCACTATATCAATTATTTTATACAATTATCAATCATTAATCATTTAACCTACCATTATTTTTCTCTTTTCTTTTCATATTTTATGATTACTTATATAATATTATAAATCAATCAATTATTATAGTTTATATGCATTTTAAGTTACCAATTATTTTAAATATCTAAACCAAGCACATCATATATCATTTAAAACTCACGCGAATTATATTTTCTTATTTCAAATATTTAGTTTATCTTTCAACCCAAATATTTATATTCATGTCACATATCAAAATATTTATACATACACACTTTAATAAATATACATGTTAATTAAATGTGTCAAACATTATAATATTTGAAATAAAAAACAAAACGTAATTTTCAATAGAATATATGTATTATTTCTATACCCCTCTTAAGTTTCATAATATAATAATAAATATAAAAATGTTGTAATATTCCTATTGACCATTTGACAACATATTATTGACACGTGGCAGCTTTAAGAATTTTCCCTCCTTAAAAGTACAATGGCATTAACGTAATTGTTCCTTATTCAAGGGTCAATTTATGTACGAGGAAAGAGTAAAAATTAATTTGAACCGCTTCGCAGTTTTTTTTGGATCTTAGAATTCGGACAACTTTTAAACGAGCCCTCAAATCCGTCCATCAAAGTTTGAGTAAACAAATCGTAGCCGTCTGATTATAAACAAGTTGCTCGATTTTTATCCGATTAGATTAAGTTCTTACAACCAATCTCAAATCTGGGCCGTTGATGGAGAATCCGAGAATCTAATCCGTGACGTGGACATGAAATTTACCATTAATTATAGTAAATTGAGTCACGTTTGTGCACTGCACTATCACAAAAAGAAAACCCTAGCATTTCCCCTTTTTCTCTATCTTTAAAATCGAAAATTAGGGCTTCAAAATTGAAATTGAAATTTCTCTGATTTCACAATCTCAAATCGAAGCTTTTCGCATACTCGATCTCCGCGGCGTGCCGTTCATATGATAATCTTGTTCACAGGTATTATTTATGCGAACATATGATGCTTGCATGTGTAATTTGTTTTAGTGTTTGTTTGTTTTCCGTGTTATTTGTTGTTTGATCGGTTTTGTTTTGTGAGATGAGTTGGTTTTGGTGTAATTTGTGACGATTTTTGTTCGGTGTGTGATGGTAATTTGTTGTTTTTTGGTGTGGCCTTGTGTTGGCAGATCTGGATGGGACATGAAAACAAGGGTGATTGTGTTGGTGTGATTGGATTGGGTGATGTTGATGGAAAATAGCACAAAAAAGTCTGGTTCTGTTCAAATTCCTAAGAAAAAGCGTTCATTGGATCTCAAGAGTCTATATGAGCCTAGGGTTTCTAAAGGGGGAGAGAGTAAGAAAAAAGTTGATGATGGAAATGACCAGGAAGATGTTAAGAAGAAGAAGAGGAAGAGTAGAAAGGAGGTCTCTTTGAGTTGTTTTGTCTCTGATTCTAAGAAAAGTAGGAAGGAGGGTGTAAATGGTGCTGAAGAGGATTTAGGTTCTAGACAAGAATCGAGTGTCGAGTCTAAAGGGTTGCAGGGCCTTTCGTTAGCTTTGGGTGGTAATGGAAGCGCTTTTAATATCCCGAAGCGCCCACGTGGTTCGGTGGGGATGAAAAAGATGGGAAGTGACCATGTATTTGAGTCATCGCAACATTTCACTTATGTTGATTCTGTTGATCTTATTGGAGCATCTAAAGACAAAGTTCTTAAATCCGAGGACGAGGGTGGTCCCAAAGATAGTATAATTTCCGCGGGTAATGCTGGTGGTTTAAATTCAAAATCTACAGTAAAATTCAATGGTTCAAGTTCAAAATTAAAGAAGAAGTCTGATTCAAAATCGACTGTTAATTCCAGTAGTTCGAATGCCAAGCTGAAGCCGAAGGATGGAAATGCTGAAGTGAAGGAAAATAAGAATTGTCAGTCAGGTTTAGTTCGCCATGCTTTAAAAGATTGTAATTTAACTATTAATAATGGAGATACCTCATCTAAGAAGCTCCGAAGCAACATTAAAAAGAAGAAAAACTCGGTTGCTGATATAGATGGTGACAAATGTTCAACAAGGAAGTCTGAGCCTTCAATGGGTAGTTCAGTTTCAGATAGTCGCTTCACTGATTTTGTAGATGATGATGACGATGATGAGGAAAACCTTGAACAGAACGCGGCAAGGATGCTCTCCTCTCGGTTTGATCCAAGTTGTACTGGTTTCTCATCGAAGAGAACATCTTCTGTCTCTCAGCTGGATAATGGATACTCTCTTCGAGATTCTATTAGCCAAAAGGGTAACTCATTGGGTGATGGGGAGTCTGCATCACCTGATGATAGAAACAGAGCGCTTAGGCCAAGACGAGAAGATATAGGCAAGGATCTATCAAGGAAACGTCGTCATTTTTACGAAATTCTTTCAAAAGACTTGGATGCTTATTGGGTTATAAAGCGGAGAATTAAAATCTTTTGGCCGTTGGATGAGACTTGGTATTATGGCCTTGTGCATGATTATAACTCTGAAAGTAAGCTTCATCACATCAAATATGATGACCGGGATGAGGAATGGGTTGATCTTCGGGAAGAGAAATTCAAACTCTTGCTTCTCCCCAATGAGGTTCCTGGCAAATCTAGTCCTAGAAAACAATTTACAGGAGACAAATCCTTACAGGTGGGACAAACAGTTCCACCAGCAGAAGATGCTAGCTCCATTGGGAACGATCCTGATTCTGAGCCCATAGCATCATGGTTGGCTAGCAAGGCTCTGTCTAAATCTTTGAAAAGACGGAGGACTTCACAAACACACTTGTCTTTGGTTTCTTCTTTGCTGCCTGAGGAAACTGACAACTCAAACCGCATTGTAGCCGACCCCAAAAGAACTAGAAAATGGCCAGTTTCTGAATCTGCATCAGATGATAATTTAGTTATCTGTGGGACGAGGGATCAGTCTATGCCAGAAACTACCAGCAGCTCCAACAATGTCAAACAAGTGGTTTACGTCAGGAAAAAGTACCACAAGAAAAGTGAAAGAGGAAGTTCTGTGTCTAGAGGTGTAAAAGCACATGGAAATGCGCCATGTACTGTTACTCCTCTCTACCCTGTTACCTTTATCTCGCCGACTGCTAAAGAAGGTAACATTAAATGGTCAACCAATGATAAAGACCATTTAACATTAAATGGTGTGTTGGTGGAGTCTAAAGAATTCAGACTTCTGGTTCACCTACCGGTGTTATTATTCCTGAAGTTTTCATGTGGAGAGGGGCATAATGGGTTGCTTCATGACATATTGATGCTTCAACATGGGGTGGTAATGACTACCTCTCCTGCTATTATCCTGGAGACGCTTTTCATTGATACTGATCTTGGTTTGAGATTTCTCTTATTTGAGGGTTGCATGAAGGAGGCTTTGGCCTTTGTCTTCCTAATTTTGACTGTCTTCAGTCAATCTGATAAACATTGGAATGGTGATACTGAATTGCCCGTGACCTCAATAAGGTTCCGACTCTCTAGTGTTCAAGATCTAAGGAAGCAGCATGTATTTTCATTTTATAGTTACTCCAGACTACAAGCTTCAAAGCAACTGTACCTGGACTATAAGATTCTGCAACATTGTTTTCTCATAAAACAATTGCCAGTCTCAGAGTGCACATATGATAATGTGAAGAAACTTGAAAGCGAGGCTTTTCAGCAATGCAAACCCCACTTTGGTTTAGAGCTCTCCCCAAGTGAGGTATACCCTTATTTTAACAACACATTCACTACATTTGCTATTTCCAAATGAATGATTTGTTTCTTCTTCGGGGTGTCTATAGATAATTTTATTTTCTAAAATAAAAATTCATTGTCTTAAGTTGCTCTTGAAGTAATGGTGTAGCTTCACCAACTGATCCATTAGTTTTAAGGGTAAAACTACAAAATCCAACCTTTTTGTCTAGACTTTTGAGCAGATTCAAACTCGTATTTTCTGTGGAGGAAGGGGGTATTTTATATTTGTGATGTTTTATCAGGTCAATGTAGTTGATTATGCTTGGATGCTAATTCTGTTGTCTTCTTACTCTATTATATGCTTGTCTTGGATGATGGCTGGGTAGAAGGAACTTTTGTGTTAAACATATGTCATAGCTAGAGTATAAGTTGGTCATTTCAATCCTTGTATTTGACTATTACCAGGGTTTCAAGAATAAGTGTTTCCCGGGCATTTTGCCGATCGGTGTTTCTAGGGAAGGCTGGAATTCAAGGATGACTCAGTCTGTATATAATCTGCCTGGAGAGCCTGGAAAGGTTCCTCAATTTGCTCTCCCCTCTTCTGCTGAACCATCCTTCTTTCTCGCTCTGCATCTCCAGTTACTCATCGGTCACAGCTTTGCTTGTGTCAACCTTCAACATCAGGATGCACCTGGCTCATCAAAAAATTCACAAAATGGTGGTCAACCAGATGTAGAATGTGAACAATTTGAACTTAACTCAGTTGCTGGTCAAGATGGCCTCGTCAAGCATGAGATAGGATTAATGGAAACAGAAGCTTCTCGTTCCAAGGGTTTGCCAAGTTCTGAACAAGATCTGCTAACAGATGTCGTCCTGGTAAGCAATGTTGCTGAGAAAGCCAAATCATCTGCACCGACGTCCATCACATCTCCGACCTCCAATCCTAGGAGTGGTACCTCATCAGGTGGCATGACAATTGTCGTGCCATCTTTTGATCAAGTTGATATGCCTTTTGATGGAAGAGGTTTCACATCCAAACAGAGTTCTTCTGTTGATGTGAATACATCTAATGGGTTTGACCATAACACCAATTCCAGAAGTTCATCACAACGTGGTAGAAGCAGCTCAATTTATTCTCCTCTTGGAAATCATTCTCCTGCATCGGCGGATACAAAACTAAATCTTAAGCCCAATGGATTCAGTCATGGACCAAAGAGGCCACGGACACAGGTTAAGTACACATTGCCGTTTGCAGGTTATGATTTCAGTGCAAAGCAAGAAATGCAAAACCAGAGATCTATACCTTGCAAACGTATTAGAAGAGCTAGCCTGAAGAGTATATCGGATGGTTCTAGGGATAACCAGAAAAAATTAGAATTGGTAGCTTGTGTTGCAAATGTTTTAGTAACCCATGGGGACAAAGGTTGGAGAGAATGTGGGGCGCGTATTGTCTTAGAAGGTGCTGATCATAATGAATGGAGATTGGCTGTCAAACTGTCCGGGGTTACAAAATATTCATACAAGGTTAAGCATATGTTGCAGCCTGGGTCAACTAACCGCTACTCACATGCTATGATGTGGAAAGGTGGGAAGGACTGGGTACTGGAATTTCCTGATAGGAACCAGTGGATGCTATTTAAAGAGATGCATGAGGAGTGTCATAATCGTAATATCCGTGCTGCTTCTGTGAAGAACATTCCTATACCTGGAGTAAAGCTGATTGAGGAAAACGATGTGTATGGAACTGAAGTCCCTTTTATTCAGAATTCCTTAAAATACTACCGACAGGTTCAAACTGATGTTGAGATGGCTATGGATCACTCGCATGTTTTGTATGATATGGATAGTGATGATGAACAATGGTTGATGACAAACAAAAGCACCGGCGAACATAAATGTAAAGAGATATCGGAGGAGTTTCTGGAGAAGACAATGGACATGTTTGAAAAAGTTTCATACGTTAGGCATCGTGATAATTTCACGGATCTTGAAATAGAAGAGCTTGTGACAGGAATTGGGTCTGTGGAAGCTGCCAAAGTCGTATATGAACATTGGCGACGGAAGAGGGAGAGAAATGGCATGCCATTAATAAGACATTTGCAGGTACTAAGAATCGACTTCCCTTTTAATTTAGTCTACAGGGTTTTATTCTCTTATATCACATCAACACATCTAGCGGGTAGGAGAGTAGATCTTAAATACTATTTACTTATTGGATTGTGAAAGAACATATTAAATATATTTGTTTGGCCAAACTTTTGGAAATTGATTTTCTCAGTAAAATATTTAGCAAAAGTTGATACGTAAAGAGTTAATTTGTGCATTTTCAGCTGGCGAAAATCTCTGTTTTATAGCTTTGGCAAAATGAAGATTATTGCAATTGGGCAACCCAATAGCTATCATACTTACGTTGCAAAATGTCTCTGTAGATTAAGGTGGACTTAATATGATCCTAGTTTAGTTGACAATTGCTTTCACAACTCATGAGTGGATCAAACGTGATTTTGGGACCCCAACCGTTGGTGTAAACAGCCACTAAGTGAAGCATTATAATGTATCTTCCAATGCCCAGAAAACCAATTGGATTACCCAATTCATTGTATAACCTCTAATGATTAGAGTTTGTATAGACAGATATGTCTAGATAGTGGTGTAGCTCTAGGAATCAATATTGGGCGTTGCAATACTTGTTCCAGGCTTGTTACATTGATGACGATACTATTGATAAAACAAGTTGATGGCTATATCATGTTATTGTAATGATCCATCTTTCGGCTTCATTTGTTTTTTCATTTCGTTCAGACATCATTTAAGGGACTTTCATTTGAAGGCTAAGATTTTGGCATAAGCGGTAGCTCAGTTTCCCATAATTCATGTAATGAAGAACAATAGTCTTGCTAGAATGTGGTTGGTCAAATCTTCTTATGGAAGACAGAGGGGGTTGTTGGACTAATGGTGCAATGGGGTTTAAATCTTTTATATTAACTATTTTGAGTGTATTCTCTTCTCACGATCTATTCGATCATTTTACTGAGAATTTTTATTTGTTAGAAAAAAAATAAGACTCGTGTACCTAATGAATCTGTTCACACCATCAGTTTGTGTGCACGAGTTACTGTTTCTTCAAAAGGAACTTAAAAAACAGAAATTAGACCAGTTATTGTAATTGAAAGATTCTGTTATGTAGGAAGGAATATTTACTTTTGACTGACTACAACTATTAAAAAAGACATTTCATTTTATTTTATTTTTTATGTCCGTCCTTGGCAGCCTTGCATATATGCCACTGTTGCATTTTCTCAGCGTTGTTGTTCCTTGTGCATAATTACCTTTCCTATTCTTTACTCTTAGACTCATGTGATTAAGTGCCATCATTATCTTTTGTCCAGCCCCCTCTTTGGGAGAGATATCAAAACCAGCTGAAGGAGTGGGAGCGTACAGTTTCTCGAGGCAATTGTGATGTTCCCCTTGGTAGTCAGGAAAAGATCCGTCCGCCTGAAAAACCACAAATGTTTGCTTTCTGCCTTAAACCACGGGGCTTGGATGTTCCTAACAAGGTTTCAAAACAACGGTCTCACAGGAAATTATCAGTTTCTGGACACCACCATCCTTCATTAGGTAATCATGACAATGCTTTTGTATCAAAATCATAATGCTTACCCCAATCTCATTTTGTTCTGGGAATACACATCTGTTTTTTCGCTTGTTTTTTTCAATTGTGGATTTTGAACTTAAGGTGTGTTTGGATTGAGTGATTTGGATTTGGGGAGGGGATTTGGAGGAAGGATTTGAAATGACTTAATGACACATAGAATGTCGAGTGATTTGAAATCCGTTATAACTTGGATACATCCAAACGAACTTCATGGATTTGTTTTGACATGCATAAATTTCAAATCCTTCAATCCAAACACACCCTTAGGGTAGATTATGAAATCCCTTGCATGAGACCCTTACAAGAAATACCTAGATGTTTGAACCAATTACCACAACTACCCCTGTCACTAAAAGCATATTACAGTTTCACCCCCTGTGTCAGTTGTAAAAGCATATTACAATTTCACCCCCTTGTATTTAGAGTTGTCAGGGTGGTACTTCGTAGATCTCAGTGCATATACTCGTTCCACCTACTTAATGTGAATTTACTGTGGCAGGGAGAAGACTGAACGGGCATGTTTTTGGAGGCGAAAAATCGTTATATACAAGCAGCATACATTATGCTAATGATATCTCACCGTCACATCAGGCTTCAAGGAGTTTATTATCACCACGAGATGTACATTTCTCATTGTCCAATGACGTGTCTGAATGGAACCGTAACCCAAAGGTTTATAGGGACAAGACCAAAAAGCTTGGATCATATAACCAGAGGACAATAGATAATCGACAGGGAGTTCCACAATGGAATACAGGTTTGCCCACATTACATAATCATCATAGGAACCATGGGCAATGGTTTGAGCAGTTGAATGGTTCTGATCTTCATGAGCTTCGATTGCGTGATGCATCAAGTGCAGCAAAACATGCACATAATGTTGCGAAGCTTAAGAAAGAAAGGGCTCAGAGATTGCTCTGTAGAGCAGATTTAGCTGTCCACAAGGCTGTGGCTGCTTTAATGACTGCAGATGCAGTCAGAGATTGTTATGGGAAATCAAATGATGGTAATTAGGATAATCCCGATAGTGATTGTGACTATTCTGAGGAAGTCCTTCCACCAGACTGAGGGGAATTCTTGTCCAGGTATATATATATGTATATATATATATATATATATATAAGATCTGAAACATGATGAATGGGCAGATATTATAGAAAACAAAGTGTTACTGCTTTATCGAGTGCAGTTTTGGTACATGACATGAGCTTTTTTTTCGCCCCCGAGGAGCTGGTTTTCTTCTTCTCCCCGGTTGAACGGGACTCTTGTGGTGCTTGTGCATGAAGGGGATTTTGGTTGTCTCAAATCGATGTATAGCTTTTTTTTCCTTATTTGTTCGAGTTAGCTGGTTAGCCATAGTTTTATTGCTTGATACTGAAGGATTAATTGGCCAAAATAATACAGTAGATGCATATCTATTCATATCTTTAAACCAAAACAATCTTTTGGATCAACAAGTTTTGTTGTATTAAGCAAAGAACTGGTAATTGAGGTAAATTTTATGCAGTGAGTTAATTCTTTGTACATAGCTTCTCCTTATGAATGTATTTTAAAGTCTGTGGCCAAAGCTTGCTTGGCGACTAGGGTTGCTGTTTCCATTATGATTATATAATTTCAAGACCCCAACGGATCTATCATAAGATCATTTATTTACAACGGAATGGTATACAAAGTCAACAGATCACAATGAATACAATAGGATTTATGGCTACACAAACTGTTGAGAACAGTTCTAGATCAGGCCCAAGACGAACTAATGTAGGGAGTTTATTAAAACCATTGAATTCGGAATATGGTAAAGTAGCCCCTGGGTGGGGAACGACTCCTTTGATGGGTGTTGCAATGGCTCTATTTGCGGTATTTCTATCTATTATTTTGGAGATTTATAATTCTTCCGTTTTATTGGATGGAATTTCAATGAATGGTATATTTAGTAAATATACCCTGGATATATGAGAAATAATTTAAAGATCAATATATAGAAATGATATAGATTTACAGTTATAAACTCCAATGTCCAACTTCTCCAATTGTTAATTGTGAGATTTAAAATAATCCAATTCCAAATTGTTGATTGAAAGATTTTAAAAGAATTTCATCTTCAAACACAATTTTCAATTTAGAATGTAGGAATTTGAGAAAGAATTGAGTGTAGTCCGTTGATTTTCAACTTTAAAAAGTCCAATTTATTTATACACATTATTTATAGGTTAAAAAATATATATTTTAAGAAAAACCCTGCAAAATTTATCGAAATTTTGTCTGAAAAGGTATATATGTTGTCTGGTCGGTTCAAAATTTATCGAAAAATAATTTGAAAAGGTGAAAGAGACGAAAGTGAGACATTTAAAATTCAACATAGTAATATTTATAATTTTAAGAATCACATATTGTCTGATCGTTCAAAATTTATCATAAAATAGTCTAAAAAGGCGAAAGTGACACTAAGTTAAAATTTAACATAGTAAAATAAAATTTTTAAGGGCTATTAGTAAAATAATGAAGAAACCAAAAACAAGCCAAAGAACAAACTAACCGTCAAAACCGCCAATTTTCCCTCCTTACCTTTCCTCTATTCACAAACAAAAGCCAGTAAACAAGAAATTACATAAATTTTCAAATCCATAGCTCAATCAAACCATCCAGCCCGTAGAAATTTAGCAGTGAAAAAGATTTCAATTTATCATGCAAAATTGAAGAAAAAAAAATCCAGGTTCATTGTTACCCTTCTTTGTCTTCATGCATTTAACTGTACAAAGTATATGCATATAAGAAAGATCGATAAATGTACGATTGCAGATGAATTTTTTGTGTTTGTTTCGATTTTGTGGGTATTTTTCCGTGGCTCCAAAATGACATGAAAACAAATTTTTGTAGCTATTATTGTAATTTGATTGTATCAATTTGGGGTTTTGAGTTTTAGGGTTCTTATTTATTCTCGTTTTTTCGATCTCTATAGTTTGTTTAGAGGGTGAATTGAAATAGAAAATCGACGAAAATGCCTCGTGTGAAGGAAGACGATAGAATCGAAATGATCATTCGTGGTCTTTTGAAGCAAGCTGAGAATAGGAGATGCATAAACTGCAATAGTTTGGTAATTTTTTCCCCTTTTGTTCCATTTTTGTGTGTATTAAAACTGGAAAATTTTCAACTGGTTTTCATTGTATTTTTGTATAATTTTTCATAAATGTTAATTGATTACTAAAATTTACTGTTTTTTCACTAATTTTTTCGATTAATTGCAACTTTTCGTTTCGTTTATTCAGGGTCCTCAATATGTTTGCACAACTTTCTGGACATTCATATGCACAAACTGCAGTGGAGTGCAGTAAGTTAACTCTTACTTTTTCATACCAAAAATCGATTAAAAATTTGAATATTTAGTAATGTGATACTCTATAATCAACCGATTAATTTCCTTAATAATAATCACAGTCGAGAATTTACGCATCGTGTGAAATCCGTGTCAATGGCGAAATTCAAAGAAGATGATATTATGTCTCTTCAAGCCGGTGGAAATGAGGTTGCATAAGAATTTCTTTTCGTTTTCGTTTTCCTTTTTTACTCGAAAATTAAACGAAAAATTGTGAATTATACAAATTTCGTGCGATTTCCAGCGAGCCCGACAAATTTATTTCAAAGCGTGGGACCCACAACGCAACTCTTACCCCGATAGCAGGTTAAATATTCTTGATAAATTATAATACAATCTTACACATGAAAACCTGTTTTTGATACAAAATTCGTTCTGTATTTCAGTAATCTTCATAAGCTTCGAGAGTTTATCAAACATGTTTATGTAGACCGAAAGTATGCTGGTGCGAATAATCGATCAATGCATAATTTGGTAAGCTTCTTGTTCATTAGCATATAGGTAGATCATAGTTGTGAATGGCGCGCCATTTCGAAGTTCAAAATTATATAGTTTTGGTCAACTAGTCAAAAATAGGTAAATTTGGGATACTTTACACAACCTTTGAACTTTCAAAATTAGGCACCAAATTGAAAAAAAAAACGAAAATTTTCAAAATTGGTTCCAAATTAGAAAAAAAAAAAAACATGTAGCTGTCAAAATCGAGTTAGCATATTTGAATTTAGATAATTAGAGTATTATCCTAAATTAGATTGTTTCTTTATTGTTGTGTTGAAAGGCCTGACATGAGTTTGTTTTATATTCTATTTGTTTCTTGAAAACCTATTATTATATTTAGGGGTGTCAATGGGTGGGTCTGGCCCAGACCCAGACCCAAAAGATTGGGTCTGGACCCAGACCCAAAAGATTGGGTCTAGACAAGACCCAAAGTTTTGGGTCCAGATCCAGACCCAAAACTTTGGGTCTATTGGGTCTGGGTCTAGATTAGACCCAATTTATTTCTTTGTTTTATTTTTGTACTTGTGTTTATAATTTTTGTAAATAAAATTTAAAATATATATAATTTATAGGATCTGAGATTCTGAATATATATATTAAATAAAAAAATTATTATTTCATATATATATAATAGTAAATCTAAAATCTATATATACATGTGTATAAACTTACTATTAGATGTAATATTTTATTAAATCTGAAAAAATATTATTCATATATATATATATATAATATTAAATCTGAAATATATATTTGCATGTATACAAACTGTAATATATGCAAATGTGATATTATAGTAAACATTAAAATTTATAATTTTATTTATGAAACTTAATACTAAGATAGATTATTAATATGGTTGATTATAAAAAATTCATTATATTATTTTAAAATTATTAAATACCATATTTTGTTAAAAGAAAAATATAATAAACCCAAATTTCATTATCCCATTCACAGATCTCGTATTTATCTAAAAAACCCAATAAAAAACTCAATAATGGCTTGCTTCAGTTTCACTCAAGTCATGATTTTGAAAATATATAAAATTTATTTCTCTTATTTTTTAATGAAAATAAAACATTTAGTAATTATAACTAACAAATATATATAGAAACTCTTCATATTAAACATTCAAATTTATAATTAATAAAGAAATGCTAATAAAAAAAAGAAGAAGAAGAAGAAACGAAGTATGATGACGCCGGAGACATGAGGGTCATCGCCGGAAACATGAGGAGCGGCGGCGGCGGTGCGGCGGAGCGGCGGCAGATTGAATATGATGAAGAATTTGGTGAAAGAAAAAAGATTTTTAGGGTTTGTTATAAGATATGAAATTAATTGGTGTATTTATTATAAAAGTTTGGACTTGGGCCTAAATTTGAGTTTTGGGTCTGATTGGGTCTCATTTTGGGTCTAGCTTATGTTTGGGTCTGGATTTGGGTCTAGACCCAAATAAAAGGACCCAGACCCAAACTTTTGGGTCTGGGTCTGGGCCAGACCCACCCATTGACACCCCTAATTATATTTTTTTATATTATTGCTGAAAAGCTAGCATATTTGTTGTGTTGAAAAGCTAGCATATTATTGATTCTATAGTATACATAATTTTTTTTAATAATTTCTGCTTCGAAAAGGCGTGCGTCGCGCTGCGTCATCGCCATTAATAACTATGAGATAGATACACTTACTTGAAGTACTTTTTGTTGATGTGATTTCTTTGTCTTTAATACTAGGATGCTAAAACTCAGCCTAATGAATGGCCCTCTTTCAAAAAATCCAGTTCATTTGAGAAATCTAGTCAATCTAAAAGTAACAGAGATATAAGTTTCAAGAGTATGATGGAAGAAAAAAGTCCTCGAATAGGCACAAACAGGAGTCTTTCTGCTCGTTTCGAGATAGTTGATGATAGGTTTCGAGACGATGGGATTGTGAAGCACTATGATCGGTGTTTGATTCAAGATTCGCCTCGTTCTCAAAGGAATAATGCTAAAAAGATTCCCGAGATACGGCCTGTTAGAGACGTTTTTGGCGATAAATTTCCGTCTCTAAAAGTTGGTGAATCTCGAAAAGCTAATGATGGTAAGGATGATGAAGGCTGTGCTAGAGGTCAGGTGAGTTCATTTGCGGGAAAAATTGCAAATTTAGTCCCGTAAGATATCACGATTCTAGTTTTAGTCCCACGTTTTATGAAATTTTGGAAACGATCGATGCTAGTCCTATACTTTATTTATTTTTGTTGTTTAAAATTGCATTTTGCCCCTTAAACTACATGAAATGTATCAAACAGGCCATTGAACAAATATTATTGCCACTTAACCCCACAAATTAGAAGAAAATAAATGGTTTAAGGAAAATGATGATTGGTCCATGTCATGAACGTCCAGGCTAAACATATGTGTTCTCCTTTCTAATTTTTAAATTATTTTTAAGGGGGTAAGAGGCAAATAATATTGTTTAAGGGGTTGTTTAATACATCTTGTTTAATTGAAGTTGCAAAATGCAATTTATAATAACAAAAAGAAAACATTATTATAAAATATAACTAATACAACTAGTGTGAAATATTGATACGTTTTCTAAAATTCCATAAAATGAACATGGTTAAGTATGAAGCTAAAGCTGAGTTCATTATACAATGTGTATATATTCTTTCTATACTTGTTATTGCAGAAGGTTGCTGATGCTACTAATCCAGGGCCAACTGATGAAAAACAACAGCAAAATAAGACGGTATATCTTAGTAGCTTGATCGATTTCGACACAAATCCCGAGCCCGCTTATAGTAACAACGAAAAGAGCAGCTCAGATCCATCTCTCACAAATGAAAATTCTGCAAAAATGAATTCAGTTGAATCTTTGTTATTCGAATTATCGACCCCTAAAACTCCACCTTCAGCTCCATCGAACAGTTTCAAGGCTACTGATGTTGAGTCGACAAATGAACCTCAAATTTCTAATAATGATCGAGCTCTTGCTGTTATTACATCACAAGTTGCAGACAATGATTTAAGGCCACCTGTAAGAATTCGAGTCGAGCAATCATCAAATGCTGCACAATCAGGAGACGAGTCTTTGACACCTAGTGGACGAAAGGAACTTCCTGCGGTATTGGGCCCCACTACTCTCACACATATATATATATATGTTTAGTTATACGAACTATGTAATTCCAGCTCAGCCCGCTTATCAAATAGGTATATTTGTCAAAGAAAAAGATGTTTTTCACAAAGACACTGGCAGAATATGACGTTATGAGCCTTTTAATAAGCGGGCTTAGTTGTAATTACACTAAACGAGAAGGGTATTATTGTCCTTAATCCTAGTATATTTTGATCTTTTTCGTTAACTTTTTCGAATCAGGATCTTTTCGGTTCGAATTTTACTGGTTGGCACATGAGTCCATCTCATGGAGTGGGATATAACATGCAGTTTCATCCTCCTGTAATGGTATGTTACATCTCAAATGAATCGAATCGTTGGATATATAAAAGTGAGATAATTCAGTTTAAAACACTATTCTTTTATACAGGCTTTTCCCAATAGTCCTGCAAAATCAACAAATCCGTTCGATATGGTAAGCATATATGCTTCTGTTACATTTCATATATATCAGTTTACTGATTATGCTATCAAGTACAAAAAAATTATCTTTTTTTTTCAATTTAAAAACAGTTCACAAGATAACGATTACCGAGAAAGTTACAATCTTTTTTTTCTTTGATTTTCATTTAGTCATTGCAAGAAGCTATTCCGAGCACTCAAGCTGCTACATCTGCACAATCTCAGCCGTTGATATATTCAACAGCATTGTCGTATAACGTATCCCCATATGGCGTAAACATGCCTACTGGTAAAAAGATTGTTTTTTTTTTCTCAGCCCAAATCCAATATTCATATTCAATATCAGTTTAAATATCAATCTTTTTTTTTTCTAATCTTTTTCTGATGTTACTGTTTAGTTCCTGGAGCTTACATGGGGCAGCAACTCAATAACACACCACTTATAAGGTAACATTATACTTGGTTTCACAAACCTTTATCATGTCAAATTTAATAAAAATCGATACTTTTTAGACCTATTTAGTGATTTGATAGAAAAAACTTCAAATTTCACACTTATTTTCTTAATTAGTTTAGTAAAAGATTAACTTTTTTATTTTTTTTTCGTTTAAGGCCACAAGAAATTGCTAGCTCTGGCACCAACCGAGATGCCTTTGCATTTATCAACCCGATTCAGCAAAAAGATTCTCCCAACGGTGCATCAAATTCTTCGTTATCACGAAGAAATCCGTTTGAATAGTGGCTAGAGGATTTGGTACTTATATAGCTTTTTACCCTTTAGTATAAACTGGAATATAAATAGATTGAATACTGTATGTATGAAGTTATACTTTATTTATTTGTTTGGCCTAAAAAAGGCTTAATTTGTGGTTATAGGTGTACTCATGGTGTAAATTTATGGATACTGGAGAATATATGTATATAATTTATATTTGATATATGAAGTATTTTTTTTTTTTTTTTTGAGTTTTGTGTATATTGTAAACTAATTCAAGAAAGCTGTTGTTTTATCGATTATGTGATTCGTGTTCGATTTTTATTTTTTCGTAACGAAGACATGGTTGATTTTAGAACCTTCATTATATTGAGAAGTTTATTTTCAAATTTTCTTGATCAGAAAAAGGTAGAAACTTGAGCAACTTCTCAGATTAATTGCAATATCAGAATAGTGAAAAGGGATTGGTGAGATAGAAAAATCAAAGCCAAATATGAATTTTGAGAAATATTTCAAATAAATGGAAACCAGAAGAACAAAAAACATGTAAAAGTAGTTTAAGAAATCATATAGAAATAAATTATTCGAGTTAAAGGATCAATCAGTGCAATTGAAAATAAAATAAATAGAATAATTCTAAACGTAAATAGAATTATATATATTTGCACTTCATTTCATTTTTATATAATTAAAATGATTTAAATGTAAATAGAAATTAAATATATTTGCCCTTCATTTGATTTTAAATTGGAGTAAATACATTTTCTTGGAGCTCGAACTTTTCTACTCATTCAATCTATCTTCTTGCCTTCTTCTACACTAGCCTTTGCTTCTGGTTTTCGTTGTAATTTTCTCAAATTAGTCGATAAAAATCTAATCTTTTCGCTGCGAACAATTGCAAGAGTGAGGAAGAATGAAGGGGCATGATTCAAAGGTACAAATTTCAGCTCAAAATTATACTACTCTAAATCTCTCATTTTTTTTTTTGTCAAAGATAGAATTGTTTGTTCATCTTATATATGCCCCAGTTTTCAATCGATTATAGAGTTGTAAGATAACCCTTTTTCTATAATCGAGCAAAATCATGTTTGCAGGCCATTAATGTTTATCATATACAAAAATGAACTTTTTAATGTAATCTCTTTGCACAAAATAATGCTAAAATATGATTATGCCACTGGCACTTGCTGAAGATTTACTTTGATAATGTTGTGTGTTTAATTAGTTATTGAGTTCTAAATATCAATTTATCTTTCGAGTAGAACCATGTTTTGAGGTGTTTCTTATCATATTCAAAGATCAATTTTTTTTCTTAACATAGTATTAACTCCGATTACGCCATTGCCGTTTGCTGAAAATTCACTTTTATAATGGTTTTTTTTTTGTTCCCATTATGGCAGATGGCTAGGATGGAAGATATATTAAGCCTTCCAGTACAAGATCCTCCTTATGAAGAATTTTGTGCAGCTCAAATAAATTGGGTGAAAATAGAAGGTGGTCGTCAAGGCGGTGATGACATAGCCCTAATCCCTTTTTCTCGAGTCGATGATTTCACAAAAGGCGAATCGAGTAATTCACAATGCCCTGCTAGCTTCCGAGTCGAATCAAGAAGAAAAAGACCAGAAGGGAGCCTGAATAAGCCAAGAGTTGATGGATATCTCGAGTATACACTGTATGTCACTCCTCGTAAGTCTGTATTTCATGATAATTGGTACTTGTTATGCTTTCTTGAAGACTCGTGTTTGAACAAGAATTAGGTAAAAGATTCATGTTGGATAATATATTTTGTTCGTTTTGAGTATGATTGATTATTTCTGTATTGATTGTTATCAAATTGTGTGTTACTTTCGGCTATGTTTGGTTATGCTTATAAGTTGTGTCTGATGTTATTTGGTGAGAAATTTGTTCGACTTTATTTGAGACATTATATTGTTGTTTTTCTTTTCGGGTGACAACGTTTGGTTTAGCCATTCTGTAGCGGTCAAGTTTATGTAAGTTTTTATGAAAAAACTGTTCAATTTTTATGTAAACTGTTCAATTGTTGATTGTTGCATTTGAAAAACCTAAGGGTGTGTTTGGATTGAGTGATTTGGATTTGGGAAGGGGATTTGGAGGAAGGATTTGAAATGACAGCTAAAATGGAGTCATTTGAAATCCACCATAGTTATGAAGAAAATAGTTCAAAGTGAATGTCGAGTGATTTGAAATTCATTTCATAAATGGATACATCCAAATGAACTTCATGGATTTGTTGACGAATTTGAAATCCATAGATTTCAAATCCTTCAATCCAAACACACCCTAAAAGTAACTATGCCATACCAAAGCGTCTCTATAAATCATGACAAACCAGAAGTGATTTTGGCTTCTGTTATGGAGCAGATTTTGGAAGAGAATTATAGGGGCAAAATTCTATCCCATTGATTATGCAATTTCAGTTTCATTTCTCTAATTGTGCATTTCAGTTACAATAATTATGTAGTTTCCTTTTAAGTCCAGATTTGATCCCTATTTAAGGATGTAATAGAACATATTCTGGATCATCAATCATTTGGGAATAAAAATAGTTTTCGGCTTTCTTAGCTGGGCAATTCTCAATTCGAGAATTGTAAATTTCGTTTCTATCAGCTTCAATAGTCAAAATGTCCCTACAAATAACTATTTTCTCTGTATTTCAGATATTGGTGTTCTTATGGTCCAGAAGACTACAGGGATAACGAATCTCACACCGTCGAAAACCCGAGCCTTAAACCCTCGTCAGGCAAAGGAAGTAGGCCCGGTAGACGCCACATGATGAGGGGATGCCTTTGTCATTTCACCGTTAAACGCCTCTATAACCGCCCCCAACTCGCTCTAATCATATACAACCAGCGGAACCACTTCGACAAAACGGGATCACCGTGCCACGGGATTCTCGACCGAGAATCCGTGGGGACAAGGGCAATGTACGCCCCTCGAATATCGGACGAGCTTCGCCAAAAGGTGATGTCATTGCTCCATGTCGGGGTATCTTTGGACAACATAGTACAACATCACATGGACGAGGTTCGGAGGAGTGGGGGCCCGCAGAATCGGGACGATTTTCTGACACGTAACGACGTTCGAAACATGGAGAGGCTTATACGCGGCTCGTCCCACGAATTACACGGTGAAGATCGGTGTAGCGTGAAGATGTGGGCCCAACGCCACCATAAGCACGTCTTTTACTTCCAAGAGGGCTCGGGATCTGAATCTGAATTTGAATCTGAATCTGTTGTAATAGGGATACAGACGGATTGGCAGCTTCAACAAATGCTCTTATATGGGCATAGTGGATATGTAGCTTCTCACTCGGTATCTGGCTCTAAGAAACTAAAGGTTTTATCTTTTTCTCGCCTATGCTTTCTTTTCGCTCTATATTCTATTAGGGTGTGTTTGGATTGAAGGATTTGAGATCTATGGATTTCAAATTCGTCAACAAATCCATGAAGTTCGTTTGGATGTATCCAAGTTATAATGGATTTCAAATTACTCGACATTCATTTTGAGCTATTTTCTCCATAACTATGGTGGATTTCAAATGACTCCATTTTAGCTGTCATTTCAAATCCTTCCTCCAAATCCCCTCCCTAATTCCAAATCACTCAATCCAAACACACCCTTCAATTTTGTAAAATAATTTATACGTTGTTTGGTTAATTTTTCGGTAAAACCACTTATTAACTCTAAAACAAGCTATCAAAAGCTAAAACGTAAATCAGGAAACATCAACATCTTATAGGATAGAGAATTTTTAAGCTTCAAAAACATCTTAAAACCACTAAAAGCGTATAATCTCTTTAAAACAAGCTTAGCAAAACACGCTCTTAGTTTAATAACTATATTTTACGACGTTTTGGTTTCATAAATCAAACTTTTATTAATTTGTGGTCTCTTTTTGGCTTAAACAGTATACTCTGATCACCCTACTCGTTTTCGACTCGTCACATAATGCAATTCCAGTTGCATGGGTAATTACTTCTTCGTCTATCTGTCAAAATCTTCGTCCATGGACATCGTCTCTTGTGAAAAGAATACGAGACAAGGATACAAGGTGGAGGCCTAATGCAGTTCTAGTCGATGATCCTATGTTTGAAGCTTCATTTTTTCGGTAAACCGTAAAAGTTTTGGTCTTTATATAGTGTCGATACATTTTTTTAGCTTAAAATAAAATTGTCTTATATTATTGTGTTTGTTCTCAGAGAAGCCTTTCAGTGTCGGGTTCAATTATGCCTATGGCGTGTTCGTCGGAGTTGGCTTAAAATCCTTTTAAAATATTGCGACAATTTCGTTATGCAAAGAGAGATGTTTAAGCACCTAGGGAGGATTTTGTACTGCACGAGAAATGGATCGAGCACTATGGATGCTGTTGATGAGTTTATGCAGATATACGTCGATCAATCTGCGTGCATAGAACACTTCAAATGCAAATGGTTGCCCAAAATAGGTAAGTTTCTCCCGTTTTCTTTTTCGTTATTTATTGTGTGAATCTTACGAGCTCTCAAGATTTCGACTCTCAGCACTGTCACAATTAGGGGTGTCAATGGGCGGGGAATACCCAAACCCGATCCGGACCCATGAAATACCATAAACGATATTTTACCCGGACCCGATCGCATACCCGATGGGTCCAAAAAAAGTTAGACCCGACGGCCCGGGTACGTTACGGGTCGGGTCCGCATGGGTAAATGCCCACGGGTAAACTTCGGGTATAGACCCGCATGTAGTTTCATTTTCGAGGTAAAATACCCACGGGTAAAAATTGTACCCGGACCTAAGCTACCTAGTGTCATCGGGTCCGGGTCTCATATCCTACAGGTCGGGTACGCTTTCTATTGAACGGATCTGGGTCTGGGCACTCCGCACTCCCTGCCCATTGACAAGCCTAATCAAATCATCCATTTGATGGTTGTGATTATACTTTTGAGTCTCACAACTTCCTAAGAATCACTTCATATTTGCATGAAAAGCGAATTCTAACGAGACGATCTTGTTAAACAGAATCGTGGGTCAAGTGCGTAACGACTCTTCCAATGGCGAATCAAGAACCATATGCTTCGATAGAATCATATCACTTAAGATTGAAATCCCGAGTTCTAAGTTTGCTACCATCAAACGCTCGAGTTGATTTCTTAATACATGCATTGACCACTCAGTTTCACTCGTTCTATTGGTTCAACCAATACATAGCCGAAACGGGCTTTTTCGAAAATTTGAGGGATACGTTCAGTTTATCGAACCCGTGGTATCAAGCCATGCACATTTCAGACAATAACGTCCTATTAAACGAGGATGATCTTCAGTTTGCAAAGGTTGTATCACAAACCGATAGTAATATTGTGTATATGATTTGGAATCCCGGTTTTGAGTTTGGATTGTGTGATTGTACTTGGTCGATGATGGGAAATATGTGTAAACACACGATCAAGGTTGCCGTTTTTTGTAGAAATCGTCAACTAGCGAGGCCGTTATTGTGTGCTCGGGTTTATAGGGAGACTTTGGTTGACTTGCTGCACAATCTTCCCGATGATCCGATAGTTATCGAACACGCCGTTTCACATTTGACGCGTTTAAGACAAGAAATCAAAAACTTGAATGATTTGTCGAATAGTGGGTTGCTAACGAACAACGCCATGCTGGCAAAAAATATCCCGCCTTTTCGAAGGATGGATTAGAAGTGTAATTGGTGGCGGTGGGCCCCGTTGTGGCGGTGGAGGAGAAACTGGCGGCATTGTGGCGGTGGAGGGGAGTAAACCGGTGGTGGAAAAAACACGATAAAAACCTGTTATTCGTTAGAATTAGGGGTGGCAATTGGGTGGTTCAGATTGGATTTGGGTTGGTCCAATTGGATTTGGAAGCAAGACTAATTGGGTTGGGTTGGACCCATGGGTCCGGACCCATTTGCCATCCCTAGTTAGAATCAACTCGTTTAACGGTTCCTAAACGTGATGGGATACAACATTATTCGCCACAACTATTACTGAAACGCGCGAATCTCCTATATTATTGGGTAATGAAGAAGAAAATCGACCGTTTTTTTACGATAATAGCATCAAAATCGATCTCGAAAAGTCTTCTTACAAGCTCATACTCATTGTGTTATGAATGTTGTCATGTTTTTAAATTTGAATTTGGATTGCTTAGAAAACACTTAGTTTAGGCTTGAATGTTGAGCTTTTAAGTGTTATTACAATGTGAGTTAATTACATTTGTCATGTGATGGGCTATTCGGAATGTTCTTATGTTTTTTCAATTTGATTGTTCGATTAGTTCTAAACGTCTAGTTCATACCCCGTTCGAATCAAACCACTAAATGAATTACATTATTAGGTGATTAGTCACTCAGTTATTACTAATCTCGTGTTTTTTAAAGGTTAATAATTCATTTTTAGTCACATGAATTTCAAAATGTTTCACATTTAATTCTACCGTCCAAAATTTAACGCCTAACTCCGTTATTCAACACTTTAATCGATTTTTTTTTTTTTTGGAAAAATTTATTCGTGAATCCACATTCATACATAAATTATATTCATAAATGCACTTACTTTACACAAGTTTAATCATATTAACTAACTAAAAATATATTAAAAATCGAGAAAAAGAAATAAATCATAAGGCATTTTTTAAAATCTCTAAAAATAGAAGTATCCTGACAAATTCAAATCGATAGTTACAAATAATAATAAAAAATCAGAATTTGTGATAAATTGGAATTGAATTGAATACGACTTGCAAATGAGCCAAAAGAACACTAATATTTGAACACATATTATTAAATAAAATAATATAATTCTCCCTGGTTCGGGTTTAAACCCAGACCGAAACTCTTAATGGGCCTTACCCGAATCCGACAAAACATATTCGTACAAACCGGGTCCGACAAGTACGGCCCAAACTCAGTAAGCATGCCCAAACCACGCGCCCGTTAAAATTCAAGGGGGGTAAAACCGTAAATTCATTATCCCAAAGAACTGACAGAACAGAATCAAATTTTCCTTTTCTTCTTTACAGACAAATTAGTTCATGCTTTAGATATTTAATTACTTTTCATCAATCAAACCCTAATTTATATACAGTTACACACCGATTCACATGCATTCCTGTGTATATTATATATAGCTTTGTATGTATATACAGTTACAAGCTCTGCGGCGTGTTGGATTTTGAATGTTGAGTTCTAGCTGTTACGGAATTTCGGTAAATTTATCTGTTTATTTTACTTTTTTATTTTTCTGCTATTTCTAATTTATATAAGTTTTGATATGTATTCACCAGCTCTATTGCGTGTGGTTTTGAACGTGGCGTTTTAGATTTTGAATGTTAATCTCGCTGTTGCGGAATTTCGGTTACTTAATCTGTTTATTTTACATCTGTTTCCAATTTTCTGCTTTTCTGTTGGTACATATCTGACTCGACTTTGTTTGATTTGTACAAATAATGGTGTTTTTTGGTGGTTTATTTCCAGGTGACCGGCTCGTGAAATTTCTTATCGGATTCTACTCAGAGATTACCAAAAAAAATTATTAAATCAGGTATTTGTGCATGTGTTTAGGGCCTTTAGGCGTGCACGTTTGGATTTGTGTATTTTTCATTGTGCATTTTGTGGCGGATTGCTTTATAAAGGCGTGTGTACTTAGTCTATTTGACATATTATGGGTTTTTCTTTTTCTTTTCATTTTTGTACCCAAATTTCCTGTTTTTTAAGATCCCAATTTTTATGTGTTTATGAATATGCATGTTTATTGTGTGTGTTGGATTTATGAATCTTTCATTGTGCATTTTTGGTGGATTGCTCTATTAAGGCGTGTGCATTTAGCCTATCATTTTTATTTGACTTTTTTTTTTATAGTTTTCTTTTTCTTTTCCTTTTTGTGCCCTTGATCTCATGTTTTTTAAGGTTAGGATGCCAATTTTTAAATGTTTATGAATATGCATTGTTGTTGTTTGTGGAATTTACATATGGATATCTATTTTATGAAATACTATATTTTCTGAGTTATAATTTGACACTTTAGCCATTTAATATGGCCTTTCTTTCGGTTTTGGCTCCGAATTTACTTTTCTCACAGTTAATAAATTATTCTTTCTATTTCCATGTTTTTATTGACAGTGGGGATCGTGGACCTTCCTCAAGGGGTTGTGGACAACAGATAATGGTTTCATTTTCAAATGGTGGCTCATCTGATGAGTTCTCGAACAACCGGCCTTTGGAGAATGGCCATGTGCCCAAATATAAGCACCGGAAAATATTTGCTACCAGGGATTTTCCGCCTGGGTGTGGCCGCAATGTTGTGCCCATGGATCTGAAACCTGAAGAAAATGGCAGTAATGGCTCCCCTATCCTGGAGGTCGATGGCCTCCAAAATTCTAAAATGACCAATTCTGTCGTGGCTAATGGTGTTGGAACTACGCAAATGACAAATCTAATGAAGCCTGAGGCAGTTGGAAATTCTGAGATGACCAATGTAATGGAGAATGCGGAGACTGTGAAGCTCTCAAGGACAAAAATTTCTGAAAAAGAAGATGCTGTGGGTACTAATGGTATCCAAAACGCTAATATCGAGGTTGAGCGTTTGTTACATGATGCAGAACATAATACTGTGGATGTAGATATAAGTGAAACATTGGACGCATTGGTCGAAAAAGTTGCGGCAACTGTGAATGGTGTTGAGAAATTGAGGATTGAAATTGGAGCACTAGGAATTCAGTCGCCAAATGTAATCGAGTCTCAGGCACATGAAGCAGTAAATAATCCTATTGAAGTAGAAAGAGCTGAATCATTGGACGCCTTGGTGGGAGATGGAACGACAATGCCGATGGATGGTCTTGTTGGTATTGGTACGCTAAGTGACATGAAAAGTGGTTCTTCTAAGGAAGTCAATGCGGCTGAAGGTCGGTCAACGTCAAAAGATTTATCCTGTGTGGAGGAGGCAAAGCCCATGCAAGATGTTGGTGCTTTAGTTGATGAGCTGCTCTTGATGGGTAATTCTCAATCATTATCTTCCTTTTGTGGTAGTAATAAACCAGAGACTCCAATTAAGCCAAATAATAAATACCGTCGGAGAAGAGTGTCTGCTGTTCGTGACTTCCCTCCGCATTGTGGGAGGAATGTTCCTTTACCAACTGAAGGAGAAAGACAGATGGTTACTTTCGGAAATGATGGTCTAGATACGAGTGAAAAATTTGAAATGGAAACAGAGGCACCAAGGAATTGTTCAGACAGAGGGTCACCAATAGAGATGCTGATGACTTCTAAGAAAGCTTTTCCCAATTGCTATGATACAGATGGAACTTGTTCAATAAGTTTCATGGACAAAGAGGATTGTGGTGCTTATGATGAAACTCTGCCTATAGCTACTTATGAGCTAGACAATAGAGATGAGGATTCTGTACGAGATGTGGGAAAAGAGATTGTTCTTTATTCACAAGAAGAAAGTAATAACATGGGACCTTTACAAGGTGTTTTCACCTCAGCGGATGAAGTGGATAGAGATATTGTTCATGGCCTAATGTCTGCATCTTATTGTCCATGGACGAAAGGGAAAGTTGTTTCAAGTAATAAAGTTGGAAGAATGAGTGGAGAAAAAAAGAGGAAGCAGAATTTGTCTTGGCGAAAGAAGGCCAAGGCTGTTGCCAAGAAAAGTATTCCACCTAACGTAGTATCCTCTTTTTCAGGAGTAAAATCTAAAAAGCAGAAAAAAGTTCGTGTTTCCAATGATGCAGATGGAAATTCTGGTGCATTGGTGCTCGTAGATGAGGATGGTTATGGTCATGAAGAAGATGTGCCTTTGAACTCATCTATGAACAGCAAAACTCGGGATTTTCATATCAGTCTGCCTCCATTTGGTCCTAATAATTTCAGTAGTGGTGATGCTCGGCACAAAGTGAGAGAAACTCTTCGGTTGTTTCATGGTATTTGCAGAAAGCTATTGCAACAAGAAGAAGCGAGCTCAATCCCAGAAGAGGAAGGAAAGTCGAAAACTGCCAAAAAGCCCCAAAGAATTGATCTACTTACTGCTAAGATTATTAAAGACAAAGGAAAAGAAGTTAACACATCACAGAAGATTTTGGGACAAGTACCTGGAGTTGAAGTGGGAGATGAGTTTCAGTACAGAGTTGAACTTGCTGTTGTTGGTATTCACGGTCCCTACCAGGCGGGTATTGATTGGATAAAACTCAATGGAGTACCAGTATGTACTAGTATTGTATCTTCCGGGGCTTATGCTGATGACGTGGAAAATGCTGATGTGTTGATATACTCTGGTCAAGGAGGAAACATTGTTGGGAAATGTAAAGTACCCCAAGATCAGAAACTTGAAAGGGGGAATTTGGCTTTGAGGAATAGTATATCGGCACAGACTCCCGTTCGCGTTGTTCGTGGATGGAAAGAGACAAAATTAGTCGACCCTCTTGATTCTAGGCCTAAAATTATTACAACATATGTTTATGACGGTCTATACACGGTGAAAAATTATTGGACAGAAACGGGGTCTCATGGGAAGCTCGTTTTCATGTTCGAATTGAGAAGAAATCCTGGTCAACCTGATCTTGCTTGGAAAGAATTGAAAAAATCGAGTAAGAACAAATTCCGTCCCGGTGTGTGTGTCCATGATATCTCAGATGGAAAAGAGCCATTTCCTATATGTGCTGTGAATACTATAGATAATGAGAAACCACCTCCTTTTACCTACGTTTCTAAAATGATGTATCCCAATTGGCACCGTCCGATTCCTCCAATGGGCTGTGATTGTACAGGCCGATGCTCTGGCTCTAAAAAATGCAAATGCGCTTTTAGAAATGGGGGTGAGATACCATATAATCATAACGGGGCTTTAGTCGAAACAAAAACTCTCGTATACGAGTGTGGGCCCTACTGTAAATGCCCACCTTCTTGCTATAATAGGGTTGCCCAAAACGGGATCAGATTTCAGCTCGAGATTTTCAAGACAGAGTCGAGAGGGTGGGGTTTGAGGCCCCTTACTTCTATTCCTTCTGGAAGTTTTATATGTGAGTATGCAGGTGAGCTTCTAGAAGATAAAGAAGCTGAAAAGAAAATTGGCAGTGACGAATATCTCTTTGATATTGGCCATGATTATAATGACTCGTCTATTAATCCCGAAGAACAAACGCGTGCAATTCAACTTGTTGAAGAAGGTGGTGGCTATACGATCGATGCAGCCGTAT
This sequence comes from Verbascum thapsus, assembly GCA_963669365.1. Lineage (NCBI taxonomy): Eukaryota > Viridiplantae > Streptophyta > Magnoliopsida > Lamiales > Scrophulariaceae > Verbascum > Verbascum thapsus. The sequence continues at coordinate 12,783,362 of OY770109.1, forward strand.
ATGGTAATGTTGGAAGGTTTGTTAATCACAGTTGTTCACCTAATCTTTACGCGCAAAATGTGATTTATGATCATGATGATAAAAAAATGCCCCATGTGATGCTTTTTGCTATGGAAAATATTCCTCCCTTGAAGGAACTGACTTATCATTATAACTATACGGTAGATCAGATTCGTGATTCTGATGGAAATATTAAGGTTAAGAAATGCTATTGTGGCTCTGCACAGTGTACTGGCAGGTTGTATTAAACTGTTTGTGATGTTATAAGCGTTTAAATTTATCGAATCATGAGTTTGTTAGTTGTCGGTTTCGGTTTATTTTGCTTGCATAGTTTAGGGCTCTGGAGAAAGCTTTTAAGATTTGTATAGTTTTTGGAGATAATTTAAAGATGAATGCCATTAGATCTTATGCAAGTACATCAAATTGGTGTATGTATGCAAATCTACTCTCAAGTCTAATCTTTCATTCTAGGATTTCTTAAAGGCTGGGGGTAAATGAGTCCAGTCGAGCTGAGTGCATAAATGTTCAAACTTGTTTGAATTACAATTTAGATCTTTGAAAATTGTGTTTGATTTTGGTTTGATTGTTAATCGAGTCGAGCTCAAACGAGCTTTAATCGAGTCGATTATGTTTTTATTATTATTTTATTAATTGATTCGAGCTCGAGCACCGAGTTTCAAAGTTTATCAAACACAAAAAGTTGTTCAAATTTGGTTTAGGAAATTATCGAACAAGTTCGAACAAGAATGAGTTTTTAGTGATTAAGTTCACGTCGATTATTGAGTAACTTGGTTCAATTTCAGCCCTACTTAAAGAGTATTTGATACGCGAAATGCATTTTGATTTGTTACTCCAATTTCTTCTATTTTGTAGTGCATGTCAAAGTGTAGAGAACTCATGTTAATTGTGTATTTAAGAAATGTTTTATGCACTTGGTTCGTATATATGATATCAAGTACAAGATGAGGTAGAGATGGTCTTTGGGAATTAGGTATATGAGGTCTATATAACATATTCCTTGTATTTATTTGTTTAATAAACTAATTATTATTGATTTTGAATTATTCATTATATAATAAAGATTTTGCACTTAAAATGGTGGGAAATGAATGAAGCCTCTTTTTACAATTTGAATTGGCTACAATAATGCCTTACAAGTTACAATCATTTGGACTCTGTGAGACTCATAGTTCAAGGGAAAAAAATCACAATCAGTCCTTTGAATCTTAAAAGCTTTCAATACTCATAATTCAGTATCAATTTGTATGTAATTTCAAAACAATTACAATCATCTTCATAAAAACCACTTGAGATGTCAAATTATTGTGATTATATTGAAACTTAAAATCTCTACGCCATATTTGCACCTCCTTTGAATCTAATGGTCACACGAAGGATCATTTGAATATAGATCGTCATATTCCAGCAACAAAATAAGATTAACAAACCCGAACAAGAAATATATATTCAAAATCGAACAAGAAATATATATATTCAAAATCGAACAAGAGATATATTCATCTCAAAATTTAAGTCAAGGGCTTAAGTATCGAAGTCTCGTCTACACATTAAAATCGGTGATAAAACAGGGGAGCCACTTTAACGGGCTACGACCCTTTCGAACCATCACCAATATTACATCTCTTATATCCTATATATATATATATATATAGAATCACAATAATATAAACCAAAAACTCATCTAAGTCCCATACACTATAACCACGAGAGACGAAACAAAATCAGCACAAGGTACAACTCCACTTCACGATCAATCTAAAGGCCGCAAACACATACAGAAACAGCTCTTACTATGATTAGATGATCCGGGATTTTCATCAATGCATCAGTTTTCATCAACCATGGCATAGTGTTATAACGCAATTCATTATGTATCGATAAATAAACCGTTGCACCTTGATATTTCTTCATCAGAAGTTTCACAAGGATCGGTGTTGGATTTTTTTTCCATCTCTTCATCAACCTCAATCTCATGCGATCGACAAGTATAGCTGCAAAACGCTTTTTCGCCTCTGCAAAAACACAAAAACAACCAATAAAAACCCATTATAGTCTCAAAAACGTATACATACATATATATATATATATATATATATATATATATACTAGAGGGATATTGATGGCTAACCTATACATGTAGATATCTTCACCATCCAAGTTCTTCTGGCAAAAGTGACAAAATTTCAAAAAATGATTAGGGGGGTAAGGATCAAAAACATCAGCGGGCCCACAAGGCTCGGAGATTATAATACCATCTTCATCGTTTTTCTCTAATAAATCGGTTATTTCATCATTGTGACACTTCAAAATGCAGTCACCAAAGATATGAGTAACTTTGGGGTTAGGTCCAAGAGTTATAACACATGTATAATCCTCAGAAAGCTCGATTTCACTCGATGGAACAGAACCACCACTAAAACTCGGTTCAAATTCTAAAGGCATTTGGTTCGTTTTACTCTCCGGGACCAAATTACCCGACCCGAGCCTCGACTTACGGTTCACGAAATTGATCGAGTGTGGACCCCACCTTCCGGAATCCAATGAACGAGCCCGAAAACTTTCGTCGAACTCTGGTTCAAATGAAGCTTCTCCAATTTCAAACACAACATCAGAATTGCCATTTTGGACCGGTTTTGGGCGATTATTAGGAAAAACGGCAACAGTCCTAGGCAGTGATTTAGGAGAAGAATTAACACGGGTAACAAAGTTCGGGTTTTTAATACTCATTTGTCGTCCAAAGAGTAAGTTTTTACTATCGGATGATTCAGTGACCTTTCCCGAATGTTTAGTTTCGTCATCAAACGAGTCTATAATGCTTAGGCCTACTTTGCTACAATCCCATCTCTTATTGTGCCCCTCGTTTTGTGATTTCGTGCACCTAAAGGGATTTCCAAAACTCGAAAAGATTCTAAAATCTAACGGTGATGTTGGGCTTCGAACTGAATCAGATTCTGAGTTTTTAGGATTGAACCCCACAAAAAGACCAGGACCATTAAAAAAGGAGTTATTTTTATGCTTCTGATTGGATTTTTCAGATTGAAAAAAGGATTCTGATATAGAATCAGGCATCAAATTGTTCATGTGTTGATCTTTCTGGTGTGATCTTGTCCTCTTTCTCAGCATTATCCCAAAAAAATTGGATCTTTAATGCACCAAGAACACCTACAATCTGTATCGAGATTAAGGTAATCGATTGGAAATTAGTACATTTCGATTTCGATAAATGCAGGTTCAAATGAACACAAGAACACAGCAAGGAAGATGAAAAAATATCAATGAAATTCATCCCTCTTTCCTCTCTTGATTAATGATGAAAAGTCACATAATCAATTCATATTTTGGATTGACAAACTCTCTATTATTGATGGGTCCTATTTAATTTTTATAAAAAACAAATGAGACTGAAAAAATAAAGCCCAGATGATAGATCATCTATGAGATCAAAGAAGAACAATGCTATAAATTCAAAATAACAAATGCCATTTTCATTAATTAGAAATGATTCAAGAAAAGTGAAGGGGGTCAACTATGAACTCAAAAAGCAGTAACCAAGAGTCAAAAAAAGGAAAAGAAATCCAAATGCTCATCATAAAATTAATGAAGAAAAACAAACAAAAATAATAACATATCTAAGCATGCCTATTATAAATCCCCAAATCTACAACAAAAAATCTCCTGATCAAGATTTAAAAAAAAAGAAAAGAAATTATTGGATATAACCCTTTGAATTTCTTATAGCTGTCCTTTATTATTTCACATTTTTTTTGTTCAATCAACATTCAAAGATGCATCATTCAGTCCAGAAATCACCCAAAAAGCAATGACCCAGATGATAAAAACAATCAAAGATAAGAACTTTAACAAGAACATTTACCATCTGAACCCTTAACTGTTAGATTTAGTCACAGATATACAACAATTTTATTATTATTTTTGTTATAAAATAAATTAAAGGTAGAAGAAAAAAAAAATCCCACCTTGTTCTTCTTTTTCTCTCTTCTCCTGAAGATTCTTGTGATAAATGGGGGTTTTAGTGAGAAAATAAAATGAGAAAAATGTTATCTTGTGTGTGTGTGTGTGTGTGTGTGTGTGTGAACCTTGTTTAGTACACTTCTCTCTCTCTCTCTCTCTGTAAAATGCATCAAAATCAGAGTAGCAGTGAGCTTCTCTTATACTCTTTCTTTATACTGTATATTTCTTTTTCTTCTCTCTAATATTTACAATTTTGTATTTGTACATTTATAAATTTTCACATAAATTTTGTATTTGTACATTTATAAATTTTCACATATTATCAAAAAATAATACATTTCACATTTATTTTTAAAAAATATATATATTTCACATGTAAAAGATGTACCTAACACCATTTATGTACCATATTCAACTCAAAATTACTTTCTCTTGAAGGAAAAAGAAAAAGTTTTGAGATATTGGTGATTTTTAATATTTAGATTTTTGGCTAATAAGAGTAAATTTGTAGTTTAATATTTATTGAAAAAATGAAGAGAAGGTTGGAGATAATGGAATTTTTAAAATTATTTAGACTTTGGCTAATAAGGGTCAATTTGTAGATTAACATTTATTTGAAAATGTAAAGGAAGGGTTGGAGATGATGGTAATTTAGATTTTGGCTAAACAAGGGCCAATTTTAAATTAACATTTATTTGAAAATGTATATGAGTGTGCATTATTAGACATTAATATGCAATCAACATTACAAAAATAATTTTTTTTAAATTAATTGTATTTCTTTCTGGATTACTCAAATTATAAAGGACTTTTTATGAAATTGTCATAACATGTAGTGATGTATTTTGAATGACAAAAAATTATGTAATTCTTTCATGTTTCCTTTAAGGCTTACCTTATTTATGTATAATTTTCAATAAATTGTCAAATATGAAATATGTTAAGATCATATTTTAAATTACAAAAATTATGTAATCTACAATTAATAAATATGATATTGTACTCGGGATTAGGTCCACATATAGATAATGCATATAAAATTTAGTGTTGGTCGGCGATCAACGATCAGGAACGTGCAAAGCGTGTGAGGAGTTTTATGGTAAATGTTAGAACGTTATTAATAAATTAGTATTTCATTATTATTATATAATAAATATTGAAAAACAAAAATAAATGACAAAAAGGTTTATCATTTACCTACAAGGATTTCTCAAATTATGAAGAATTTATTATAAAACTATCAAAATATGTACGATTATATTTTAATTACAACAATTGTGACTTAGGGATATGATAATTATAATAATTTTGTTGGGATTATGTTAGTATATATAAAGCATTTAAACCCCAATGTTAGTAGTGGTGAGTTATGTGTAAAACACATGACGCTTTGTATGATAAATGAGTTTGTGAATTACTAATATATTAATAATTACTAATATATTAATATATAATTTGAAAATAAAAATTATGTCAATTTTTTTACTTTTTTAAGGAATTACTCGAATTAAAAAAACTCTTATAACATTTATTACTTGGTCGGCAGTGAGACACGTGCATATAAAGTGCGTGAGGAGTTGTATAATAAAAATATATGTGCCTCATTAATACATTAATATTTAATACACATTACAAAAATAAGAAACATGTCAAAAAAATTGCATTTCTTCAAGGATTTATTCGAATTATGAAGAAATTTTTCAATAATTATCAAATATGTAGTGATTGTATTTTGAATTATGAAACATACGTAGTTCGAAAATAATTATTATAATGATTTTTGTCGAAATTATGTTAGCACATATATAGTGCATTTTAAACTCAATGTGTGAAGCGTGTGCGGAGTTGTATGATAAATATTTAAGTATATATATATTCATAATTAATCAACTACAAAAAAGTAAGAGTTTATGTCAAAATTTCATTATATTTCTTTAAATGTTACTCTAATTACGAAAAAATTTCTAATAAAATTGCCAAAGATATGTAGTCATCCTATTTCCAATCACAAAAATTAAGTAATTTGGAATTCATAATTAATACTTTTTTGTCAACATTATTTTAGCGCATATATAGTGCATTTTGAACTCAACGTTCCTAAGTAGTGAGGTAGTTATGTAATAAATGTGCATGTACATTACCGATACATTAATATTTAATAAACACTACAAAAATAAAAATTATGCCAAAGACTTATTATATTTCTTTAAAGATTACTCGAAAAATGAAGATTTTTTTATGGAGTTGTCAAAATATGTAGTGATCATATTTTAAATCACAAAACTTAACGTAATTTAGAATTAATAATTAAAATATTTTTGTCTGCTTAATGGTTAGCATGTGTAAAATAATTTATTTATAACGCGACAATATGTTGAATTATTCGTATGTATAATATTAGCAATTTCGTAAATAACTTTAAACAATGTATATTAGCAAAAAGGTAATTTTTTTAAATTTTTTTAATCTTTTTTCATTATGTATATTTGAGATAGATAAACAAATATTTAAAATACATGTATAAACTACTAAAATATATATATGAAGACTTGTTTATATACACGTGCAAGTATAGACATGAAAGTACATATAGAAACAATCCATGTATTTCATCATTATAACTAGTACATTAAATAAATATATTTGTTGAGTTTGAAATAAAAAATACCCTAATAAAAGTATTTATTGTACTTATATCTTACTTTATTAAAAATGTATCTGATTTTAATATTTTTTATGTTTCTCTTTAAGGGATGATGAATCATCATAAAACGATAAAGTAGAGGGCTTATGATGGGCCTCATTCTTCGTACTTTGTTGTTTTATTTAATTAAATCAATTAAAACTATAATTTTTCCTCCTTTTAACCTTTTCTTTTCTTTTTATCTTTTTTAAAAGTCCAATTCAACCTTGTTTATTTATATTATGACTTCAATTTTAAAAATTTTGGATCACAAAATTTTAAATAAATTAATGCAAACTATTTTCATCTAAATTCACATATTTTCAACTACCTATATAAATATTTATCATTTAATTTCAGACATTCACAATCAAAGTTATTTATTATATTTTTTTTATACTTTATAATTTTTTATTTATATATTTTTATTCGTATAACCATTATATACATATGTAACATACCATTCATCAGTGTAACATTTTACTACTAATAATTTAACATATTTTATAACTTTCAACTAAATTTAAAAAATATATGCATACAACTATTCTTCATGAGAATTTTTATAATACACAATTCTCAATAAATTTTAAAATTTTATTTCAAAAATAAAAATAAACATATCCTTATTTTTTAAGCATCAAGGGTAAAATAAAATAAAAATCCAAAATGGTGAAAATTGCAATAAAGTTAATGTTTTCCGGGGCATTAAAGACAATAATCATTAATAGCATTAAGTCGCCGCGTTTTTCACGAATCTTGACTCGGGTCCAAATCAAATTTTAATTTAACCCCCTACTCACCGACAACTGACGGCGTTATAAGGCGCCGTTAACCACATTATTTTTCACGTCATGTGGGGTTAGCTTAACCTAACCATGGTTAGAAAAAGGCAACAAGTTTACCTAACCACAGTTGAGGGGCTCCACTCTGTTTTGTCGTTTTCTCACTTTTAAGGTACTCTGCTATTGGAGGTTTTCAATTTTCCTTTATTTTGTTTTGGTTGGTTGGGATCGGGTATTAAATGTTGATATCGATATAAATTTTAAGATAATAAATTTAAAAAATTATGATAATTTTTTTAGAGAAATTTAAATTTTTAATTTTTATTATGAATGAAATTTGGGATATATTATATTAACATAATTTTATATCTTTTACATTGATAATATTATATTTATGCAATATATAATGAGGTTTGTTAATTACTATAATTCGGGGTGTAAATTAAGCAGGTCAGCTAGGCTCGAGCTCGATAAATTTTTTTTATGAGCTTTATTTTAATTATTATTATATTAATAAGTATATATTAAAATATTTATCATATTAATATTTCTCTTATTAATACTTCTCATACGATTATTGTAAGTAATTAAAATAGCATTTTAGTCAATAAAAATAAGGAGTTCGAATTTGGAGGTTGGGACAACCGAACTCCGAATTTGTGAAAAATTAAATTATTTATTTTTATAAAAAGAACATCTAAATACCCTTAAATTATTGCTAATAATCTTAAAATAATGTTAATTGAATTTGACATACTATTAAAAATTATACAAATGTTTTACATTTAACAATAAATTCCATAATCATATTTTTGTACAAAATTAATGTAAATAGAAATTAAGTGTGAATACAAAAATGGATCCAAATAAGAAATGACAAAATTATATAAAGTTGCTCGAATAATTTGGAGACCAAATTATGAAATTCCACAGTGGCAAAGAAGCAAATCTAAAGATATTGGATTTTAGTATATAGAAATATTCAAACATCTGAATTGTTCTCCCTGTGACAGACAGATAGTACACTGACATATTATTATTTTATTTACCCCATTTGCCTCATTAATATACATTATTTTTTATTTTTATTCTTTTCCCATTTCTACTTTATATAGACAATATTTCATCACAAGTAACGAAATATTCTGTGTTTTAAATAATTGCATAGTCATTTAGAAAATAAAATAAATAGCATTATTAAATTAGGTGCCTTTGAAAAAAAATTCATTTGATAAAATAAATTAATTTTAAATAGAGTTATGATTTTTTTAATTCTGAAGTGTGAATATTATTAATTTAATTGGCTATTTGCTAGATAGTTAAATTGCCAAAACACTTTATTTGAGATTAAATTGCCAAAACAAAAAAAAAATGTTAATTTCGTAAGATTAATCCGTCTAATATTATGAATTGGTCCCCATAATCATTCTATTTTTTGCTTTAGTCCTCAATTGTTTTCCATAATTGAAAATAAGCCCCCATATCCGCATTATAAATACAACTCCCACACAAAAATTAGCGCGCCTAATTTCATTTTTCATCTCCCTCTCTTTCTCCAAAGATGACGTCATCACCACCTCCCTCCGCCGCAGATCTCGCTCCACCGTCCGCCGTCGAGTCTCAGCTCTCTTCTCTCGTTTACGGTAGTAGTTTTGCACACGCACAAACACACACTTATGGTGTGTTCATATCCATTAGTTGGTTTTGCAATCGCATCAGTTTCTTATAATTAATTTCGGAGTCGTATTTTTATGCAAAATAAGGTTGCGATTACGATTTATATCTGTTTGTAACAGCCAACAACTGTTTTCCTTGATTTTTTTCATCATTTATTTAGATATCTTTCGGATCGGCAATTACTGAATTTTCCTAATGTTTTTGTAGGTCATTTTCTATTTTGGTCGAAGACTCATTTTACTTACTATGAATTTCAGAGTGTTTACTGTCAGCTGCATTACTTGTGATCTTATTCTGGTCGTTATGATGCTTGATTATCAAACAGCTTATGAAATTTGTTCAATAGTTTGTCATCTTATTTGCGATTAGAATATTAGATATCTTTTTGATCAAGAATTATTGAGTTTTCCAGATATTTTGTTATACATTTTCTATCTCCAGTGAAGATTCATTTACTTACTGTCTTTCTCTGAGTAATGCACGGTACAGTATTTATAGTCAGTTGCATTACTTGCGATCTTATTTAGGTGTTTATGACGCTTGATTAGGAAGTAGCTTATGAAATTTGATCAATAGTTTGTCATCTTATGTATGATTAGGCCTAGTTTATGTCAAGTCGATTACATCAGTGATTTCTCTTAATTTATACTCTAAAGTAATAATAGAAGGTTTTACATGCCGGAATCGACGTGCTTCTTTATAGATGCTGATGTCTTCCACTAGAGATTATATCAACTTCATGATTTAATTGTCTAATAATTCTAGTGAGTTTTTATTGTTTATAGAAGTGTTTTATTTTGTGAAATGAACAGATCTCTCTCAGAATGTTCAAACTGCAATGGACAACATGCTAAAGATGATAGGGTGAGCTGACAAAGCATGTCAACTTATATATTGATATGCTTTCAGTTGCATAATTATATTTCTCCAGGTTTACGATCTTAAGATTTGCTAGTAAGCATTTTTCAATTTTGTCATCTTTCTTAATGCTGCTGGGACTCCATTTTCTGAAGTCCTTAATATCCCTTTTGGCCTTCTCAGCACAAGCTCATGGGATTTAACAACTCATTTCGCTCCCGTTTCAGTGCCATTGTTATCTTGTTCATTTCGGGTCTAGGGAGTAGTGTTTTAACATTTTAAATCCGTTTACCATTGTAATATAAGTACGACTCTATAATTGTTCCAGATTTTATTCTAAATCCAACTTCGTTCCTTTTTGCATGAACTTCAAAGCGAAATTGATCATAACTCTGCTGGTATAGTGGAAGAAATAGAGAAATCTAAAGATTCTGTGCTTCAGAGGAAAATTACCTTAGAAGAAGAGAAGGATCATTTCCAGAAAGCTGCTTTTGCAGTTCTTGACATGCTTAATACTCATGATGTCAGCTGAATGTCTAAGGTTAGCATTTATCACAACAACTTGAAAGTATCATATTCACTTGTTTCTATATATGTATACAATTCGGAAAGTACCACTAGAGAATTTGCACATACTGTTTGGTACATTATCTCACACTTTCAAAAGTTTAACTCATAAAAGTAGTTCACCATTTGTAGTTTCTGAAATGTCCTCAGATGATGTATAAGTGATCATTATCTCTTAGAGCACTTATGTCTTCCACTTGCGAGCCATCAGCCATAAGAATCATAGTTCCTCTTTTCCTGAGCTTTTTTTCTGTGTTTACCAAACATATAAGTTGTAAACTTAAAACTTACTATATTTTGTTTCGATTCTAATTCGATTAGTAAAGAACCTAGATGTGTTATTGGTTATGTGAAAAAATGTGCATAAGATCTGCGTTTGGAAAGCCATAAAAAACTTTGGTGTTCAGCTCCCTGTAAATGTGAGTACTGCCTGCATTCTTAGATGTTGCATTACAATGACAGTATCACTCACCTGCTAAGGACAGGAGGTCTTCCAGTGAATCAGGAAGATGGGCAAGTTTTCCCCCATTTTCATCTTTTTGTTTGAGATCTGGATGGTGCCCATGAAGTACCACCCTCATTGGAAGTGTGTCAGGTGTGTAAAGCATAGGGCTTCCTGAATAAGTACGCATTTATATGAGTATATATCTAATATAAATCTTTCAGAATTCTCGTTCCCTGCACTTAAAATGCAAGTGCTCGCAATGAAAATATCAAACAGAGAGTGTAAGTAGCCTCTACTAGAAGCATCAGATTTTGCCCCTAACTGAGCTGGGTAATGATGAAAATTTATCGTATTCGTTATTAATGAATAACAAGAAGATAGAAAAGAAAAGATATTCATCACTTCAGGAGTGGCATTCTAGAAACAAATCTTGTTACATGTAACCGATTGTGGACCATTTAGCAACTTATTTATTTGTTAATTTCGCGAACAAACTTTTCTATGCTACTTGGAGGAAAACCATAACTTTCTGATTATCTATAAAAAATGTATACATTACCATTGCATTTGGCAAGTAAATTGCTTTCTATCGACTGGTCAGATTAAGAAAACATATAGCTTGTGCATGGCGATGTTAAGATTAGTTCAAGGGGATGTTGACTTACTGTTGGCTCCTTGGCTTGGTCCCTCAGGATTTTGAGCTTCCTCAGGCGGTGCAGTGGCCTGAAAATGACCATTAACGATTAGCTTTTATTTGTTGACTACAATAATGATTGCTTTCTTGTCGAAAATAAGATTGAATGTCAAAGAATCAACTTTAGGATTGTCACATTTATTTTGCTGTTTTGCTGGTTGTGGCTTGTGGAAATTAGTATTTAATATTTTTTTTTCATGTTTGGATAGACTATAATGCGTGCTGATTTTTACAGTACTTGTATTTCTCTTTTCTCTGGAGCTTATGTTTCTTATGTTCGGCTTTGTTTTATTTCAAAGTGTTTAATTGAAATAAGCTACTTATTATGTGTCTATTCTCTCTTTAATTATGTATCTTTCTAAAGGATTTGAAGAGCAAAAGACTGGACAAATTTACTGTGTTTTTCTGGTTGCATGCAGAATACAAGCTGATACTAAAACATCATAAACTAAGTTCTTATAAGTGATTCATATATACTTCATTTTTCCTTTCGTATTTCCTTTTCTATTAGTGCAAGATGCTAGCTTACCTCATTTGATTCACCCAGCAACTCTGTTACAGATGGCATCTCATCTAGCTCCTCTTTTTTTAAACCCCTCAAATGCTGAAAATCAGAAGCATTAACAATCTTAAACTTCACAAATCAGTGAGCAGAAATGCATCTTGGAAATAAAAAGGGAGTTTAAACTAGGGAGATCATTTCCTAACTGTGTAAAATAAAGCTAACCAGCCTGTAGAGTTTTAATTCACGGGAACTAAAAAGTTTTACGATTCTGACCTGAAGAAAATTTGAGACAATTATCTTTCCATCTTCAGAAAGTGGCTGCACCAGTTGCTTGAAATGATTGTGACTAATCCGAATGACCTGAGAAAGCCTTCTTGTTCTCACCGTGAAAGGCTGGGGGGTATTGAAGATCACCCCAATTTCTCCAAACATATCTGGAGACCCTAATTTTGACAGGACCTGGAAAATCTCCAGTCAGCTCTTTGCGTCATAAAAGAAGTTTTAAATCAAAAGAGTAGTTGGCCAATGTCTACATTCTCGAGCATATTTTTTCCGTTACGTGTTATAATCTAATATTCTCTATCATACTTTTAATTTTTAAGTAACGAGAAAGTAGTTTCAGCTATTTTTTTCCGTGCTCATAATAATACCAGTAGAATTTTGTTAGTAATAGCTGCATCCTTAGAAGTTGATGTACATCACTCTATTAACTCTGTTTCTGGATTTGTATGCAGAGTGTTTTGGCCCTTTGAAGAAAGCCCAAGATGGAGAATTTCCTTTACTGAATCTTTCATTAGCTATTACATAGCCTCTAAACAACACGGGGTGATTGCAACTGACAATGCATGCAGTTTACAGATATGTTTTGTTTCTATTACTTACTAATTAGCAAAATTTGAAGGTCATTGGTCCATTTGTAAATATCATTGGATTTTATGGTTTCTAAATGCCATTTAACTGTTCTGTGACTTTGATACTGCATAACCTTCATCTGCATAAGGAGTTCATCTTATAAAATGTTAAGTTTGTTATCTTCAAGCTCTCACAGATTGAAATCCTTTTAACTTTGCCATAAAATCTATTCCTTTGTTTAGGTTTCATGTAGAATAAGACCGTGCCATTGGTAAAACAACAGTAAAGTGATTATTTAATGCGAATTCTTATTCTCTTTCTGTCATCTAATCTTCATACGAGAAACTCAGCAACCATTTTGGTTATATATCTTTAAAGCTAACTAAATGAAAAATGGTAAAAAAAAATATGGTGAAAAATGGGCGTGGGGGTGCGGACAACATAAACAACATACCTGTTCCATTCTATTTTTTGCTGTCAGCACATCCTGCAATTTAGAAATTATCAGATTTTGCTTATTGGAATATGCAAAATAAGTATTTGATCAGGTAGTTTGTATACCACTGCGCCAGATACTATAATGTAGAAATCTTTTGGTATCTCGTTTTGTATGACAATATCTACTTTGGGTGGATAATATTCTGCTTTCATCTCTGCCACCTGTGATAGTGAAACACGAAAAGACTACTCTAAAAACAATTCAAAACGTTCACTAGCCACTATAGTTCAGTTCATGTGTTAGAAATCATCAATCAATTTGAAACCACTAAGACGATAAAATCATTACCAATTGGACGATAAAGTCCTCAGAGACTCCTTTGAAAAGATAGCTATTTTCTACAACTGTACGGAAAAGATGCTGAGCAATGCTGGATCGTATCGCCTTAGGTAAGTTTTCAAGTACTTCTTCTTGCTGAAGTTCTGCTGTCTTGAATTTGAGTGTGGTGTGTGATAGCATTTGCTCTTTTAATCCTTCAGGAAGTCCATTTTTGCTAACGTATCGTAGGATCTGGTGAATTGCATCCCTCTTTCAAAGAAAACATTAATCAATACTTTTGATGCAAATAAGGTATTATCTTATCCCAAATCACTATAAGATTAGCGAATATTTGATCATGCATATATTTTGCTGCAAATATGGTGTTTAATGCTTAAGTTGAGATTGTGATTACCATGGCAAATGTTCGACTGGAACTATGGACAATAAGATTGGTCATGTTTCCAATAATATAGGCTGTTAGACCTATGTTGAAAAGCATGTAGAAGATTGTGAAAACCTTCTCTCCTGTATTCTCTGCCACCAGATCTCCGTAACCAGTTGTTGTAAGGGTGACAATCGACCAATACATGGAATAGGTATATCCCAACCAAACGCTCCTATCCTCAAAATTAGGCATTTGAACTCCAATCCATGTGTCATCTTTGGTATGGTAATGTGTCGCGAGCCAAAAGTAGAAGCAACCTGCGGTATGTACTGCAAATAGTGTCACCTGTCATGAAGGATACAAAAACCTCGACAAATTAGTTATCTCTGTTTTATGTGATATATGATGTTTTTTATTTGGTGGGTTGTGGTAAACGATCAGTCGGGATAACTTAGGATTATTATCCCACCAAATAATTTCGGTAACTCGAGGGAGAGATACTTACGCATATCAATTTAAAGTATCTTGTCCAGAAGTAGCTGAATCTAGTATCCTTCTCTAACCTGATAGTTAAATGACAGCTTTTTAGATACTTCCTTGATAAACAAAAATACTTAGATACATAGATGCACTTTGATTCATAGAAATTAACACTATTTGGTAAGTGCTACTATAGTCTGGAAATTTTTCACTTCAAAGTGGTACCTCGAGAAAAATTCACTGACACGCCTTAGTCGCCATAGCCTGAGCAAGTTGAGGAATCCAAAGACATCACCACGGTTCGTTTTCCCAGTAAAAATCCTGTATATAGTTTGGAACGGAAGAGTCGAGGCTACATCCATTGGAAACCATAGATGTTTAATGTACCTGGAAAAAACAATGTACTTAGAAAAAGCAAAATCATCTTTTCTTATATAATACTTGATAGTTTAGTGATTGTTCCGAAACTTTGGTTATAATACTAGATATTCGGACGCAAACATCTAGTGTGCCAATGAAGAGAATGTCTGAAAGAGATTATAGCTTACTTAATAGGATACAATGGATACAATGAAAGAGATGGTAGGATAGGCAGATAGTTGAGATTTTGTACATAGATTGAAAGTTTCTTTTTCTGTTGTCGGGCTTTTGTTGGTGGTGGATGTACATGGTTATTGAAGTGGAAATGAATTTACATTTTACCAAAAAAAAATTCGTACCTAACGGCTATTAGCTTATGATCATCAATGAGCAGGTAAGTGGACTTGTCCAAGTAGGCGACGAAGAAAGTGAGAATGATATCAACAGCGAAAAAGGCATCAACAACCAAATCAATAGGCATCATTGCACTGGTGGACATTTTTCTGAAGGCTAGCTCGAAAGGAGATGCCCAGGCGGAGTATACCACGAGTACCACCAGAAATGTTTGCCACCACCTGCATCAGAGTAAGGTAAGTTTTCGTTTCGTTTTACTCGACCCCATGCGATTAACTGAATTCAAACGAAGACATGATACATCGGTAACAAATTAGTATTAGCCTAGGGGATTCTAACATGCATCATGGTAGGGGTGGCAAATTGTGTTCAGAACCATGAGTTCAACCCAATTAAACTAATTTGGGTTGGTTTTTAACAAATTTTATTTGATTCCTAATTGGTTCTGTTGAGTTATGGAGCCTGAATGAAGGACTGTAAATAAGCCCAAAAGTATTTTGATGGGCTTTTTAGTCTTTATGTCATTCTCCTATTAGGGTTTGGTATATTGTATTATAAATAGCCCTAATCTCATTCTAACTCATTGAATCACAATGTAATCTCATAGTGAAAATCCTGGCTTGGCAGTGTCCTACACGTAGTCAAAATTCTTTTGACGAACTGGGTTATCAATTCTCATGTTCTTTTATTACGTTTTTCTTTTGTGCGTTTATTCACCATTGACATCATATTCTTAACAGGTTCCAAGTTGGATTTTACTAAATTTCAAGTTAGGATCAACTTGTTTACAAATAATCTATAAATTATAAAGAGAAAATATGCAAAGTATTAAGTTGGGGTTGGGCTTGATTTCCTTTTGCGTTGATTTTGGTTTCACTTTAAAACATTTAAAACCCAACCCGGAAAATCCCAGCCTGCCCATTTGTCACCCTAGTAAAATCATATGTTTTTCACTTTTATTAACACAATATACCTTTTAAGTTTTATGAAAAATATCTAAAATGTCAAATTAATATGTTAAGAACGGAGAAAAACATGTTCATTTTTAACGAAAAGGGAGTTTCATGCACGGTATTATCCTTAATGTTTTAGACTTTTAGCAAACCTTTTTTTTAGCAATTTCAAACTAACAATTTTAATATTTTATGAAAAATTAGAATCTATTAAATGTTTGTGACTTTGAGGTCCGATTTTAGTGGATCGCAATCACATGATGCCACCACTATTTTCCTTGGAAAAGATTCATTTGATTAAAATGTGGAGTAGCTTGCACGGGCCATAATTCTCGAGTAAAGATCCAAAGAAAAATTAAAATTATATTAGCAAATTACAAAGTGAATTATTTTAACATTTTTTAACGAAAGAAAGTCGTTTAACAACATGGGCTTTCTAGGATTCCTTAGATGTAGGTGTTTAGTACAAAAGGGTCAAAATTTGCCGAAAGTTATCTATTATGTCTAGTGAGATGGACAAAACTATAACTTTTCTTTAAGACAAGTAAAATATACTATTGTTATTGTAATTTATGTATTAGGTAAAATTCGCTCTTTTATAATTGTTTTCAAATTATATTGAATAGTTAAATTAGTCTGTTAATAGGAAACGTAACAAATTTATATTAGAAAATATTAAACATGCATTTCATTAAGTGAATTGTACCCGTGATCAAAATAACATCCAACCAATTCTAATGGATGAAGTGAATTAATATATGAGATGGGGTTTGAAAGTAAAAAAAAACTTTATTAACTTTTACTTCGCTCCACTGTAATTCCAGCACTTAACTTTTTTATATTTAAAAAAAGACAAGAATGCATTTTTTTTTAAAAGTAATTATTATGGCAAATCAACCTTTATTTGAGAAATTTATTATTAATTGTTTTTGGCCGGTGGTATATCACAGTCAATGCTAAATCATGACTAATTACATGTGACTGATTTATATGTTTTAATTTTTAAAATCTGATATCCATGTTAGTCAATGAATAAACAGTGAGGTGTATTATTACTTGTTAATCTTCATTATTTCTTATTTAAAAAAACCAGTACATCATTAGGGTGTTAAGTAACTAGTGTATATATATATATATGTCACATTAAATATTTGTAGACTTGTCAATGATAGAATATTGGTGACCAACCCACTAGGGTGATCAAGAGTCTGAGTTGAAAAATTTGATTCGAGCTTGATCGTCTCGACAATGAAGAGTCGAGCCTATTCAAGCTCAAAATAAGAAGGTAAGTATATATACATACGTTACTTATCAAATATATCATGATATATATATATTTGTAATTAATTATATTAAATACATCAAATACATATTATTAAATATTATTATATAAATTAACTTGTAAATGTATGTATTAGAAAAGATATAAATGAAATGATATTTTTTTAAAAAAATTATAGGCTCAGGAGCCACCTGAAAATAAATATAACGAACTGGAGCTCGACTCATTTAAAAAGTTTTGCTAGTTAGGCTCGATCTAAAAGTACTTGAGTCGAGAATTTTATTCTCAACTAGATGCCCACCTTGCTACTGAAATACTTTTCATCCTTTTTCATGAAGTGTGTTAAAACAAAAGATAAATCATATTCATCAGCTTCTGTATGTCTATAGTCTATACACACAGTAGAGATCCAAAAGTATATTAGCAGACATTTATATACATATACTTTCCCAAATTTGTATATATATACACACATACACTTATATACATACATACCTGTATCTTCTATCATATGGTGCAATAGCAAATCTCCTCAAACTAATAGTGCCTTCACCAACAACTGTACCAAAAGCAGGCAATAAACTGCTTGATACTGAGGCCAAGTTTTTTATTTCTCCGCTCCGCCACTTGTACAGTAGTGGCATCGGAGACCTCGTCTCCGATGTCAACGGAGACCGTCTCTCCGTTTCCGATGACATTCTTCTCTTTCCTCAAAATCACAAACAAGAGAGATGGATATAGAGGAAAGAAAAATGTCTTTGTTTTGTTTTGTTTTGTTTTTTGTTTGATGTTATATATTGATTTTTCCAAGTGTTGGGTTTATTTTTTTTTGAATATTTTATTGTAGTATACGTGATAGCTAGTAGTTATATTATAATACTTGATAATTTTCTAGTTAAGATAATGTAAATATATATTATATATTATATATATGTATAAGGGTTTGACTTACTATAAGATATTGTTTGGCATTGTTTTCTGATTTCCGGGTTTGAACTTCTCAAAGTCAGATGTGCATTTATTAGCTATTAGATTAACATCTACTGCAATCCCTAGATAATACTTAATATATTGAGTTTCATAATTCATAATTGGAAACAAAACATTTGCATGTTCATATTAGTTTCATTAGTCAATTTTACTTTAAACAGACTTTAATCCAACAACATTAACGAAATCTATATTATACTACAAGTCTACCATGCCATAATTACTTCAAACCGGTTGGTTACAATATAATTTTTCTAAGAAGTTTATAAGCTCTGTACGGTAACTTATTAAAAAATATTTTAAAAAAATCAAGGTGTAAGTCTACAAAATCGTATAAGAATATAAGTTAACAAATTTAAGTATAATTGTTGTTAACACCTTAAAAGCTTTTATTATCGTATTCAACAAATAATTCAAAATTAGAATTTTGGACAAAATTTTAAAATTTCAAAAAAAAAAAATATTTCCAATAATCTTCATTCAAACAACTTATCTCGCATAGCCCCATCTGGATTCAAGGCTATGCGGCATGGCCAGTTGACTATTCTAGATTAGCTCTCTTACATCATGAACCGACTAAGGAAACTATTGTTTTTTTTCCAAATTGGGCAAATATATATTATTAATGATAATTAATTATGAAAGAAGCTTGCAATACAGTTGACTCAATAAAGATTTTATAATATGTCATTTTCAATAAAGTCGATTTTGAATAAATGTATTTTGGTGAAACTCACATATTATATGATAATATGCAACAACAGGTTGGTTTTGTTAAAATCAATCTATTGTAAAATTAAAAGTTCATAGAAAAACAAATTAAATAAATAAAAGTCAACAAAGATCCGTAGGGGTAACAAAATCTAATTGCACATCAGATGTGCCCACAATTATTATAAGAAAATTAATATTAGTTCCTTGCCACCACTTTGTGTCAAATTCATTAACAATCACATAGATACCACATATTAATAATTGCAAATGCGTTGAATTTCGACTATTAGGAGATCATGAAAATGACCCAAGAAATCCAATATTCCGAAATTATTTACTGATAAAAATTATATAATTAAATTACATCTTATCCAATAATTATCACCATAAATTGGCATGTAATGTAATTTATTTTGAAAAGAGGTCATATATAAAATTCAAATTCAACGAAGAGCAGTTTTATATAAGCATCAAATGTTTGAATTTGACACTAAGAGACAAAAATGACAGTGGATAAAGAAAATGAGGGAAATGAATAGGGTGTAAATGAGCCGAGATTTAGATTGATGATATTCTTGAACTCGATCTTGAGCTTTATCACACGAGCTTGAACTCATCGAGCTTAATTTTTCGAGCTCGCGAGCCAGCTTAGCTCGTTTCACACCCGTAAAAATGAGTGTGATATTTTGCATGAATAGTAAGCAAGACCATAATTATTTCGGTTTTAATTGATTTGATGATCGAATTATATATAAGTTATTGACTCGATTAGAACAGGGTTCGTGCTAGAATAAAGATCATACGACCAAAAATGCACTACTTTCAAGTCTATATTGGGTTATTGTTCAAGTTATTTCACTCTTTATGAAAGTTCACACTTAGCCGAAAATCAAATGGTTCACTTTAAAATTGACATTTTCATTCATATTTTGACACGATTTTTTGTGAGAGATTTCTCGTGTTTTATGCTATTTTAAAATTAATTTGTCATTTAAATTGATAAATTTTGGTAGATTACTATTTCACACTTTTATCAAATAACTAAAATGCCCTTTTAGAAATATACTCAATGGAATACCTTTTATATAAGATATAAAAAATGCAATCATATTTTTAAAAAGAAAAAGAAAAATAGGTTTAAATAAAAGGAAGATAAATGGACAAATTGTATTTAGGCGGGAAAGCGTGAAAAATTCCCTCCTTTAATCCCCATTTGTACATGTAATACAATCGCGACTTCATTTTTCGAATTCATTTCCGTGTGCTGCAGAGAAAAAATCTGCCGCCATGACCGAAGCTTGCCGACGTCCGATCGATACGTGTGAAAATGCCGTAAACAACGACGTACTCGTCATATCGGAGACGGAGATTGAGTCTGACCTCAAGAAACTTCGGCAGCGATGGGAGTTAGCTTCTGTTCTCAACTTCCTCCACGTAAGAACATTCATAAGTTTCACTTTTCGTGGTTTTTTCCTTGATCCTTCTCTGTTTGAGTTTTCGTGTGTTTGATTTTGCTGTTTTCACTTTATACTCTGTTTCCTTCTTTCTTAGATCGATTTCGGCGATGAATTTCGTCGATAAATTAGGTCATACGGAATCGGTTTCAATGTTGCTGTACTATAGGCTCGAGAAGTGAAGTATCTATCTACTACATTGCTTTTTGGTAGATTTGGCATCAAAATTTGTGGATATTTTTTGGTTTCGTTGTATTCAACTTTTTTGTTTCCTTTTACACATAGTTTTGTTCCTTTTTGTCAGTTTCTGTGATGCATTTCAATTGGTAAGTTAGGTCACACAGAGATCTGTTTCGATATTGTACCACAAACTTGGAGACGAAGAGTATATATTTTTAAGGCATTTTTATATTGTAGATAGATTTGGCATCAAAAGTTGTGTATATTTCAGACTTTGGTTGTTGTTAGCTTATGATCTCAACTTCCTATAAGAACATTCATAAGTTTCATTTTTCATGATTTTTCACCAATCCTTATCTATTTCAGTATTTTGTGAATTGATTTGCTGTTTCCATTTTTCACTATGTTTCAATCTTTCTTTTATCGGTTTTGGCGATGGATTTCAATTGGTATGTTAGGTCACACGTAAATTTGTTTCAATATTGTTGAACTACACGCTTGAAGAGTGTCTATGTACTTCATTGATTTCTTGTACATTTGGTATCAGTAGTTGTATATTATGTCTGACTATAGTTATTGTTGTTTTCTGAACATGAATTATTAGATGAGGTCTTATGTATACAGGTATTTGAGCCAGTTATAGGGAGTGATCTGAAGATATCGGCTGAAGAGATAGAAACTGCACTTATCAAGCCGAACAGTACACTTGCCCGGCTTCATACAGCTCTTTTAAAGGTCTTGTTCACATCTCTCCAGCAAAATTAAGTTGTAAACTAAAAATATATTTCTTTTTGATTAAAGCATTTCCAATTTCTTTCATTATGCATATATACTGTGCAATTGTCTGAATCTTGTTTGAATATTCCTCTGAATCATATTCAATATTTTCCTTATTATTCCCCCAGAGTTGTTTTATTGTTTGAGCTGAACACTTGGTCATACATTGGTTGAATTCTATCCATAATATTCATAAGAAGCTTGTGACTGTGAGTGAGCTAGTTAACTGAAATGGCCTTATTGGAATGGAAATGAGAATAGAACGTATCTAATAACTTATCACATCAAAAACTCCTGAAAAAAGGATTTGATGACTATGCGCAAGACTGCAGAACATTTCTTAAAATCAATAGTGATTTGATATTCTATCTCTAACTTTTTCAGGGAATTACATCTAAGACCAAAACACCAACGTCCTCTGATGCTTGGATGATGACCCTCATCAGGACACTTGCACCATGGTGGACTTGGGTAGGACAAATTTATGATTCCTAGCAATAGTTTCTGGAAATTAGAAGACACTAATGCACTTTCTATTGCGTTGCAGTTTGGCGAAGGGAACTTCCCTTTACCTGAATCCAAAGGGTATAACTTTTGTCTTGTAACTAACCCCTGTCATGAGCGATTCAGATAATATTTCCCCCTTTTCCTCGTTTATTTCGTTATTTCCATTACATGTACAGGGTGGAGATATCCTTGTATAAGGAGCTTGATCCAACAACTCGTCTACTTATTCTTAAAGCTCTTTGCGAACTTCGAGCTGATGTATGCATCCTGAACTCGTTCTTTTGTGGCTTATATCCTTTTATTTTTTTCTTTTACATTTTCTGAAGAACATTTGGGATATACTTTCTACTAAAACTGTAGTTGGACTTTTATAAGTCAGCGCAGATGAATTGTTTTTTTTTTAATGATTCTGCTGACTTATTTCAGAAAGCAGATTTTTAAATTTTCTTGTGGTTCTGAAGTTTCAATCTATGTGCAGGAATATGATGCTCTAAATTTTATCAACAAGGCAATAAAAGATGGCACTGAAGTTTCTGCTTTCCGAAAGGTCAAGCTTGCAGGCGATGGAAATGAGATTGCATTCTGGTAAGTTCTATGCACACTGTCCTTGCATAGAAAGTGAATACCGGTGCTAAGTTATATTATTTTCATGATAGGTACGATGGAAGTGAAATTATTGGACACAGGTTATACAAAGAGGTTTTATTCTTTCAAAACGAGCAAGTCAAAGGGAAGGGTACCACTATGGCTATAAATTCTCAATGGGAGACCATAGCAACTAATTTTGATGAATTCAAGAAACTTGTGGTATGGCCACATATGCTTTTAAGTTTTACCTATGTACCTCGTGCTACCAGATTGCACTTATTCTCTATTTTCTTTGAATGGCAGACTGAATTTTCATCTAGCGAAGTTAAGTGGGAGGTTGCTCTCAGTAAGTCCATTGAAGATGATATTATTCCTGTTCTTGAAAAGCAATGGAAGGTCAGCAATTTGAGTTCTTTCCACTTGACTATACAGTTCTCATGTTTCAATCTTTGTTGGCTTCATTCATGATTTGGGTATAATTTTATGATACTGTATTTGATAGAAGAAACAGAAGGCACTGCAGCGCCAGAAAAGAGAACAGATGCTACTAAATGGTTTTCGAAATTCTGGGATAACTCGGTCTTGTCGTAATCAAAAGCCAATCAATTATAGATATGGTATGAGAATATTCTTCTGTTAATTCTATTTGTTGCATCTCCTAAGGCATTTTCACTACTAATTCTCTCTGCCTAAACTTCAAAAGATTCTAACAGTTTCACATCTTTTGGTCTCCTTAGCGAAACATTGATAGACACGGTTTATCAGATTCTCTCATAATTATGTGATGTGCTAATATATTATGGGTCCTCTACGTTGCCTTTGACATCTATAGGAACAGAGGTCTTCTACCCTTCTGAAAATATTTGTTTATAATATTTGCATCCACTGTATTTAATTTTAACTGCTGTAGGAACAGAGGTGCTCCATTTGTAATATATTATTTTTGCTAATCATGCTAGAAAAGAATGGATCATGTTCTATACTTCTGAATATATTATTAGGCGTCTCAGCGTCTTTTGTAATATCTGAATTATCATTCACACAATCATATTGCACCTGCATGCGGTAAACTCCCCACCTTGCACGTGTTGTTTTATTTTGTTGAGTAAAGAAAACTTGAAACGGTTATGCAAACTAGACAAAAGGATACAAATGTGTAAAACAGTAGACTAATATGCCCCTCTCGTGATTCTGTGGCTAAAGGTGCTTATTATGTTGCAGATGATTATGACAGAGTTATTACTAAAGCTATACAATATGCGAAGTAAGTATTAACTCTCTACACACCTGTTATTTCATTGTGCTTGATCACCATTTTATTTGTGGTGATTTTACACCGACATTGGACTCATGTCGAATTCTTTTTCTCTTCATATTATTGTTTTGCCTTTTCTGTTCTTGTGCATATCTTTCTTTATATTCGTATCTTTCTTTGTTAAAGCAAAAGGAAGACTAACGAGGAAGAAAACCAGAGCCAAATTGGGAAAAGGAGGATAACCAACTCAAACAAATCTCATAATTCTGAAACTAACTCAAGTGATGGTAAATCTACTGAAACTGATGCTGAGAGTAACAGTCATCACTCAAGCGACAACGATTCAGACTATGATAAGGAAAATGAAGATGATAGCAACAAGGCCCGTGCCAAAAATCATGAGAATATCCAGTTACTCCACAGGCCCAGAGGATCCCGTTTCAGTAACAGGCTAGCTGGAATCCCGGGCCATACCCTTCCAGAAAGCTTGAACATAGATGCAAAGAAAAAGCTACGTCAAAAGCCTTCTGTAAAACCTGGTGCTGAGAGTTTGGTTGTTCTGGATTCAGAAGATGATAAAAGTCATGTGGACACATCATGAGGTAAAAGCTCTACATTTAGACGACTTGAAAATTACGATTTTGAGGTGAAGATTTTGGTGCAACTGATATAACATAATCTAGTTTTAGCCTTCTAGTGGTAGTAAAGATTGGAAACTCCTTTTGTATAGTAGTTTTGGTTTCTTATCGTATCTTTTTGTGCGTTGAAGATTGAAATACTTTTTCAACCTC
This sequence comes from Verbascum thapsus, assembly GCA_963669365.1. Classification (NCBI taxonomy): domain Eukaryota; kingdom Viridiplantae; phylum Streptophyta; class Magnoliopsida; order Lamiales; family Scrophulariaceae; genus Verbascum; species Verbascum thapsus. The sequence goes on from OY770109.1 coordinate 12,808,251, forward strand.
TTTCGAGGCTTAATTATGCTTGAAGGAAGGGAAGTCATTTGAAACGTATTTTTGGCAATTTTGCTTTACTTAAGTAACAAAATTCAGATACTGATTAGAATTCCTTCAAGTCTTAAAAGTTGTAATTCAGGTTTTATTCAGGACAGCTCGGGGAAAAGTCAATAAAAGCTTGCTTACATAACAAAAATAACCATAAACTTTGCAACTAATTTAGGAATAATCACTTGGATGTATAAACATCCAGAAAAGCTTGCACTATATATTTGTGCACTTTCTTCTTATTAAGCTGAAGCTCTTTAATCTAGTGCAATCCATGGTGCGAACCATCTCCATCATTAATGCATAAAACTTGTTGTAAGGTTTCTACACGTGCACGTAAAAAGCTATGGTTTTGTCATTGAATGAGGTTGATGCATTTGTTCTTGTTGGGGAACGACAAGGCATGAGTGTAATTGGATCGGTCATCCTAGGCTTTGATGGTATTTTGAACTAGAAATAGTTTGTTGAGGCTTACTGAAAACAAGAATTTCGAGAGTTGCATTGAATCATAGAAGAAAAGTTGAACAAACCACACTTTATATAAGTTCAGGATATGGTTTAATCTTGTGAGCCTGTCAGCTATGGGCAACCTAGGCTGGTTTACCTCTCTTGTGTGGTTTGCAGGCTATTGCACAAGAGCAGGGTTTACCCAGTGCGCACCTAACGGTAGCGGCTGCGAGTTCCCTTGTCATCAAAAAAAGGATATGGTTTAATCTAATGAGTGTATTAAAAATTATCGGTACTCCAAGTATCAATATAATCATAATTATCTGTATATATCTAGTCCTCTATATATATTTACACATTGTTATGTTAAATTATTTATCAACAATATCTTGTTGATAGAAACCAAAATATATAATTGTCATCTTACCAAAACTTGTTACACTTGTTATTGTGAGTGGCTTAGCAAAACTTGTTACACTTGTTATTGTAGGTAGGCTTTTATTAGATGCTCCATTATTATGAGTTTATTCATAATTATTAAAGTTTTTGCCAAATATGGCCCATCTTTCAATTGTCTTGAAAATGTCATATATTAATTGAAGGACCATGAAATTTAAGTCCGCAAATAATATAACATTCTAAATTACAATGATTATAAATTTTAATTAAGAATAGGACAAAGTGCACTTCACCCCCTCAAAAAATTTGTATTTTGCACTTTCCCCCCTAAAAACATAAAAAAGAGACATTGCCCCCTAAAAATTTGATATATGCATCACTTTGCCCCAATTACTATTTTCCGGCCAAATTGTGATCGAAAATTATTTAAATGATTTTTCCGTCAAAAGCATTACCATCTTTACTATTTTTTTGTGATTCTCTCACATGCATGAATTTGAGCCAAAATCATAGTACCTCTCTAACATATCATCTTAGAGCTGCAAAATTTTCACCATGATATCATCTTACATATAAAGAATGGTAGAAAAAGCTTATCAGAATAGGAACTCACATCAAATGCATGATGAGATCATGGTGAGTATTTTGCAACCCTAAGATGATATATTAGAGAAGCACAACGATTTTGGGCCCAAATCCGGATATGTGATAGAATCACGGATAAATGGTAAAGACGATAATGCTCTTGACGGAAAAATCATTTAAATGATTTCCGATCACAATTTGGCCGGAAAATAGTAATTGGGGCAAAGTGATGCATATATCAAATTTTTAGGGGACAATGTCTCTTTTTTGTGTTTTTAGGGGGAAAGTGCAAAATACAAATTTTTTGAGGGGGTGAAGTGCACTTTGCCCTTAAGAATATTTAAGATTATTGTTATTGATGCCATAATGTAATTAAGATTACTTTAACACAAAAGTCAGGATGGCCGAGTGGTCTAAGGCGCCAGACTCAAGTTCTGGTCCTCTAACGAGGGCGTGGGTTCAAATCCCACTTCTGACATTTTTCCAACTTCTTTTTTTATTTTTATTTTTTCTTCTCTATATTTCTACTTCCATAATTTTTTATGATCCTGTTTTGCATTAAATGGCAGATGGGAGTCCAAAAAAATAATTAAGTTTATCAGATTACTCATATTTAAGTTTTCTGCATAAATTTAAAACAACAAATGCTTGTTTGAGTAATCTTCAGAGTTCATCAATATTTCAGCTTCCTCTCAGCATCAACACATAACCACTAGTTCAAGGAACAATTGAGTAAATAGCCTTCAAATGTGCACCCATTTAATATATAACCTTCACCTAAAAACAAATATTATTTTTTATTTATTTTACACAAATTTATGGTAAAAGGACAAAAGTGCCATTTAAGTTAAAAAATATCTTACCATCACAAAACAAATTAAAAAACAAAACTAAAGACAAATTAAAAAACAAAACATTAGGGTTTGGGAAGAAAGGCAAAATTTTGAAACTTCTTGAGGCTACCCTTGCATTTGTAACTAAGGTGTAAGTGCAAACTCTGTTTTATTTAATAAAATCGATAATTTTTATCAGTTGAATTTTATTTTAGTTTTAGGTGTTTTGTTCTTTTGTGGGAGATGATTTATGATTATGGTTAATTTTTAAGAATATTAATATAAGATATTATCAAGAATGTGTTTTTTTTACTTTTACACAAAAAAAATTCTAATTTTTTTTGGGGAAGACGATGAACAGTAGAAGCAGACCGGTATTCACGTTAACCGGTCTACCCAGTCGGTCTAGTCAAATTTTATCAATCTTTAGACTGACAAACCGGTCCGATCGGTACACCAATCTTCCCAGTCTGCCACATTAGACTGTCCACTGTTTTCCTAATTTTTTCAATTGGCTCATATGTATTTCATTTTTATCTTATAGAAAAATGTATGAGATTCCTTTATATTACGGATATGATGCGAATGGAACAAAAAAGAGGACAAATCATATGAATGGGTGTCAAGAAATGATCAAATGATGAGCATATTAATACTAGATGATCCAAACAAGATAAAACTTTTAGAGCTTCATGATCTTATATGCGAAAGGAATCATGTGGATCGGACAACTGCAATATTCCAACTCATTTGATCGATGAAGATGAAAATGTTGAATGTGAAGATAAAATGCCGACTAGGACGATTGGCCTACCAGTCATACCAGTCGGCCAATGCAGAGAATCAATATACTTGCAATAAAATACCGACTAGGATGATTGGCCTACCAGTCATCCCAGTCGGCCAATGTAGAGACTCTAAACACTTGCAATAAAATGCCGACTAGAACGATTGGTCTACCAGTCATCCCAGTCGGCCAATGCAGAGACTCAAAACACTTGCAATAAAATGCCGACTAGGATTATTGGCATACTAATATGACCGATCGGCCGATACAAAATAAAAAAAAAGTCATAATAAATGTCCGACTGGGCCGATATTCCAGTCGTCCCAGTCGGCTAACCCCTAAACACTAAAAGACTTAAAACGCTTGCAATTAGATGCCGACTAGGACGATTGGCATACCAGTATGACCGGTCGGCCAATACAAAATCAAAAAATATCACAATAAATTTCTGACCGGGATGATTGGATTCCAATCGTCCCAGTCGGCTAACCCCTAAACCCTAAAAGACTCAAAAACACTTGCAATAAACATTCGACTATGAAAAATAATAACATTATTAATAACATTTATTATGATAAATAACAAATTAACTTTTTCTTAAAGAAACAATATGATTGATTATTTTTCAAAATAACAATGTAATTGTTAATTATACACACTTAGTTTGATTCAAGATGATACATTGAAAATATTCAATTAGTCCCCAAGTAGTAGATTGATTACGTTATAAGAAACATATTTAAAAGAAACATATTCAATTATAAGAATGTAATTGTCAATTATACACACTTAGTTTGATTCTAGATGATACATTAAAAATATTCAGTTAGTCCCTAAGTAGTAGATTGATTACATTATAAGAAACATATTTAAAAGAAACATATTCAATTATAAAAAACATATTTAAAAGAAACTTACTTTGTTAAGAAACAATATGATTGATTTCAAATAACAACTTGTTTTATGTGTTAGAGTACATGGTATATAGTTAATATTAATACAAAATAACAATGTAATTGAAGATAACACACACTTAGCTTGATTTTGGATGATACATTGAAAATTCAATTAGTCCCCTAATAGTAGTAGATTGATTACATTATATTCAAGAAATTTTTAGTATTCTTAATTTAACATCTATACTTCTTTTATGTATTTATAAGAAACTTAATTTGTTCTTTGTTACAATATACTAATTGGTCTTCAATGCATTGGCATGACTAGTAATTATATAGAAGATTAACAATAAAATTGTAAGAATATATATATATATATATATATATATATATATATTGCTCCATAACTTATTTATTATAATCATTACAGAATTGGTCATAACGGTTTAACAATCTTCTCGGTCGTTAGAGTGAATCTGGTCCACTAGTCAGTCTAGTTGATAACTTGTTTGAATGTTTTTTAGTATCTGAATCAGTCGATCGTGGAGACTAATGTGCCGATTGGCATGATCAAAACTTTATTGCAAGAATTTGGTATCTACATCGACCGACCGATTTGGGTCATCTAGTATTAATATGCTCATAATTTGATCATTTTTTATAATAATTCATATAACTTATCCTCTCTTTTGTTCCATTCACCATCATATCGATAATATAAAGGATCTCAAACATTTTCCTATTAGAAAAAAAGAAATAATATATGATCCAACTGAATAAATCGGGAAAATTGGGAGCAGTCGAACGTGTCAGACTGGAAAGATTGGTATACCGATCTAACCAGTCTGTCCAGAAACTGTAAATGTCCGATTGGACCGACTAGGTAGACTGGTTAACCTGAACACCGGTCTGCTTATACTGTTCATCGTCTTCCTCACAAAAATTTTACGATTTTTTAATGTAAAAGTCAAAAGAACACATTTTTGACAATATCTTATATTAATAATCTTAAAAATGAAACCTAATATTTAAACAACAAAGTTTACATAAAAATATGAGATTTGAGATGAAAGTAACATTTGAACTAATCTCTCAAACTCTTGAGGTGTTACTATCTTCAATTTTTCTTTCCATGAGTGTTGAAAATCCAAGGCACATTGAATGATGGTTGGAATTTAAAATGAGTTTGATAATGATCAATGGAAATGTAAGAGAATGGAATATAATTTGAAGAATATTGATTTGGGTTTTTTGTGGAATATATTTTGTTTTAAATTTTATTTTTTATTCAAATGGGTTTCTTTAAAATATTTTCTTTTATATTTTCTTTTATTCAAAAGGGTATTTTGGGCAATTCAATTTTGTTTTAAAGGAGAAGGCTATGCCATTTAAATATACCAAAATGAAGGCTAGTTTTCAAACAAAATGCCAATTTAAGGCTATTTTTCTAAATGCCTCAATACACATTTACAGTCAATAGATACATGTGGTTGTGTGTATAGGCTCTAAGCATTGCATTGTACAAGAAGAATATTTGGTTCAATAACTTTCTGAAATTGCAAACTAGCATATACTCAATCTCTCCATTTTGATCACAAATATCCAACATTTTTTTCTACAGTATGAGTGGGTTTTATTTTTAATTTCACTTCACAGCCAAAAGATTGAATCTTGCATACAAACATGGATTCCAAATCCCTAATTTTTGGAGTAGGTTCGTAGTAGAGAAATTATGAGAAAAGGGATATGCTGGAAAAGAGAAAATCTGAGTTTGGATGATTTCTTATGACTTGAAAATGTGAAGTGGGGTAAAAAGTATTAGGCTGTTTTTAACATTGAAATGCAGCAAATTGGGATTCCATTGATGACAGATAGGCTGAAACTAGCTGATATATTGAGAAAATGTTCAAAAGATTTGTTATATAATGAAGGAAAGCAAGTACATGGAGCAGTATTGAGAATGGGTTATGAATCTGATATAATGATAAACATTGACCTCATAGATATGTATGGAAAATGTGGCAGAATGGAAGAGGCTCACTTAGTGTTCGATAAAATGCCCGAAAGAAGTGTTGTTTCTTGGACTGCTTTGATGTGTGGATATATGCAGGCAGGCAATGCCAGGGCTTCCTTATTGCTTCTCAATGAGATGAGGAATTCAAATGTAAGGCCTAATGAGTATACTTTATCGACAAATATCAAAGCGTGCGCGGTTTTAGGCGATTTAGATATCGGGAAACAAATTCATTCCATTTGTAGTAAAACCGGCCTAGAATGGCATCCCGTGATAGGAAACTCGATCATTGATATGTACTCGAAATGTGGAAGAATCATAGAAGCTGAAAGAATGTTCTATTCAATGCCGGTTAAAAGTTTGATAACATGGAATGTTATGATCGCGGGATATGCACTATGTAAAGATATGTGTGACAAATCTTTGCATTTTCTCGAGAAAATGCAAAAACAAGGACAAATACCCGATGGGTTTACATTTTCGAGCACGTTAAAGGCTTGTAGTAGTCTTGGAGCTATACAAGAGGGAAGACAAATTCATGCCTTTTTGATCCGAAAAGGATATAATATTTCTACCCACAAAATTCTAGCCGGTGCCTTGGTTGATCTTTATGCACAATGTGGATTTTTATTCGAAGCTCAAAAGGTCTTTACTCAAATGGAGACAATAAGTGTGGCTTCTTGGACCGCACTAATCGTGGGCTATGCTAAAAACGGACATTTATCAGAAGCCTTAAACTTGTTCAAACGGCTCAGGGGTAGTAACGTCATTTCCATTGATGGTTTCATTCTTTCGAGCTTGATTAGTGTGTTTGCAGATTACGCTATGGTGGAACTAGGACAGCAAATGCATTCATTAACAATCAAAAGCAAATACGATTTAGACGTATCAATTGGAAACTCGATTCTCGATATGTATCTAAAGTGCGGTTTAACAGATGAAGCCGAGAATTATTTTAGCCAAATGGCGATAAAAAATGTAGTTTCTTATACAATTCTAATCGCGGGTTTTGGAAAACACGGCCTCGGTAAAAGGGCCGTTCGGGTTTTTGAGAAAATGGAGCTCGAAAAAATCGAGCCCGATTATGTGACCTATTTGGCTGTGTTATCAGCTTGTAGCCATTGTGGGCTAGTTGAGGAGAGTCAAAAATGCTTCACAAGATTATGCAATGATAATCGGGTGAAACCTAGTATAGAGCATTATGCGTGCTTGGTTGATGTTCTTGGACGAGAAGGGCGTTTAAAAGAGGCAAAAAATGTGATCGAAACGATGCCTTTAAGGGCTAATATGGGAATTTGGCAAACTTTGTTTAATGCTTGTAGATTGCATAAAAATGTTGAAATGGGGATTGAAATTGGTGAGATTTTGTTGAGATTTGATGGTGAAAGTGTTGTGAATTATGTGTTGGTTTCTAATATGTATGCTGATATTGGGTGTTGGAGAGAGTGTGAGAGATTGAGAGCATTGGTGAAAGATAAAGGCTTCAAGAAAGAAGCTGGATGTAGTTGGTAAAGAGAGATTCATATGAAAAATCGAAACTTTTTCGTGTTTTATTTCGTATACGCATGATATATGTATAAACTTGAATAATTTTGTAAGATATAAGATATGTCTATTTACAATATTAGACCCATTGTTTACAATTTGTATTGCTTTTCATACCACGGTTAAGTTATATGAATTTTTCCATCCACGACATAACGATAATGCCAAAAAACGAGATAAATGTGCTAAAATTAGTTACCAAAATGAGATTTTTTTTTATTAATTTTCATAGATAGGTGCACAACATGTGTAAACTTAACAAACATTTGTTGGGGTTTTTTTTTGTTAACTAAATAAAAATTGTACCAAAAGTGGTATAATAGGCAAAGTTTGTGGCAACGGTGGATTAGTATCAAAAAGTGTACAATATGATCAATTTATGGTATAAAACTAAAAAATTTCCTATAAATTACATTTGATTTCAACCAAGTTTACTAGAATTTTATGTAACCTAATATAATTGAACTACATATATCTCATTAGCACCTCAAAATAATCAAATTTTATTAGATAATGCAATGATAACAAATAATAGTTCCTTCTCTTTTTCTCATATAGAAGGGCCTGAGATTGATAGTCTTTGATTGTAACACATAGTGATGTTAAATATTGCAATTTTGTGTAAAAACTGAGCGATTTATTGATTAACATATATAGATATAAAAGACTATTTAATTTTAATGTGTTAATAGATTCATCAAATATGAAGGCCTGAATAGATATCTGTTCTGAAGTGAGTAAAACAATTTCCGAAAGAAAATCGAAATTGACATCAAAATCGAAATTGACAAATTGACATCAAAATCTGAATCCATGTTTATCATCATCATCATCATCATCGAAATTCAATACAATCGAATAGGTTCTCTCCTTCCAAAACTGCAGATCTTTGATCCTTGAGATTTATTAACACAGTTTGAGAGCTTCAAGACCATTCAAATTGCTCAAAATCAAGGTGCATATCATGTTCAAGTACAAACACAACAAAAAAATTACTTACGTGCCATGCAACCGAAATCTTCTTTTTCCTCTCTTCCTCTATCGGCATAAGTCATATATTCAGAATAAATAGCCAAACTTGACAAATTGTTGAACCTTTTTGATTTCATTACATGAAATCTTCCTCAAGTTCTTGAAGTGATTTCTGAGTTGATGCTATGTCCTTGTTAGATGTCATCTTCTCAGCTACCATCAAATTTTTGTAGCTTCGTAACTCAGCCTGTCTATCTTTTTCGAGCTTTTCCAACTCTTCTCTTCGTTTCTGAAAAACATTAATGAAAGAAGATTATCCACATAACTATTCGTACATGATAGGAAAGATGGGTAATAAAGTGATAATAAAAAGTTACTACAGAAGACATAAGGGAAAATCATGTAAGATGTCTATCGTTGGGAGTAAATCAACCAAGAGCGAATATGACTCACTTTGTCTCTCAGAAGCTGCTTCCTTTCTGCCCTTTCGGCTGCATTAACTGCCTCTCGTTCAGCTAAGTACATAAAAACACGAGTTAGAATTTATGATGCTCAATGTAACACTATAAAGCTCGATCATGAACTGATGTTTCCAACTCAAAAGTGAAAATCTCGAAGAGCATATGTTCAGGCATACAAAAGTGTAAAGCTTGGAAGTGGGAAAAAGAAGGGCTACCTCAAATATGAGAGAGTTTTCATAGAGGAATTTGTACGCACCTTTTAAATCTGGCTTCCTTTCAACCTTTGTCCTGTTTAACCGGTTAACTATCTCATTTATTCGCTTTTCAACTCTCACAGTACGAACCTAAGTAAGAAAAAGATACATGTTATCTTTGATATCCAGGCTGTGAGGAAAACACATTACTAATGACAAAAAATCATGACGATAAATGAAGAATTAATATCACCATTTTTGAACTGTAGAAACCAACTTGCCCAACATCCATAGAAGCAGTCTTCTTAAGATTTGACCAAGGAGTGTAAACAACATCGACATTGTTTACTTTATTTCCTGCCAGATTAATGAAAACATATTGAAATCGGATAGAACTACAACATGTAACTCAACATATAGTCGTGAACAAAAGAATACATTACTGAAGATCTTACATTCTGTGAATAACTCAAATAAATTTACACATGGATTAAGGGCTTGCCTTGGATAGAATTTGCTTTAACTAGTTGAGCGCAGTCTTCCAGTACACCTTCGGATATGTCATCAATTGTTTGACCCTTGTGCAATCTCAAATACACATGAGCAGAAGACATTTTATCCACATGGAACCTGCAGAGAACCATCCCTGTCAAGTAAGCTGTAACAAGAGTTGAACAGACAAAACCGTATTTAGAAGCATTTATTGAGCATTTTAAGGGGTTGGCAGAGAAACCCAATACTTAAGTCTACAATGGTCTATATCTAAATTCTAAACATATCAACCTTTGACGGTAATTGTAAGGTGGACTACCTTAGAATCACCTAATTTTCCTGAAACTCTTGTACTGTCTGTTATGATCTGTCTTAAAGTCCTAGGCCCAAGTTCAGATTCATGCCGATTATCAAACGCCTAAGAAAAAAGTTAGACTAGGTTCTGATACTTTCAACATTCGTTATACTCTGGACCTTTTTCATCGATAGTGAAATATATCTCCTCCTATCTCGTGGATATATGCAATTGCTACAACACGTAAATTCTTGTGTAGATTAATTTTTTTATGCTTTTATTGTCACGTTTGTTCTGACACTATCCATAACAAGAAGTAAACTCCTGTCTTCCTCCAGCAAAGTATACATCCACGTCAATTAAGCTTCCAAAAAGGCAAAATAACTGTCTAAAACACCGTTTTCTCATCAATTTTACCATGAAAAAGAATTCTTTTTATCCCTTTTCTTTTGCACAAACGGATCAAAATCCTAGCTTCCCAAAAAACTCAAAAATCAATTACATCACAATACAAGATCTATATACTAAATTAAAAAAATTAACTTACAGAAACCCGTAAATTAAACAGAAAAAAACATGAAAACAAGTACCAAATATCTTCAGGAAAGCCATATCTGATGAGCTCCTCATTTTCATACTTATCGAGGCCCATAAATATGGTATAATCTCCGGCCTCTGGTCTCGCCTTGAAGTAGAACACCATTTTTCCCCCTCTTTCTCTCTCTAGGGTTTCGATTCTTGATTTCGTATCTTTTCTTCTCTGATTTTCCGATTGAGAAATAATAATATGAGCTTCCTTCCACACTGTTTTTATTCCTCACTTTTCTTCTAACCTTTTGGAATAATTACACATTACCCCCTTATTTGTTGTGTAATTATATAGAAGTCCTCATTTTAATATAAATTACCAATAGGCCCCCTTTAGGGGCTGTATTCATAAATTTTACGTGGTAAAATTGTAAGGAATTTTAAGTAAATGGGGTATAATTATTAAGAAATGGCTTAATAAAAATGAAAATTTATGTCATTTTAAATAAGTATAAGGGTCTTTTATAATTAAACTAAAATATGAAGGGTCTAAATGTAATTTTTTCTAATTATTACGTCAACCCGATCAACGATTATTTTTTCTTACACTTTTGACTTTATTAAATATGTTATTGGGCAAACTTTTTGGTAAAGGGAAAGCCCTTGGGCCACAAATCTTGGATTGTCTTTTCTAACTTGGAATTTATAATAATTTATAAAATAAATTTTACGATTTTAAATTTCGAGACAATTATATAAAAAATGTTTTTGAATTTAAGAACAATTATGAAAGCTTTCAGTTTACATTAAATACACATTGATGATATGTTTATACCAAATTTTAAAATCTTGACACTAAGACAATTTTATTAAATTTGAAATCGCGTAATTTCTTTTATATTTGATCAGTAAACTCATTCAACATTTCATAATATTTTCTTGATTGTGTCTCAATTACGTGTGAAAGAGAGAATATTTGAACTTATCTCTTTCACACGTAATTGAGACAAATCAAAAATATAAATTACTTTTACTAAACTAGTTTGAACATTATACTTCAATAACCGTTGTACTGTACTTTTTAAGTCATCTTAAAATTTATAAAATGTTGGTTCTTTTGGAATCAGCTTAGTTTTCACCATTAAAACTATTAAGTCGTCTAATAATAAAAATTAAATTAATTTTATTAAATTCGATTTAATATAAAATAAACCATCAAATCACCATATACAAACAACCGTTAAAGTCAAATAAAAGAAAAAAGAATTTAAAATAGCCCACTTGTGAACAACATTAAGAAGTATAGGACACTACTTGATATAACAAATCTAGGCATGCTTTTCAATGTCACCTATCATTCACATTGCACTTCATTTAATAGAAAACAATCTTAATTTATTGTTCATGAAACAAAATATATAATAGATAAATGAAAGTATTACACAGATCAATCTAGAAGCTTTTGACATCAGCTACCTAAGATTATATATAGAGTAAAATTTCAATCATTTCATCACATTAATTGTAGAGAATAATCACTTGGGAAAGGTGGGTTTTTATTCATTATTGAGTTTCTTTTCCCCTAAAAAAAAGTTTATATATTGAAAAAATATTATGTCGCATCAAATTCAATAAAATTGATGTGACATATATATTTTCACAATAAAGTGAATGGTGAAAATCAATCACTTTCTTCAAAATATATTATATATATATCTTACCAATTTATTAGATTCAATGTATTGTAAATTTTCCCTTTTTTTAATAAAAAAAGAACACATATTTTGGAACTTATTGGTGAAACATTTTTATTGGTTTATAAATTGATTAGATAAGCACTTTCTATAGGGAATACCTTTTCCAAGTGGGTAATAAGAACCCAATACTTGTTGTAGTCCTTTTAGAATATAGTTCTCTATCATATAACCTTTTAAGATTCTCGATTTATCGTTATATTCTAAGTTTCAGTATAATAGCAATCATCGATATATATATCGAAATTCTATGTTAAACCCTTTTCATACAAACAATTGCGATACTCTTTTGAAACAAAATTCAATTTTAAAATTGTTCGCTCGAAACATTGAAATTGAAATCGACGATTATTTTGTTCAATAAATCAATACAACATAACACAAAGAGGAAAAGATTAAACTAAAAATGAATTGCTAAATACTTATCCCCCCTATAGATCTTATGGAGCACATTACTCCATTAGACTCAAAATCAACTGATCTAGATGAAGCACATTCTTACACAAGGGACGAAAAGCGACTCGAATACTTAACCGAATCGAACAAACGAATTCCCAAATGCAAAAACTCGAGCAAGATTGAACCCGAGTTCTTGTCTGAATCCAACATCGATTATCACCTTCAAATATATTACACATCATACTTGCATAGATTCTCGAAGCCCATGTATTCGTGCCGTTCAATCTTCCCAATCATGTTCGAAATCCCAACTCCACCTTTTTATCCGAAACGGTAAAAAAGAGAGGTCATTTATGAAATATCTAGGCTAAATTTGTGACCATAATGCTGAAAATTTCGTTAAAAAAACGATTTTTCGATATTTTATCATGAGAATACGAAGATGGTCAATTAAAGAACGGTGAAATTTGAAACGAAATTGCTTACCTAGAGAGATGGCGCTTATGAATATTGTGGACGCGAGAATGAAGATGATTATGGATGCTCTTCCCAATACAATGATCAACTTTCTAACGACGTGTTGCCCGATGAAAGCAGCAACGGTGGCAACGGCAACAAAGTACAGAGCTGTTATACAAATCGAGAGTGCATAGAATTAAATCGAGTTGTTAAAGAAAAGCTAAAACTCATGAGTAAATTAAGTAGACATATAATATTTGAGTGTAATTCACAGATGCACTTATTAAATGCACTTATTAAGAGATATTTTAACATGTATAATATTTGGACACGTGTCAAATATCTAATATAATATATGAAATATAATATATGGAATAGAAGATGGAACATCACCCTATTTGTAAAAACACTCGAATTTTGAAAAATTTCCATAAAAGCATATTACAATTTCTCCCCTGGTTTCGAGTTCTCGGGATGTGACAAGGGTATCTGGGTAATTTTCAAAAACTTCACGGGGTTCGTAGTAATTACCCAATAAGAGAGTGGCCATGCATGCAAATATGCAATTAACCCTATTATTTATGTATAACTATAACCAAATATAAACTCTGTATCATGCTTTCGTGACGCACTTACCATAAGGAACTGGAAAACGTTTGAGAAGGTAATATTCGACCACCGACATTGACGATGAGAACATCATGGCAAAGGTGGCCGTGGCACTTGAAACCTGTTTCAAATTTCCATTAAACATGCAAGAAAATCGACAAATGAAAATTTCATAATACCCACTTTTATACCATTCGAATAATCATTTCAGGTCATTTGAGCACGAATATGCATGCATTATGACATCAAGAAAACGGTAAAAAAGAGCTTTAAAACTCACTTGAGGAGGAACACCTAGTTCAAGGAATAAGGGACCCATAATAAATCCACCCCCGAGACCTAAAAGGCCCCCCACCATGCCAGCAAGGATGCCGAAGAAGCCATATGTGAGCAGTTGGCTCACTTTCAAGTTACTACCCTCTTCTCCTTTGGATGCAATTTTACGCCATCCCTTGTAAAGACAAAGTCCTTGGTAACCCGATACTCCTAACGACACAGGGATCTGCAAGAAAAAAGCGAAATCGGTAATTTGTAATGGACCAAAAGGCAACCTTTGTGTGTGGGGGGGGGGAGTGTAATTGTGCATGCGCGTAGGCTTGTCAATGGGCGGGGATTGCCCAGACCAGGACCCGACCCGAACCCAACCCGTAGGGTCTGAGGCCAGGACCCGATTACACTAGGTAGTCCGGGTCCGGGTCCAACTTTTACCCGCGGGCATTTTACCCGAATGTTACCCTTTGAGGATATATGCCCGAAGTTTACATGTGGACATTTGCCCGACCCGATACATACCCGGCCCGTCGGGTCCTACTTTGTTTTGACCCGTCGGGTATGCGTTTGGGTGCGGGTCGGGTGCGGGTTATTTTTAGATGGGTATTTCGTGGGTCCGGTTTGGGTCTGGGTATTTCCCTCCCATTGGACAGTCCTACATGAATACCCGCCCATTGACAGACTGTACATGCGCTCATACCTGAAGCAAGTTCACCACCCAGTATAATGCTGAACAGGTAGATGTATAGTTCTGTTTCAATTCGAGGACCGTTAGTTCAAAATTTTTGAGAAGTAATCCGTAATATCAAAGAGAAGTAGGAGAATAAAATGGCACCTTGATGATCTGAAGTGCAAGAAATGCGATCCAAACGAAACAAAGAAGCCCAAACTCTTTCCAACAAACATTCTCAATAACACCAACCTGAGATTGTGATGTACATATATATACATATATATATATATTTCAGAATTTTTGTTATTGGAATATTAATACTATTTGCAAAAACAATTCTCACCTCTGGTTCTACCAAGTTAAGGGCCTCCTTTTGGGCACGGTTGCTTGGTCCATCAGGAAGAAGCTTGTACTCTGCTTCGTCTCTACCGTTGCCTGACACATCAGCGTGAACTTTAATCTAACGAAATAAGAAAAAAGCCAAAAGGGTAAAAATTACAAAAATCAACCCACCATTTGTGTCGAATCGTTTTGCAGCCTCCTGTGGCAAAAAAAAAATCAAAAAATGAGACTATTTTTAAGATCTAACTTCTGATATAAATTATGATATAATCATCGAACCAAAAGTAGAAGGATACTTTCTTTAACATTTACCTTTTTCATGATAGTTTCTTTCTTCCAAGTTTCAACCCCTTTCAAGAAGGCCTTTGTTGATGTACCTATAACCGAGATATAAAGTAAATACGTTGCACGTTTACGTAAAAGGACCAAGAAAATTGCAAGTGACGAAGTTTATACCTATAAAGAGAATGATCAAAAGAACAGTAACCATCCAATCAGCAAATATCACATTAAAAGCAACTCCAATGCTAATCCCAAGCATGAGCATTGGTTGGATTAGAACAGCCAAATCATAGTCGATTATGGGCATATCGATCGTGGGATGTCTGAGCTTAAGGTTGTAATAAACAGTTGAAACTGCAGCCCCCATGATCATACCTGTCAAATCACAAAACGGATCATAAAAATTTTGAAAACCCAAAATTTTCACATTTTCAACTTATGAAAGCATTAGAAAATTTATATACAAGTGCATTATATCAAGAACATGAGTTATGATCGCTGGTAAATCAATTTGTTTATCTCACATTTTGAGATTGCAGTTGCTGATTTTGGATCAAATCCGATAATCAGAGTAAGCATAGGAACGAATATCCCGCCACCGCCAACACCACCTACGCTCCCAAAGGCCGCTCCACAGAATCCAATTATGCTACCAATAACAATTTGCCAATTGAATTTCATATCCTGCGGATTCAAAAGACTAGATTATTACACATTTCCAACCATTCTAACAAAAAAAAAAAAAACTTAAAATGATGAGTCACCATATGGTTTCACATTGCAAAATTATTACTCAATCTGTCTACAAGGACAAAGGGAAAAGTATTATATGATAATGTAAGAAGTTTGTGTGACATAAGATATACTCTTTATACTCAAAGAGGTGGTGATTTCTAATAACTCTTTTGCCTTATCTCCTAAAGGGATCATTCTTAGTGAGTATCGTGACTAATCAGTCTCCGATCAGCATCGTCCGTGTTACTGGGCCCACGCATTGACGCATGAGATCTCGCGAGACTCGCACAACCAACATATAGATAGATGGGGCCCACATATTGGAGGGATAGGATCTCGGGACTCGTGGGTCCCAGGAGGCACTGGAATAGGGCCCACGCATGAAAGGTTGAGATCTCGCGAGACTCACACAACCAACATATGGATAGATGGGCCCACATATGGACGGATAGGATCTCGAGACTCCTGGGTCCCGGGAGGCACTTGAATAGGGCCCACGCATGGAAGGATGAGATCTCGCGAGACTCGCCAGTCCTAAGCCAAGATTTGGAAGGATGGGCCCACATATGGACGGATAGGATTTCGAGACTCGTGGGACCTGAGAGAGGCACTTGAATAGGGCCCACACAGATCTCGCAAGACTAGCCAGCCTATGGATCCCGAGAGGCACCAAGTATGACTCATCCTAAAAGTACTACTTATCTTTGTACACATGTATCATCATGATCATCATATGATTATATCTTCCTCCACTATGAAAATGATTAATATGTGTGCCCACAACATATACATGCAAATTGCCCATATCCATGCTATGAAGTATGAACTATGATACATCAACTTCTTGGACAAACATAAATATTCAAAAAATATTGTATTGAATTGCTGAAAACCATTCTGATATGACTGATTCAGCATATTTATATCATCTATGGCGGTCACATAAATCTATAATCAATAACTCTCACTATAGCATTAAATACTTGATAAGAAAACACAGCTACCCAGCAAAAAAAATAAAAAATGAATCTAATCAAATTCTTCAAACAATAAAAATCCAATTAAAATTAACTGAACTTAAAACTCACCGGCCAGACATGGTGGTAACCTGATTTATTCGATTGCCATATGAAATTCACAAAAGACGTCAACAAATCTGAATCAGAATCGATCGTTGTTGCATTATGCGACATGGGTTGTTGCTTGAAGCTCCTCTCAGCAGAAACAAAGATCGAAGCCAACAAAAAGCTCCACAAAACAGTGAAAAACGGAATAAAAGCCTTCATTCTTTGTAAATTACCCGCCATTCAAAGAATACTCACTAGATTCTACCTTTTAGATTAAAAAACAGCAATAGTATATATATCAACTTTTTCGATGCTTTTCGTGATTATGAATCATGAAACGTCACCGTTTTGAGGAGAGAGAGAAAGAGAGAGAAAATCAGTGTAGCAGTTGAGAAATGGAAATGCTCTATAAATAGAATATATAAATTTGATAAGGGGTTGAGAAATAGAAGACAAGCGAATACATGGAGGAGGAGCACCAAACGACGACGTTTCGCTGTCAAAGCTGAGATATGGTGTGGGACCCTCTCATTAATTGTATTTATGGAAAATTACTAAGAAAAATGACTTTTCGAAATCAAAATTTAGCAATTTTTTCATTTTAAATAACTCAACATTTAAGATTAATAAATTTATGAATTTATGTACAATTCATATATTGATTACTGATAATAATCATGATCTTAATTTTAAAATTTTGAACTTATGTAGTCTTTTTAAAGGGTAAAAATATATGGTATTTTTAGATAATTACCATGTTAAAGTTAAAATAAAATATATTGAGCTATTTATAAAAATTAAATTTTTATAGGACAACTCATCAATTTGAAAGATTCAAAAGGAAAAGGTGATTGATCAATTTTCAATTTTAAGACATGAATCATAAATTTAGTCCAAATAATTATTAATCTCAATATTAGGGTTTCTTCATATAAAATTTTTGTAGATTGGGTTTTTTAAATTGAAAAAATAATTTTATTGGTTTTTTATATAAAAATTTATTTCAGGTTTTTTTTAATAATTTTTACTTTTATTTATTTTTATTCGATATATATATCAAACTTATAATAACTTTATGCTGTATATATATCAAATTGGAGCCGCATATAAAATAAAATTGTGCAAAAGAATCAAATCCAGATTGAGTTTGACTCTAATTGATTTGGATAAAAGCTGGTTTAAGCTTGATTCAATTGACAATTAAACCAAATCTTAACACAAATTTTAATTTGATAATATTTTTTTTAAATAAACTTACTCAACAACTTATTGGACTCCACTTTAAATCATTTATATACCTAAATATTACTTGGTCAACAATTGGAGTTTTCAAATGAATTATGACTAATTAAAATAATACTTGTGTTTAATTTATTGTTGCGTAATGGTATGTCTTTTGGGTGGAATATATTAATTATTACAGCTTAGCTGGAAAATAGTTCTTTTAGTTTTCTCGAAATAAAATAAATAAGACTGGGTAAATTAATTAAAATTGTTTTACATTTATAAAACCAACAATTTGTTTTTCTTGTTAATAATAGTTAAAATTAGTATATTATGTATCATTTTGTCACAAAACGGTAAATAGATAATGGTTATATTTAGTGCATATAGTCCTAAATCAATGAAATTTTACATGTTAAATGTTAATAACCCATTCAATAATTGAAGGATCACATTTGAAAAGTATTTTTTTATAATTTATACGGAAGTCAATTAATGTTCATATACTTGTTGAATACACCAAAGCTTTAGCGTTCATGATAATAATTGAGAAAGCGATGATTTATCTAATTATTTCTCTTTGAAATATATAAGTGTATTGTCTATTTCACATGGACGAATACATATAAACAAATAATGTTTTAATAATAAAATTTAAAGATTATTAAAATGGGGAAAAAGTGATACTTCCATTTTTTTTAATATAATGCATAAAAAAATCTCAAGATTTTCCACATTTATGTACTTGGTTTAATCTAAAAAAAAATAAAAACTATAGGCATAATAACTTGATAATTTGGATATCTTGGATTTTGGAAATTTCACATTATAACATTAATTAGGTTTTAATTAATAAATACTATTTTTAATATATATATATATTTTTTTTTTTTTTTGAAAAGGACAATAATTACTGGACTTTTTTTTTGGTTGGGTAGGGGCTGCACTAATGTCACATGATTAAGAAATATAATATAATGGAAGACAATTAGTGATTTGTTAATTTCAATCATATAATAATATAATGTGACATGATCCTTAAAATGAGGGTTA
Source organism: Verbascum thapsus (assembly GCA_963669365.1). NCBI lineage: Eukaryota > Viridiplantae > Streptophyta > Magnoliopsida > Lamiales > Scrophulariaceae > Verbascum > Verbascum thapsus. The sequence continues at coordinate 12,827,605 of OY770109.1, forward strand.
TTCATCTGCTTAGCTAAGATTTTGTTTATGAAATCAGTTGAATCTTAGATGGGATCTTTAACAATTATAATTAAATTGTCATTAAGTAGATTAATTAATTATTGCTTAAATCATACGACATTAATATTTTTTAAGCTAACTTAACACAGTATAAGAATTCACAATTTTAATACCATTAAATAAATTATACACTATATTTTTTTAGTTATATTATTTAATTTATTGTTCATGATAATTTAGTATGGGAAAAAAACAATTCGATAGTAGTTATGGTCTTATTTAAATTACAAATGAATTCAATATTAATTCATATGTTGACGAATTAATAATATGTGTATACAAATGACTTTTTCTACCATTTAAACTTGCCACGTGGCAAAATTAAACAAATAACGCGAAAATTATTTTCAATTTGCGAGTTTTTATTAAATACATGATCAATTTTATCAGTTAAAAAAAAGATCACTTTTGCCAATTTTTTATAGTCAATGGATTAATTTTATAATTTTTACTTGAATTCATAATTCAATTATTGACCATAAAAAATAAAAATTAGAAAAAAATATTTACCCATATTTTCACACTTTTTATAGATTCTTTGACACTTCAAATAACTTGTCGTGTTTAGTTTTGATTTTATTAAATATTCGAATATTAAAACCCATTCAACATGTAATTGTTTCCATATTATATTATTACCGTACTACTAGTTGGTAGCCGAGAAGTAACTCGGTAATTAAATGAAATTTTTTGACAAAGAAAGCTTATTGTTTATTTTGAAAATTTGGGTAATTTGGTATTTTGGTTTGAACTATTTTTTTTTAAAAAAATTTGGTCTATAACTTTGTTCTATATGAAATATAGATATTTGGCCTGATTTCGAATTTATTTTGGTTTATTGAGCCGCACGAGCTATGAATTATTTAATTATATTTATGTTTAACTTATTACATATTTTTATATTGAAGTAATACAAATTTTTATTTGTTTGTTATCAATCCTTTAAACATAAGAAACAAAAGATCCAAAAAAATGACTAATGATATAATTCTTGTACAACATTCAATTTTAATTTTTTTAAAGTATGTAAACCTAGTTACTTAGTTAAAAAATCAAAAATCAAATCGGTTAATATTTAATCGAACTCATTAATTCACTTTGGTATTTGATATATCACTTTGTTCGCAAAATATTTTTTTAATCAATATTTTGACTCTGACTCAGTTCTATTTAATTTTACGAAATAAATATCACTTAGTCACAATACAAAATTATAAATCAGATTTGAGAAAAGTGTGAATTTGATATGTTTTTACATTGTTATTTTGAAAATAATGATTGATGTCATGTTTCATGATTTAATTTTAGAATAATGAATAATTACTTCAGAAATTCAAAAGTAATATGAGTAAATTTGGGTCATTGTCTACTAAGCCATTTTGTCACTTGTATTTGGACTATAATGATAAATGATAATAATGTATCTTATAAAATAGAAATAATAATTAATAATATATAAACTATAATGTAAAGTTATATTAAAATATGAAGTGGCTGCTAAATGAGATTGGACTTTGAAATATTAGATTCAATTAATGTTTTTATTTCAAAAAACAAAATTTTTATTTATAATAAACGACTATTTTAAGTCATACATCCTAATTTTCGACCCAATTGCCCGCTCCACGTCCAAATATGTAAACTAAATATGTTCGAATTAACATATAATAATACAATTCCCTTAACGAAATTATTTGCCACCACATTTTACCCAATAAACCGAAATATTTTAATGTCTATATATATATACCAAACATTGAGAAAAATAAATTAGCAAAAAATCAAATAATAAAAACAATAATATATACCGACTAATTATTAGTAATATAAAAACTGTAATAACAAATACTTGTTATAATTTATAATTATAATTATAATTTTACTTCTTATTATTGTTTATATTTATTTATTGTTACTAACATTATTATGTTATTATTGTTATCACCACTACTGCCTTTTGTGCTCTTTGACTATCGCAATCACAGATTTACCATAAATACAAATTTTGGTTGAAAATTAAATAATCTTAACTTGCTCCTGTCTCAATTAGTAATTAATTATATATGTCCCCACTTTTCAAAAATAATTAACCAACGACCAAAGTTGATAATAATCACACGTCATTAATTATGTTAACTTCTAGATTCTTTCACATTTTCTTCCACAATTATTTTATATGAATATCACATTGTAACTATTATATGCTTAATTAAAACGTGAGTCATACCTAACATAAAATCAGGTGGCCAACTCTTATTTTTTCTTCACATTTATATAAAATTTGTCCTTATTTTTCTTTTTAATCTTTCAATTTAACTTAGCTAAAGAAATTAAAATATTTTTTTTATATAATTTATGATAAGTAACCTTTTCAAGTCTCTTTAGTCAATCAACTACATGAGAAAATTATCAACATCTCCATCCTATAAATCTTTTTCATAAACTTAAAAAATAAATAGAGTATTCGAACTACATTGCACAATTATTTTTTCTTCTTCTATAATGTGAAATATAAGTATAAATAATTTCTATCGTATACTATAGCATCTTTTGGTTATATAGTTATATTTTCAATATAAAATAAACCGTTATTATGCATTAATATATATATATATATATATATATATATAAAGAAAAAATTATATATGCATGAAAAACTAGATTGTTAAATATTTTTAAAACAAGATTAATCTCGTTTGCAAACTGAAAATTTAGTATCGATTAAAACAAGATTTCAATATTATCAACTTATTTTTATCATGCAATAATAAGGCCTCTTTGTAGGGCCAACTATTATCATAGATTCCTTTCCAACAAGAACATGATGGTGAAATTGAAAATTTTAAAATTATTAATTGTTTCGTGAAATAGGGTTTTATTTAATGAGTGGGAATGCGTGGAATATTGTCCATAAAATTAAAAATTGCTTAATTTTTTTTGTAGACCATAGTATTAAAAAAAATTGTACATTAAAAAAGGGAGTAATATAATTCATAAAAAATGCTGAAACTTATCATATTAATATTTGCAAGCTGCATTTCTCATGCTACGGTTGTAAGATGGTTAAATTATTATATATTCAACAAAATTTCAAACTATTAAGAAATTAAAATAAATATTCCACTAATTCATAACTAAAATATAGTATAGGTTAATTGCATGCATGGTGTAACAATAATTATAAAGTTTGATACATAAATAATAGGTAGCAAAGTTCCAATAGTAAGTAATTAATTTTTCACATCATGTAAATTAATTAAATACTCTGATTTAAATTGATATACGATACAAAATATGATAACTTACTAATATTTTTCTATCTAAATTTCTTGACATATATGAGTTTGATTTAAATATATCTCAGAGCCCTAACAATTAATTTGCATGTCCATTGAACTTTTTGAACATCACAATTCATCCAAATATATATACTTTTGATACTATTTCATTTTTTTAAAAATAAATTTCCCCCTTTTCATAAAATAATTTCAAAAATTCACGAACCATCCATCCAAACAGATCCTAAATATTCTACCAATATAGAATATCAAATATCAAATTAATCACATGTTTCAATTTTAATAAATGCTGCAACTTGATGACATGTTTGGTTGTGTTTCAATTTTAATAAATGCTGCAACTTGATGAGCATATATATGTAAATTGTGTAAATGTCATTTATAAATTAATTTTATTAACACTACACCATTATACATATATTATATTTTATAATCAATTTGCACAGACAGAATTACACTTTATTTGGTCAAAATTTTGCAATTATTTTTTCTCATGCTATAAGAGCCAAAAAGAAGAGGTTAGCGTATAACATGCACTCAATGTTTTTAAACATGATTAGATTCAATGTAACCTTTTATTAAAATCATTTTCATATGTCAGAGTTCATTATTTTAGGTACAAAATATTTGTTTTACGTAAGTAGTTGTTTATTGATATAATGATTCGATTTTTGGCTCAAAACTAGTTCATAATAGTATAATTGAGTTATGGAAAATTTAATTTGCTTCCTACTTGATTAAATTTTAAATGTGTTTTCCAAAGTGGGCTTTCACATTTAATATGATTTAGGTTCTAATATATATTTAATTTGGGTAAATATATAAAGAAAGGCGATTGAATTTGAGAGAAAAAAAAAAAAGAATGTATGAATGTGTTATGAATTTTAAAATGGGTTTTTATTTATAAATGATGAAAAGTTGTGGGCAAAAATGTATAACTTCAGAATATGCATTTTGGCCCCATTATTTTCAGATCATTGCATAAAGGTCCATAATCCCATGCAAAACTATACACCTTTTCCATACTATTATTATTATTATCACTTTGGTTGCAATACTTTGACAATTAATTTCTGATTTATTCAATACCAAATCCGATGTAACTCAAAATGCTAAATTTATCTACTCGAAACAAAAATTAATTTACATAAATTAAATTCCATACTCAAAATACAAAAAATAATCCATAATTAAAGTACACACTTTTTCTAATACTAAAAACTTATAAACTCTTAAAATAAATTTAATCGATCTCTAGAATATTAAAATTTAAAATTTTCCATTGATCTCTCTCTACCGCAACTTGGCAAGAGTTCTTCATGGGCATATCTCAACCGTACGATTTGAACTTAAAATGGGCTACATCATAATCTATTAGTAGGTACATGATTAATGGGCTTAGCCGCTTAGCCAGAAAGGAGTCCAAATTGAGCACATATTTCTAGTAAATTATGGGCCGAAGAAATGGTCCAATAAGAGAAAGCCCAGATTTCTTTAGCCCACCCCCCTTCTTGGTCACACGTAGATAGGGCTAAAAACGCAACCTAGATACTTCGTTAAGGCTTGAAAAGCTCGATTTAATATATCGAACCAAACTTAAACAAATTTTTGTACATTCAATTAGTTTGAAATTCAGATTGATCTTAACTTTATTGGTAAAAATGTAAAAAATATCAAATTACTCAGAGTTTGTTATATAAACGAATTAGAAAAAATCAAATACAGTAGAAACTCGATGAATTAATACTCGATTATTTAATAAACTCTATAAGATAATATTTGTTGTCGATCCCGACTCAGGGATAGGGTGCTAAATTAATAATTCATTAAAATTATAAGATAATACATTTTTGATAATTTCTGTATACCCTTATAAAATATAAACTAATAATTCTTTATATACTACATATTACATGAATGATTTTTGAAGATTTTTTGAAAAATGACTCAATTGTCTTTTGTTTTTGGTTGAAATTTCACCTTGAATCTCGTCTCTAATTATCCTTATCATTATAAGAACTTCTAATTTTTTTTTCTCATAGCTCAACAAGAAATTATTTAATTTGATTGCTTTTTTGAAGGGTTCTTCCAAACGGGGCCCTTCATTTGATATACGTAAATGCATTACAAAAATTAAGTGAAAGTTTAAAAGGTGTTTGTAAATTGAGTATTCCATTATAAATTAATAAAATATCAATTAACATATAAATTAATAATTATTAATTTATCGATTAATTAATAACTCTTTTAATTAATAAATTTTAGTGGTCCCATGACTATTAATTTATAGAGTTTATAATGTAGTTTTAAATATCATAATTCTATGTAGATATAGATAATATCCAATTTCTTTGCGATATTAAAGCTTTTGACAACAAATGTTTTACCCAGTTTGTGTTCTGCTCGATTAAATCTCAAAATTATCAAATAGAAATAAATTCAAAGACAAAATTTGAAATCAAATAATAATTTAAACAATATTAATCTTTTAACAACCAAACATAACTTTTAGATATAAAGCTCATATTTTGATTGCACTATTTGAGTCCAAGTAAAAGGAAAATGCTACAGCTTAAGCTTCAGCTCAAGCAGAAGCAATTTATTCCAGTTAAATTCCATGGCGATTATGCCTTCAAGCTCATGCCCATGGCTATGGCGTTTCCTCCTCCTGTACCCAAATTCAATCGCCTTTCTTTCAATTCATCATCCGCAAAGCCTAATTCGCGATTCGTAGCCTGCAGAATGAACGGAAAGTCAGGTCAATTTCACGCTCACTCTTCTATTTAGGGTTTATAGATACTTATGCATACGTATTAGGGATTTACAATTCAAAAATTTAATTTTTTTGGAGCGTGAAACTAGATATAGGAATTATACTACATTTAGGCCCGAAAATGAAACAACCTACCTACTCGATACTAAAATTTGGTTTAAGCTCGGTTTGTCAACGTATCAACTCAAGCTCAAACACAAATTTTGAATTTTGAAGCTCGATAATAATTCAAGGTGTTTCGGCTTGGCATTTATGCATAAATGTGTGTCTTACAATTGCAAAATTGTTTGAACAAATAAGCTTATAATTGATCATATAGCAATTTGTATTTGCATAATTGTTTTTGAGGCTATTTGGTGATGTTTCGATTAGACATGATCTCACAGCTGGAACTTGGGAAGCCCGAAGAGAAACGGAAGCTAGGGAAGCGCGTCAATGGAATATTTTGGATTTTACTTATTAATATTGGGATATTTTTGGCAGATCATGTTTTTCAGGTGTCATTCTTGCATTTTTCGACCAAAAATTTATATCAATCTGGTCATTTTGAATTCAAAAACAAAATAAACTACTGTAGTTAGTTAATTTGATTTGATTGTATAAAGCTAAATTTGATAGTGATATTTTTTCTAATCCAGGTTCCTTGGATAAAGTCATTATATCTGTATCATAACCAGCCCGAATGGTACCAGTTTATAACCTCAACATTCTGCCATTTTAACTGGTAAATCTTCTAGTTCTCTAGCATCCATAGACGTTTAAGTTACAGTTTTACTGAGCATTTATATTATACAATGCAGGAACCATTTATCGAGCAATCTGTTTTTCTTGTATATTTTTGGTGAGACTTTGTGCGCTTTATTTCTCCAAATATGTTTTCGTATGAAAAGTAATAATGGGTAGACTTGTAAATTGTTTGTTATCAAGGAAAACTCGTTGAAGAAGAAGAAGGAAATTTTGCTCTATGGCTTTCCTATATACTGACTGGTGCAGGGGCAAACCTTGTTTCATGGTTAATTCTACCTAGAAATGCCGTTTCTATTGGAGCATCTGGTGCTGTATTTGGACTCTTTGCAGTTAGTGTCCTCGTGAAGGTATGTCGATTATCCTGTGAACTTTTGAGCAATTAATTTGTGTATATATTTAACGAATACATTAGGTAAACCTTGTATAGACATTAACTTATCAACATTCTTCTGCAGATGTCGTGGGACTGGAGGAAGATCCTCGAAGTACTTATATTGGGCCAGTTCGTTGTAGAAAAGGTATCACATTCCATTATACGACTTTATAGCATGTTATCAGATAATGCTTTTCTAACCTTAACTAAGAGGGTGTTTGGCTAAGCTTATAAGCTCTTTTAAACATCTTATAAGATGTATGATAGCTTATAAGCTCTATGCAAGTGTTTGGATAATTTCTTTAAATAAGATCTTATAAGACCCAAAAATAAGATGTTTGGGTCTTATAAGCAAATAAGAAATAAGTTAGCCAAACCCAACTTATTTCAAAATCTTAAATTTTTGATGTTGTTTATATTGTTAAAAACATAACACCTTATCTAATTTCCTCCTTTCTACCAATATCCTTATCCGGTTTTTATTTTTTATTTTTATAATTGCACAAATTCTTTCTTATAATATTTGAAAACATCTTATAAGCCCAATAAACTTATTTTATCCAAACACTTGAGAGCTTATTTTTTAAATAAGACCAAACATCTTATAAGCTCTTAAAACATCTTATAAGTTGTAAAAAGCTTAATCGGAATAAATCAGAATTTTTTTCTATGATCGATCGGTATAAACATCAACAGCTACGAATTGGATTAGTTTCTCCTGAACAAATAAGCGCTTGGGCCACTAAAATCCTGCCTAATGGAGAGATAGGGCCCCACAAGTTTTGAATTCGCCGCTGGGGAATTCACATGAAAGGGAACGAGGAATTCTCAACGAAAAAAGTGCTCTCTGAACCGAACGTGAAAGTCGTTTTCCATCAGAACATCTTATAAGTTGTTACAACTTATAAGATGAACATCTTATAAGTTGTTACAACTTATAAGATGTTTTAAATAAGCTTAGCCAAACGCCTTCTAACGCCAAATTGACTGTAAAAGAGAACAAGAAAAGGACACGAAAAATAAGATCTAGTATCATATGAGTAAGGTAAACAATCAATCATCAAAAAGATGATTAGGTAGAAGTTTCTTAAGAATGATAACGAGGAAGAAAGGTATGCATGTCGATACATTTGCAACAATTATACTAGCAACTAGGGGTGACAATTGGGTTGATTGGGTCGGTTTTGGATAAGGTCCATTTGGGTTGGGTTCAAAGTGGGTTGGGTCCAATGACAAAACACATGCATTATTATTGGACCCAACTAATGGCATATTTGCGATGTTTAAATACGGTCTTTGTCATTTGATCTCACGACTATTCCCCTTGTTATATGGCTAGTAGTCAAATTGAACTGTGTTTCAAGATGCCTTATACGAGCTTCAAAACTTTGAGTCTCGTAACAATCACAATCATCAATATAGTAAGCCCAACATGTCTAAACCACACATATCAATTGTGATTGTATTAGAACTCGAAATTTTAAGAGTTCCTAAGAATTTGGACATTAAATTGTAATGAATGTGTAAATCTGTGTACTTATTAGTCATTGAGTCATGTCAGGTGATGGAAGCAGCCCAAGCATCAGCAAGCTTAGGTGGAACCCTTAGAGGAGGGCAGGCATTGCAGAATGTAAACCACATAGCACATCTATCAGGTGCACTTATTGGTGTTGTTTTAATATGGCTACTCAGCAGTGTTCCTTCTCCAACGGATGAGAAATAACGATCAAATTCTGTAGAACATGGTTTAAGTTCAAAATACAAACATTAAACTGTTGAAAATATATATGATTTATTTCTTCAGAATGCTTTTGTATCACTTATGTTATGGAATGTTCTGATTGAGTTATAGTTACATGTTAGTCAATACAATTTCATCAAAATGTCGCTCATAAACTTTTCAACGATAGAGGTAGTTCATTCAAGAATTAGTACTGCAAGCATGTTTGAACTTGTGAGCTTCTTGTTGATCGATATGAGTAAACCTACTTCACTTACGGTGTGTTTGGATTGAGTGATTTGGATTTGGGGAGAAGATTTGGAGGAAGGATTTGAAATGACACCTAAAATGAAGTCATTTGAAATCCACCGTAGTTATGGAGAAAATAAGTCAAAATGAATGACAAGGGATTTGAAATTCATTGTAACATGAATTCATCCAAACGAACTTAAATAAATTTGTCGATGACTTTAAAATCCATAAATTTCAAATCATTCAATGCAAACACACCCTTAATGATGTATTTTAAGTCTAAGCAAAATTAAACAAGATAGATCACATCTCAATGCAAAAAACAATTTTGAATCTTTTCTTTGGTCATGAGTCTTAGTTAGAATATAATGTATCCTCTGTTTTCATTCTAACATAGCATTTATGAATATCCAGTTGCTGATTGATTTTACAAGCTATTTGAAACATGTTAATTCATATTTGAAAGCTCATAAAAAGTACAAGCTTTAGAAATCAGATATTGAAAACTTCAATTCTTTATAAATAAAAACTTCAAAGTAAACCAATCCACCTTCCACATTTAACTACTCCAAGAAATAAGAGATCTATGCATTTTTATAGCAAGAACCTGTAACTCACAAATGATTTCTTTCAATCTTCTATCCATCAACATAACAAATTTGAACTTATCTTTAGGCCAATTAAAGGTCAATCTATATCGTGTTCATCTCGAACTTTTAGCCCTCCAACAACGTCACCAATGAGCCAATACTCGAGCTAAAAATCCACCAAAAACCACAAATTTCACCGAAAAATGATATGCAAACGTTCCTTTTGCTGAATCTTGGCCAAAATGCTCGAACCCGTAACTCATAAGACATCACATCAAATCCATACACATTGCACTATATGGTACAAATCTCACACAGCCAATGCAATCATACAAAACCACAGTTCAAAAGAACTACACATAACCAGCCACTTTCATCTCATTCACCAATCCACGCAACTTTTCTGTTAAGCCCGCCCGTCTATAACCCGCACCCAATAGATCATAAGTAGATCTCGACAATTTGTAAGAAGGTTTTATACATTCAAGAAACAAGGCTAGCCTATCATAAGCCTCCTTCCTGAAATAAGAACAAATCGCCTTTTCAACATCCTCCGTGCAGCTAAACGAGATCCCATGTTTTAGCATTCGCCCCACACAATACTCCACATCATCTAATCTATCTCTATCTGCATAGATTCGTATTATCAAACTGTGAGCTAATGAAAGGACTTCCTTACTCTGATTGGATTTCGTCAAAATTACTACAAATTCTTCCAAATCTTCGACTTTTCCCACCTCATGATAAAAACCCACAATTTTTTTCACCGTATTTGTGTCAACCCGGCAATTTTCATCGCGTACAAAGTTCAAAAACTCTTTAACCTTATAAGAATTACGCTGTTGACAATACATCATTAGCATGTTCCGTATAATGAATTCATTAGGCATTAAACCAGATAGGACCATCTCGTCGTAATATCTTTGAGCATCCTCAAATTGTTTCGATTTGAGACAACATAATATGAGACAATCATAGGTTTTAACATCAACACAAAATCCAGCCAACTTTTTGGCTGTTAACCAAGCTTCGGTTGAATTCCTGTTTCCCATTTTTGCATATGATGAAATGAAGGCATTATAAGTGTCCGAGTCAGGTTTGTAGCTATCTGAACCGTCCATTATTTCGAATAGGCTTAGAGCTGTGAGTAAATTACCTGAAGATAAGCTTGTAGATATGAGGGCATTGAAGACCGAAGATGTAGGTTTTAGGCCCTGAGCCTCCATTGAAGTAAATATGAACATTGCAATAGGGAGGTTTCTAATGTTTTCGCATAAAGATAACAACTGCATATAAGAATCGTGATTTTTCTCATTCTCTTTGGTCAATTTCTCTAGTTTCCATTCGATAACCTGGCTATAACAAGCAAAGAATACCATATCAGTATAATTTATATGATATAAAAGTATATACTACAGTCATAATTCTATTACTTTATTGCAAACACATACCAGTTATTGTATAATTACTGATAAACAAAGAACAAACAACATCATTGCACTCAACAAAATGTTATTTCAAAAACTTGAAATCCTTGAGCATTATCATATGCAACTGTTTACATTGAATGCCCAGTTTTCTACAGCGTAAACCTCGATCTTTTGACAAACTTAGACTACTTCAAATTTTCCCATTTAACAACTTAAAAAAAAAAAATACTAACTTCATACATTTGTTAGGTTGTTGAATGGAAAATTAATTCAATATCAAAAATTACAAAAAAAAAAACAAAACAAAACTGAGCAATGCAATTACCAAATTAGCCTTCTGAGGAGCAGATGAATTAAGAGAAGTGAGAAGGGCAGTCCACGGAAACTCGGTCAACTCAGAATCGACCTCAGAATCTAGGGTTTGCTTGATTCTTGAAGCCGGCGCTTTAAGGAGCTTCTGGAGCAAAGGGATATCAGTCGATGCCGAGGAAAAGTCGTGTTTATGGATTAAAAACCGTGTTAATCGGCTGACACTTTCGGTTATCGCGCGATTTTGGGGTCGAAAAATGGGTAACGAAAGTCTAATCCGAGGTGCCGCCATTGATTTAGTTTGCAGAGGTTATGGCTTCCTTCTTCAGCTGGCTAAACATTATTGTTTAGCTTAAATCGTGTGTAGATGATAAGAGCGACTTATGGGTGAATGAGTGCGCTTTTAACTGTTTTGTTCGAAATAGCATTTAGCTCCCTTGTTTTGCTTATATTTGCAAAGCGACCCTGGCCTAGTAAGCCCCTAATTAGCTATGAAGCTAATATTGTTAGCAAAATTGCATCTATAACATTAAAAAGAAAAAATAGTGAGACAAACTTTTAACTATTATATACTTGTTATTTGCATGTAAATTTGAAATTTGTTAGTTTGTTTAAAAATAATCTAAAAATTAGTGATTTTTTTGACTGTTCAAAAATTTGGATAGAATTCGATTCGATAACCTATTACGTGTCAAATTTACATTTTTTGTACTGTACTGCATGTTTGTTTGATATACTAATTAGAGAGTAACAATTTGAGTTCATTAATTATGCAGGTCTGTCAATTTAAGTACAAAATTTGCCAAAAAATTTAATTTTGACCTAAATTTGATTAATTTTGATTGAAAATGCTATGTATACAATTTCCTAGATAATATTGAGGGTAAAGGTGTCAAGCAGGCCTTTTAAAGCCTGCTTGACAACCGGCCTAACAGGCCGGCCTTCAGGCCGGCCGGTTAAGGCCGGCTCCTTAAGGCCAGCCGGCCTTAACGGGCCAGCCTTAACCGGCCAAGGCCGGCCCGTCCCATGACAGGGAATGGGCCGGCCTGGCCCATTATTATTATTTATTTATTTTTGGTTTTTTTTTTGATTTTTTATAATATTAATTTGTCTTTTTATTAATTCTTATAATATTATACTAATAAAATCAATATTTGAAATTATAATACTATTATACAAAGTTATATATTTGAAATAATTATATACTAACTATATCGATAAATTATATACTAATTTCATAATTATATACTAATTTTTCATTTCTTTGTAATGATTTTTTTATTTAATGCAAGTTACTAAACATTTATTTACACAAAAATTATTTTTACAAGTTAGATAAAAGTTAACGTAATTACAAAAAAAAGCAATAATTTTAAAATATTGAAATTAAAAAAAATCAAATTAAATAAAAAAATAAAAAAACAAAAAAAACCAAAAAAACATATAAAAAAACAGCAGGCCTGTTGGCCGGCCCGTTAAGGCCGGCCAAGCAGGCCTAGGCCTACCCCTTTAGGCCCGGCCTGGCCCCCTAAGAGCAGTGGGCCCTAATGGGCTGGCCGGTTCCGGCCCGTTAGGGTCAGTTTGACATCTTTATAATTGAGGGTTGGTAATAGGGAAAGATATAGTCCAGAACTCAAATTAATTACAGGCCTTAAGTATGGGCTTCTCAGATTATAAGGCCCAAACTGTGAACATAGATAGGCCCAGTTAATTTGGTTTTTGTTTTTTGACTACAAAACATTGTAAGGTAGCCCATGTTCCAATTAACTAAGTCATTGCGTGTTTCAATTATAATTTTAAATAAAATTTAATTATTTTCTACAAATTGAAACTAGAATAAGCATATTGATTTACTTGGGATTTTATAAGAAATATCAGGATTTTACATCTTACTATTATATTATAGCAAGGAATTTTCACTTAAATACTAATTTTTTTAATAACAATTAATAATTATCTTTCTATAACGAACTCCCCACTATCTCAACTTCCATAAAAAAATTATATTTTTACCTTTCAAAATTAAAACAAAAAACCAATATTTTCAATACACATACGTGAGAAAACTATATTTTCTTCATTCCATAACCAACTCCCCAATTGAAATTACACTTGAGATTATACAATAACTTTTTAATTTCAGTTTCTTTATTTTAACTAAAACTTTATGCCATAAATCCAAATGTTTTCTACATTAACATGCTACACTTCATCCAATGAAGTTTTACAGTTAATGAATATTTATAGACCTATTTAAAAATAGACGTACAAAATAACATTGACTTATCTTGTAAATAGATTATATATGTAAATAGATTATAACATATATACTATTTTAATTTTTACAATTCAAAAGGATTTCACTTTTTATCAAAACAAAGACGTGATATTTTTAGAATGATATGTCGTGCGGAGTACGAGACACACGCTAGTAAGATATTATACAAAAGTTATTCATGATTATAGTATACATTTAAGCATGCACAAATACAAATACATATTTTAATTTTTTTTTGTATCCTTTTTGATAATTATTTCTTATATTGATATTTTTTGATTTTATGAAATGTTATTTCAATATAGACTTGATTTGTAACAATAATAGTAATAATCATAATAGTAAGAGGTTTCACTTAGCAATTTGCAAAGATATATTGGTTACTAAACATTTTTCTATACTGTTTTTTTTAATTATATATATAGGTGATGAGCCGGATTGATGGGCCGGATTGAGATCTTATATTTTAAATGCATAAATATTTAATACAAATTTGATCATAAAAGATGGAATATAAAATTGAAATAGAAAATTTGATTCTTTTTTTAGCCAATAACCACTAAACTCTTTTTTTTGGTTAAAGTTTGGTTTTATAAGATTTTCAAAATTATGAAGTTAAAAATCCCTACCTATGTATCCCAATTTTCTTCAACGTGATACAAGAAAATGATACCTCCAATAATAGAAATTGTGATGAATGACAAATATGACATACATAGAAACAAAATTGTTCAAATTCAAATTGGGAAACACTACCAAACCCTATATCTTAGCATATTACACTAAATTGTACCAACAATAAGACAAAGTAAAGTTTAAACAATTTCTTAAAAAATTAATAATAACACAATTAAAATTTTAATGACCAAACCCTTGACGTCATATACATGTGATTAATGTAACTAATTGTTATACATAATTATAACAAATTTAACTTAAGTGGGATTTGGGTTTTATATGAAATGGATAAGTACATAAAAATAAGACAAAAACTAAGGTAAAATCTATGAGACAATCACATCCTATAAGTCAAATCTTTAGGGATGTGAATTAAAACTTAGATAAATATTTTTCAAAGGAAAAAAAAATTATATTCATAGATGCATACACACATATATATAATATATATGTATATTCTGACATAAAAAAGAGAATTCAGATAGCCATTATTCTATATGATTTTGATGTCCAAGAACAAGAAGAAAACAATTAGTTTGTCTGATAGCTTTTGTTGGATATATGGAAATTTTGAAATGCACAACGATACAAGTTTCATGTGCCTACCATACACATGCACAATAGTAAATTGAGACCAAATTTCCTAAAATGTCTAAGCAATTTTAAATTTAAATTTGAGGAAATATGTTCTATATATTAATTATAAGTAATCATTCACTATTTTTCTATATTATTTTCATTTATAAAAAACAAGTTTGCAAATAATATTCAAATAATTAAATAAATATCAATAATTCTTTGCCAAATATAGAAGGTGAAAAAATGATGGAATTCCATATGATAAAATTTAAATCCGAACTTGCTTTATTTCGAATTCAAACAATTTGATAAGTGTAGATTTAGATTGATTGTATAATAATTGTGAATTGTACCGTACATAATTTAAATTGATTGTATAATAATTGTGAATTGATTTTTTCCAAAATTCTAATTGGTCTTGGTGCAATATGATATGACACTAATTACTTCTTTAGTGTAAATCCACTCAATGTATTATACTATTATTTATCAAAACTTAGTGTATTTTACTCTACAAAAATAATCACATAAATAAATATTATATTACTTATTTAACGATTAATTATTCTCCTCAAAATATAACCTCTAAAGTGGCATTATATAATTAGTTAGTATTGAACTAGAAAGTTATAGTTTCTCAAACCCTACATGAATTTATTCTCTATTTCAATTTTATTTATATCAAAACACAATATATATATATATATATATATATATCCTTTGAAACACATATTTTCTTATATAATTATATATATATATATATATATATATATAAAGATATTGACCTCTCATTAAACCTTGCATGGAAAGCTGAAACAAACTGTCTGATAGCATTTGGTGGACTTGAACTTAAGTTTGAAATTCACAACACATTAATTCTGCTACTATTTTCTGTTTTTGTGCTGTTTGGAAGCTTCTCAATAACTGAAGATGCCATTTTAATTATATATAAATAAAAAAAAATAGAGTCAGCCCATCATATATATATATATAATATATATTTATATATACGTACTCTTGGGGTCCATATATATAGTAATAATACATGCACCTAGAAATAAGCTCCATTTAAATATATAATATATATATATATATAAATTATTTATGTAATTTTTGAGGATTTGAATACGACATAAGCTTATTGACATTCTGCTAATCAGAGAATGCGCCGCTGCACACGGTGCAATTCTCCCAATATTACTGATCAGTTTATATCTATGAATTATATATATAATATATATTTATGTTAAATTGGGTCATTTTTTGTTTTTTAGCAAGTATTTCACTTTATATCTAATTTAATTTGTAATATTGTCTTAAAAATACAATTAAAGCATATGTGATATCGAAACAAAAGTTATAAGTAACACCAATTTGAATAGGGTATTTATATAGTGAGATTTTTATGTAAACTTTATACAATAATAATTGTGATGATATTACTTGAATAGTTAGACTTCAAAGTTCAAATTTTGCCCTAGGATTTCAAGTACATTCAAATATTCAAATTTCATTTTTTTTTATATTTTTGTGCTTAGTTTTACACACACACACATATATATATATGTATATATATATGTGTGTATATATATATATATATTTAGCAAATATTATATACACGTACACACGCTTAGTTATTAAACTTGTTTTAATATAGAATAATATCTATTTACTTAAAAAAAAATTTATATGAGTATTAATTAATTGCATCTGATTTAACATAAAATTTATATGAGTAGTTATGTGAGATGAATATTTTTTTCTTGATTTTTTTTTTCGTTGAACTAAAATGAAGGAAAAAGTTTTAAAAAAGCAATGGGATGATATCTTCTTTTCATATAAAAACTAGAAAATATTCGAGAATTTAGTCCGTGAATCAACTTGTGACATATATTTATAAAATGAAGAACTAATAAAATGTCAAAAAATGTGTGCTTTTTATATATGTGGTTTGATTAATTGCTCAATCATGTGATTACAACATGGACTCATTATATCAACTTGTGAGCCATGATGTTTACAATGGAAATGACATATAGACTATAGAAAATAATTGACACCAAATTATTTGAATTTAGATGCAATTAAATAGTATACACTTTATATAAAGAAAAAATTTAACTATTCATGAACTATCATTTTCATGTTATATATATTCTAACATAATTCATGTATCTACATGATAAATCTCTTATAAATCCAATTAAATGTGTACTCTCAATTTCGAAGTTATAATTCATATTTGGAACAATTTGGATCATTTAAAGTAACGTTTATTTTAAAAATTTAGCGATTTTACCATTCCAAGGACTGGTAATAATATGATAACATTTTATATGATATATTTATATTATTTACATATACTATTATTATAAATTTGTATATATATATATATATATATATATATATTCACATGGCATCCCCCAAAATCTCCTATATAAATTCCATGCACATCCAAAATCACCCCAAAAAAAAATCTCTCAAATCAATTTCAATGGAAAATCATAATTTCAAACTCAAAATCTCTCGTCTTCTTCCTTCTTCTTTCTCTTCTTGCCATTTTAGAACCCGACCCGATGTTGCAGATAGCTCCATATCAATCACTAAACCCGAAAAAATTCCCAACGAAAACGACCCATCTTTTTTCTCCAAAAAAATCCACCCAAAACCCGAAAAAATCCAAAGAAAACCCGAAAAAAATCATAGGAAAAAACTTATGTGCAATTCTTCAGATACAGAAGGACGAAAATGCCCTCCAGTCACCCCCATGTCAACCCTAAATCCTAAGGTTAAAAAAGAAAAAACTCAGAAAAAAGCTGTTTCGATGATCATTAACCAGAGTTCTTCGTCAAACAGTGGGTGGTTCAGTAGCAGCGACGAAAAGGATACATTTTTCAGCCTATCTTCAAACTCCGGCGACTCTTTCCGGCAGAAAAGTTTCCGGCGATTCAAAAAATGCCCAGAAATGAAATGCATCGACGAAAATGTCCGATCATCGGCTGTTTCATACGACACCGTTTTGAGCAGCATGGAACCATTAAGAAACCCTGAAAAGAAAACAATCGAAAACAGCAAAAAATATCGAAAAATATCGAAAAATACAGTCTCTGATAACATCTCAACACAGCTTTATTATTCCCAGAAAAAGGCAAAAAATCGACGAAAAACGAAGAGAAATTCGTCGAGAAGGAGGGTTTTTAACAGCTCGATGATGATCGAAGAGAGTTACGCAGTGGAGAAAAGATCGAGGGATCCTAAAAGTGATTTTAGGGCATCAATGGTGGAGATGATAATTGAGAAACAAATGCTTGGGGCTCAAGATTTGGAGAAATTGCTGAGTTGTTTCTTGGCTTTGAATTCAGTTTCATATCATGGGATAATATTTGGTGTTTTTTCTGAGATTTGTGAAACATTGTTCACTAATTGAATTTAATTATTAATTACCTATGTTTTAGGATTTATTTGTTGTAATATATTGTATTGGTTTTTCATGCTTAATGTTTTTTTTTTCAAGCTTTCAATTTTTAGAAAATTCTTATTATTTTTTAAAATTATAATTTACCACGGTGAAAATGTAGTGGCGGAGATTATAAAATTCGACGTGAAACATATTAGTTAGAAATCAATATCGATCACTAAATTAAAAGACTGTTAACTAGAAATAAATTCGAGATGTAATTTAAATTTAATAGGTGTATACAAGTCCGTTCACATAAAAATTTCTCCTTGTAATCTCTATAATTTCAATTCGAATCCTCTATTATATAATTATGAAATATGCTACCGCACATGCATAAACGAATTTATCGATTGTTTAATTATGTGAGATTAATTAAAAAATTAACTTAAGCCAATTCATATCATCCATCGTCCATTTATTTCTAATTTAACAAGCATAATTCAATTGTTTAATTGTACATTTTAAAAATTTAAATCCCAAAATTCTTTTATTTCAAATTACAAACAAACTTTTAGATAGATATCATTAACTTATAACTATGTTATATATATATATACACACTTGAAAAGCCTTTGCCCTCATAGGCTCATACTTCTTAAACCAAACAAATTACCTAAATATTTTTGTAAATCAAATTCAAGATCCAAACAAAGCATTATGATGAACTCTTAATTTATTTTAAAATTTTATTGGGCCTGAAGGCATAAAACTGGGCTTAACTCTTCATGTATAGGCCCAATATGTATATAGGCTATTACAAAAAAATGTAATTGTTACCCTATTGAGCTGTGTAAAATAGCCCAATAGTAAAAGCTCATCAATTAAGGTTTTGGAATTTTAGAGGCCTTTTTCATTTCAATATTATTGATATAAAATGCTCAATTTTGGGGATATAATTTGGTTTCAAATTCAATTCATATAATATCTATTGAATTTGTTCTATATAAATATTCAATTTCAAGATGTTTTGATTTTCTTATTTATTGATTATTTATATATTTTTTTAAAAAAAATTGTATAATTTATAACCATACCTAATATTAAATCCTACTTACTATTCTAAGAAAAAAAAAATCTATTTTATTTATTTTCAGTCCTTTTCTCCTTTCTTTGCGTGCAATCCATCTAGCTTTCTATTGGCTCTTCGATCTTGGAAGAGAAAAGCTAAAAATATTTCTCTTTTGCTCTTGGTGCCAACAAGAAGTTATTTTTTAAATTTTTTAATTGCCTTTTCTAATTTTCAATCAACAATGTATTCAATATTATTAAAGATAAAACGATGAAAATATCCTTATAGTAATTATAGAACTTAATTAAATTTTCATCCCATTTCAATATAATGTCATGCTAGCAAGAGCTTGAACTTTTTTCCCTATAAAAATAGAACGTTATTTTACGCTGATAAATTTGTTCACATCAATATTCACATATAAAATATTGTGATTATTAATGTTGCACCCCTCGATGTGTCATAAATAGAGTGTATATATAAGCAATTATTTTCACTATAATTTTCTACTTAATTAATCAACTTAATCCCTCACAATTGTGCACAAAAAGTATATTAATTTTAAGCAAAACTATAGTGTAGTGGGGAGAATCAAGAAACGTGTTTTATTAGTTAAAACGTAAGAAATACATTAATTAAATTAGGAAATTAATTCTTGGATACTTGAAAGAACACTCTATTTGCTTATAGTTTTATGGCTAGTTTGGAATTTTGATAGAATTGGAATTGTGTTCAATAGTATGCTTGAAAAGCCATTAGCAAAATAGAGTAATAAAGGAGAATAATTATTTTTAGATAAGAACCGAAAGAACTCATACAAAAGCCATTTTTATATAAACTCGAAAAATTTATGTCAAATTTGATCATAGTCACACATAATCAATCACAAAATAAAGAAATTATTTGACTCTTATTTATAGGGTTTTAGATAAATTGATTTAATAAATTTATAGGATCCTATATATTATAAGATGGTTTGGAAGCTCCTAAAAATAAGTTGGCTAGGGCTAACTTATCCTCAAACATCTTATAAGACCTAACATATTTATTTTTGGGTTTTATAAGTCGTTTTTTAAAAAAGTTAGAAAAATTTAGCAATCCCTAAAATATATCCGAAAAATCCACGAAAATAGTTTTCAACCTAAAAACGCAATCTACATAATTTTCATTATAAACCACCAAAAAATTCGGACTAAGAACTGTTTATGCTATATTATTATTTATTTATTAAGTAAAAGATTGATCTATTAATTTTTTATCGATATTATTTTATTTTAAATGTTTCAATTGATAAATCGTAATATGGAAGTTATCTTTCCAATAGTAAATATTTTATATATTTTTTATAATTTATTATTATATAATTTATTCAAAAATAAGATATTTAAAAGAGTTTAAACTCAGTCAAACACCCTCTTAATTACTATTCTCAAGTCATACATTGATCAAATAATAAGTGTATTCGATCACCTCATCAATTATTTTATTTTGACTAAACCCTAATTCACCACGATAGAATTCACCCAAATGACATCCATCCTTTGAATAAATTTGCCAAATTCATAATGGAACAAGTTAATTATGGACTAATTAACTTTTATAATGCTTCAACAAAAGAAGTTAGTCAAAGATAATCACATTCTTGATGATAATGGAATCTAAAACTATATAGAATTTTGTTGATGCTAGTGACACTATGGGCGAGAAAATAAAGTGGAATAATGAGCTAATTAAGTATATATATTTGTAGATAAAGCAAACTAAAGTGAATTAAAATATTTCAAATTGGAGAAAATTCTTTAATCCCAATTTAAGTAAGAGTAATATTCGTTCTACAAAGTTTTTTTTATGCATCATAGTCGTCATTTCAAGTGTATATTGTAGCACATAAAAAATATATTAGTTATTTAAATAAACAAGGGTCGATTAAAAAATGCAACATAGACTAATTTCGATTGTTTATTACTAGTAACGAAGCAATAAAAGGGGGGATTGCGTAGTAGTTTAAAATATATAAGCAAATGCAAAGTAAATAAAGCTATTAAAATGAATGTTTAAATAATAAAGAAAAAAGGCGAATAATTGTAATTCTATATCAATTTCTCGATGTTATTATAAACACATATGATTCATTTAAATTGATTACCCAACTAAAGAGAGCAAATGATAGCATGAGAAACTCTTACTATTTTCCTAAGGTGTAGTTTACAACATAATTAACCTATATTTCCTCCTAAAAACACATATAGAGACTAGACTTATTATTAATTTGAGGAGAAACATTAATTAGTAGAAGAGAGTTTTAATAGCTATTTAACCTTAGCTTGCCATAGATAAAAATAAAAAATAGTGTAAATTCTTGGTCAAATATTTCATTAAATGTTAGGAATATGATGCCAATGAATAATCGAACGAAAGAAAAGAACAATAAAAGAACACACGAATTGGTTACCCAGTTCGTCAAAAGAATTTTGGCTACGTCTGAGAGCGCTACCAAGCCAGGATTTTCACTATGTTTCTCGTGATTACAATGAGTCTTAGGGTTACAATGATATTATGGTTATTTAAAATACAATATACCTAACTCTAATAGGAGAGTGACATAAAGACTAAAAAGCCCATCAAAATACTTTTAGGCCTATTTACAGTCTTTCAGGCTCCATAATTCAACATTAAACACTAAGCATGTAAACAAGAAAATCAACTACTTAACAAAAAAAAATGATATATACAAATCTCATTAATTATGAAGATGAATTCGAAATACAATTATCCGGATGAGATTTTTAACCTACATTTTATAAGTAGAGTATATAATTTATTGAATTTGAAAGAAGAGTTTTTTTTAATAAGATGAAAAATAAAGTGTGCTTGTAGAACACAAGTTTCTAGGATTTTATTAATTTCGTTCCTAGGTATAATATATATCGAATACTTTATTCTATTATCATTCCATTATTTTGATTTATCTACCAGGACTTAATTGAATTGATTTATCTTTTGTTCATGCAATACAAAATATGAAATTATTTTATCACACACCACACATGTATGTATATTATATGTCCATATCCTGATTAATTAATTTGCTAATAGCCCTTAGCAAGGTCAAATCGACTCAATTAAATCCGAATTCTTCATCGAATGTTAAGAAATTCATAATGAATAATATTTTGTTTTCAATAATCTCTGATTAGGCCTTTTTTCACCAAAATTCTCCTATATTGATTAATCTTCAAAATTCATTCCTTTCCTATCTGATGTGATTTATGCTAAAGTATACAACAATGCAGAAAAATAAAAATAATAACCCAAAATAGAAAATAATTTGAAAAATTCCCAAAATGTTGGGATTTAAACCATTATTAGTGATAGAAAAAAGGAGTCAAAAAAGTTTATATTTTGTAATCTCTAAAAAAGATTTTCAAAACTAAGTGGATGCCATGTGAATCTTATGCAGACAACCACAGAGATTTTGTTCTTGCACCATTTTCTGGGAACAAACCAAACAAGATATGAATATAAATTTTGTCAGAAAATAATTATACCTTCCTTAAATTGCATATTAATTAAAAAATAATATATATATATAAATAAATAAAATCTAGAGAAGATTCTTGCCTTTTGATAATTACCATCTAAAGTGAATTAATATCATGAGTCTATATGGGCTGTTTTCATTAATTTAGTAATGTTTGTGACATGCAATTGCAGAAAGTTGTAAAAGAAAATGCAGTTTAATTAATTAATTAATTTCCTTTTTTTCTTTGAAATGAAATTAATTTTTTTTTGTTGATGATGGAATATACTTTTTTCACAAAGATTCTATAGGTTTGTTTTGGCAATGTGCACATTGGTTTTTGGAGAGATTCTCTAGATTCCGTTTTTATCAGAGCTAGGGCTGTCCAAATCAATAGGTTTTATTTTGATAAATTCGAATCAAAGCTTTAATATTCCATTGGATGTTTGCTATTGAATAATAAAAGAAAATTGCAAATTTAGCCTCAATTATAGGAGTTTGGTAGAATTGATTCTATTTTTTTAACTGAAAAATGGATCATGTGTTTATCAAAAATTGATGAATTAGGCACAATTTTCTTATTATTTTTTAATTTTACCACGTGACAACTTCAATTTCAGTAAAAAAAAACTAATAATAAAAATACGGGAGAATTAGGGTTTTTGTGTTATTTTGCTTGTTGTGTATACTAATAAATTTAATCTAATTAATAACAACAATTTCTTAGAATATGAATTTTGTGATTTTATATTTTTTCTTGATATTTATTTACGTTTGTCATTTGCAGATCGGACTATCCTTTTATCCATGTCATCGCATCGAAAGTTAAAAAGAAACTTAAAAAAAAATCTACCTAGACAAATTTAGTTGAGAATTTGAATTTTTTTTTGAATTGAAGTTAGCACATGACAAATTATATAAAAACATTTTAATTTTTTTTATCGAAACAAGACCAATTTTATTAATTGAAAAAAACAAGACTAATTTTACCAAATTCCTATCGACCTGAGACTAATTTTATAATTTTCTCGAGGAAAAAAAGCGAACCAATAAAAGGAAAGATATTTAGAGAGTGAGCTTTAAAGGAAAAAAGCAATAAAAAGTTGACTATTACAACGGTAGAAACTCCACCATGTGGCATGCCTTACCACCTTTCAAGATGAATATTACATCTATATTTATTTTGTTTGAGAGTTTCTGAATTTCAAATCTTTATATAATCATAAAAAATTATTTATAACGAACATTTTATAAGTTTCACAATACATAATTAACAATTATATAACTTAAATATAGGATATCTCGAAACTTTAAGAATAATAACCTAGTAAACAATACATGATTTGTCGAAAAAAAATCTCTTGTATGAATTCAGGTCAAAATATCAATCTCGCCCCGATTAAAACTTAGAAAAAACACACATAATCTTGGTTTTCTATGTGTAACTTGTGACACAAACATATATACATATATATATATATATGTATATATATATGATGTAGCCTTTTGCACTTTAAGAATTAAGTGTGAAGAAAACTATGATTAAGAATGAACATGGTTTGAAAGAAAGAAAGAAAAAGTGGAGGTCCCCTGGAAATTGTTGCACGCAGCAAGAGATGAGGAAATGGTGATTTGATGATGATAGGTCATTTTCATGAATGAGTTGTACATTTTTCCATGAGTGTACAACTCTTTTTGCTTTTTCATGCATGTTATGTTATGTATAAAGCTACTCCATCCCCCACGATATTGGAATTTTGTGGGCCATTTATATATATATATATATATTTATAATTCAACTAGCATATATATATATATAATATGTATGTAATATTCCATCTCTTTCTACCCTAGGCTCCATAACTAGTCAAAGGCATTAAATGTACTCGATATATATATATATATATTTGTGATTTAGATATAATTATGTACAATCAATTGTTTTTGTGGTATGATTATTTAAAAGTTCATTATATATAAATAACTCAAACTATATTGTAATTTGACAGTTATGTTATGTGCTACCTAATTAATACTTGTTCATTATTTTAGGGTTCACAAATAAATGAAATTACTTAATACTTGACTCAAAATCAATCATTAGAACACAATTAGGTTCAATTATTTAATAAAAAAAAAAAGATTGGATATTTTCCTTGGATGGTTTTTGAAGCACTTCTATGGTAATAGAAAATTAAAATAAATAAATGAGTAAGAAAAATCCAGCACCTCAAGCTTAATTTGTTAATCTCGTTTAATTTAATTTAATTAATATTTAAATTATGGTCAAACACAATTTTTTAAAGTTGGATAACAATTCCATGAAACTTGATTAGTACTTTATTCAGTTCAATTCCATCCTTTTAAGCCCTATTTCTTTGTGACCTTTGGGGAGAATAACACAACCTTTTTGGGTATTTTCAAACTTAATCCCATAAATAGGAGTACTTAGTGATGAGGAATATGGACTTAATTAAGTGGAGAAAATTGCAAAAATTAGTCTCTTGGCAAAATTGATCATGTTTCTTTCCAACTAGCAAAATTGATCTTACATCTATTGAAAACTCACAAATTAAACAATAATATTTATTGCAATTTGGCAGAAATTGAAAAAATCCTCAAATTTAATGCTACCACGCGACTAAATTGATAACTTATGATGAAATTTATTCTTAATCCACGAGTTTAAATATTTATATAACTAATTTTACCGGTGGAAAAAAAAATGAGACCACTTTTGCTACCTTTTTAACTACTAAACTTAATTTATAATTTTCTCTAAATAATTGCTATATGGTGGCCTAGGTTAAATTTTCTTGATTAGATGTAATGATTTGGACTTATGAAGAGAAGTATTAATCATTAATGTAGACTATGTTTGCATTGCATGTTACTAAAGTATATGATTAGTAGTTAACAAGTTGTCACAATCACTTAATCTTTTATTGTTCACGAATTATGCTAATTTTCCAATTGAAAAAAATCGAGCTCAAACCAACTTTTAATTTATTTTGTTTATAAAATACACACATATGAATCGATAATTTATCATATTTTTGCTTCTTTTTTCTTCGCCCTTGGTCCCAACTTTGGAGGGCATGTTATCAAAAAATCGCATAATTTCTCCAAATTGCCTAAATAATAATAATCGTAATTGCATTTATTATTAATTTGTTTATTAATCTCCATCTAAACTTTTAACCACGAAATAAATAACAAAGTAAAATTCTTCACACATAATATATATGTTTATATATATTAAGGTGTAAATAATCTAATGTCAATGGTTTATTATTCAAAATGACTCTTTTATAATTTGATAGAATCCAAAATGACTCATACACAGTACAATCTTCATAATAAAAAGAACATTAATTTATACATATTTGCTTTGTAATGGTGCAGTTTAGTGTTTATAAAAGAAACGCATATATATATATATATATATGTGTGAATATGAATGTTCGTACCAATGGGAAAACCCTATATTTATAAATGAAATGCATATATATATATATATATATAAATATGAATGTGTGTACCAATGGGAAAAAACCTATATTTATAAATGAAATGCATTTTTAGATATATATATATATATATATTGTTTATATATATGTAAATATGAATTTGTGTACCTATGGGCAAAACCCTATATTTATAATGAAATGCATCTATATATATACACAAATACATATTGTCTCTATATATACGTAAATATGAATGTGTACCAATGCACAAAACCCTAAATTTATGACAGACATTCTCAAATAAATCATGATGACAAGAATTAATCACAATCATTAATTTGTACTCTTTTATGAAAGAATATTTGAATCATCATTGACAAATAACATTCCCCAACCATTCGATCTGAATATTATGGTCCAACCAAACCCTACCCCTCTGCATACATTTACATACAATTAAATAATTAATTTAAATAGGACCACATGAAATAATACAAAAAATATTTTTTATTAATTTTTTTCATCAAATCAAAATTGGGTGGTCTGATAAATTTACATGTGCAGCATGTGTACGTACGTCAAAGGATATCAGAGTGCCCCAAATACACAGTACAAGGACCATTATTTGTGGATTGAATAATTTTGTGTAAAGGTACAAGTACTTCAAGCACATATATTATATATCTTAATGCTAATTAGGTTTTGGTGATTGTAACTAATATTAATTTAATTAGGTTAATTAGGCTGTTTATCCCCTGATTTCCAACATCACAAGTTGTAAATTGTAAATAGGGTGGGGTTAAAATTAATTTATTCCTTAACTTATCACGACTCTCACGACACACTCATATATATATATATATATGTTACAAAAACTTTTAGCTTATTTTCCTATAAATTTGAGTAAATATTAATTAGATTATACTATTTGACAAATAATATTTATTTCATATTTCCCGCATTAGATTTAGATTATACTATTTAACAAAGATGAACTATTCATATATATGTGATTGTCCAAGTAATTCTTAGGGATTTATTGAGCTCTATGTTCCTATTGCTCACTAACTGATCCTTTTTAAAAAGTAGATTACCATTAAGCAATTGATTTGAGATATATATATATATATAAAAGCATGCATGAATAAATTTTGTATTAAATTTTCAATTATCAATATAATCGTAACAATTTGGATAAAATAAACTTCAATTAATTTCCACCATATAAATAATTGTGGTGGCAAGAAAACCAAATTTTTTGAATTCTATTTGAATTAATATAATTACAACAATACATTTAAGGTGAACTCAGTTAGTCAAGTAATTTCCACCATATAAATTGTTGCTTTGCATGGCTTATTTGTGTTTCCCAACTCCAATACCTTTTATTTTATTTTATTTATGTATGACAAGTATATAAATAATTTTAAGAATATAAAAATGACATGGATTGATATAAATTGTTTTAGAATAGATAAAGTGAAATAAAAATCATAGAAAATCTAAAAAGCATCTGTACTCCGATTGATAGATAGCAATAAGATTGTACCATAATTAATTAAGAGAACTGCAATAAAAAAAGGACACTAATTAATTAAGTGGTCACAAAAGAATTAGACTTCATAACTCCCTAGGGTTGATTGTTGAATATTATAATTTTTCGATATCTTAAGAAATCTCAAAGATTATAGGGTATTGTCCTACATTATCTATTTCAAATTATTAGTAATTTATAAATAATTTATTACCTTTAAATTTTCTTAATTTATTTCAAATATAATGACAAATTACATAAAAAGTACTTATTATGTAAATGTGCAATTTGAGACAAGCCTAATTATATTTAACGTACTGATTGCATATATATTTTCAGGTTCAAGGAATTCTGTATTATTTGAAAAGCATTATTATTGGCCTGATTCTATGTATAATATATATATATATATAAATATATATAATTCTTGAGACTTCACTCAACAATCGAAACGTGGAACTCATGAATTCATAGCATCAATATAATTGAAGAGTACTAAATTTAAGTCTTTTCCACGTAAAACATTTTGTATGGTGCATATAAATATATAAATATGTCACTTAGACGTGATATCATTTAAATCATTTAGTAATCAAATTAAATTTGATCAATGTAAGAATATTTTTCAGAATACTTACTCTCAATAAAGCAATTAGCAAGATCGAATTGCAAAATAAAAAGCATATTTAATTTTAAAAAATATCCATATAAGATTGTGTTTTGATTTGAAAATAAGAATCTGTTGGATACATATTTAAAAATAAAATTTGTATACCAATATATCTATATATATAAATAAAATATAATGTCAATTTTTTTTCAAAAACTAATATATCAATATCTTAGGATTTTGTGGCCCAATTTTGGCCACTTAAAAGAGACTCATAATATATTACTAAAGCAATAAATATATAGTACGGATCATCTTTTTTCGTCTTTCTTAAATAGTATTACTTATAAAAAAAATTCTTTTTTATTATAAGTGGGAAAGCTGGATTAATCTCAAAATTATCATTTAATTAATTTGTGAAAAGTTGGACATATAATTTGGTCTATATATGCATATAATATCTTATCTTAATTAATTCAAATAATGCAGCACTGTGACATTTTCTTGACTTTTTATTAATGTTATGATATTTGAATGTTTAGACTAGTTTGGTATTATGGAGGATAATGCAATCATTAAGCAAAGTATTATGAGGGTATTTAATTAATGCCTTTTCTCAAGTAATACAAGTCAAAGTATACTAATTATTTAGTCACAATCTCAATCTAGCACATTCAATTTATTTAATTTTAGTGGTCCTATCTACTACTTGGGATTGTAATGATTTCACCATCCAAATTGGCACAAGTCATAAAACTTGCACTAAATGAGCTAGTGATCATATAGAATTTTTGGTACCAAAATTTCCCCATCAAGTTTTAATTGCTTTGGTATACATCCCCAAAATGCATACATATAAAGAGAAAAATATTCAAATAAATACAACATTTGACTATTATATGTCTAAATACTTATATTTTCAATCAGTAAAAAACCCGAGTTACATAAATGTATATACATATCGACAAATGACAATCCGCTCCATGTCGTATTCAAGAATTTACCCTAATAACTAAAGGTCAATATACCTAATAATTAGAGAAAATTGCCAATGTACAAAGTATATACACTACTTTGATTAATTTGACTCTCAACACAAACCCTAGCTACCAACTAGACCATTTTCATCCTCTTTTAATCCTCTGTGGCTGGATCTTCTTTCTCACAATTGTGTCCGTCAAAAATTAGTACCCCAAAAATTTCTCAATTAATCCACCTTTTTTCTTCAAGTCAATCAATCCCTACATATATAAAAACACTTGCAAAATACCCATAATTAATCAGAAACTATATATTTTTGTATCGAATTTGGCCAAGAAATCGATGAGAGATGCTTTGCTTCGGCTCTCCAACAATTTTCAATGTCGTTTGCAATGTTCTTAGCGTCTATAGACGCCCCAAGAAGACCGCGTTTGGTAAACCCTACGGCGTATAGCCCACATTCACCTTTCCAGCCATTTGGAAATGGTCTTTTTGGGAGCCCATCTTTTTCAGAAAACATTTCACTTTCCTGCAGGGTTTAAAAGATGAAATTAGTTAGCTAAAATAGGTCAAATTTTATTACATAATCAAGAAAAAAATGATATAAAAAGACCATAAAGTAATGAATACCTTTAACCAGCATGGTACATTGCTTTTGTAACCAGTTGCTAGTATTATTGCATCAAAGTTCTCTATTCTTCCATCGACAAATTCGACAGATTGATCGTTTAATCTCTTAATACCGGGACATACCTATAAAGTTAAAAGTACTAATTTGAGGCAAATGAAGAAACAAAAGATGATAAAAATGAAGAAAAAAAAAAACACAATTATCATATCATTACTATATAGTATATAAAAACAACAAAATCTTGAAAATGTGACACTTATTATATGAAATCTTGTTGGGACAAAACTGGTTATGCTTGTCACACTGGAAAATGGCAATTGCCACTTAGCAAAATCAAATGATTGATAAAGGGCATTGGAGATCATGGGATACAACAACATAACAACACTTTAGTGAAAAAAGTTTGAAATGATTTATTACCATTTCTTTTTTCAAATAATTTTAAGAAAACGAAACGAGGAATTTGTACCTTAATGTCTCCACTTTTGATCTTGTCAAGGGTTCCAACGTCTAATACCGGGGTTTTACCCGACAAATTTTTTAGCTCGAGTGGGCCCACGTGGGGCCGGTCCAACCCGAGCCGGCTTGTATCACCAAGAATGAGCCATGAGACGAGTAATAAGAATCGATCGACAAGGCATATGGGTAGCCACTTGAGCAACCACATGGACAGGCCAAAAGTTGATTTTCCAAGCATCTCTCGTGGTAGAATGTGCACCTAAAATATGATCATAATTCATCATAAGATTGAAAGCAATCAATACAAAAGAAGAAAGGAATACCTAAAAGATGGGGACTTAATTAAAGAGAGAAAAAAAATTAATTAAAGAAAGCATAAAGTGGTAATTGATTGGAAAATTAAATAAATTATGTAAATCTTTAGCTTTCCAGTTCTTAAAACTCCATAGGCCAACTGGGGTGGGTATAAAAATAATTAATTGATTGTTTAATTGAAGTTAAAATTAAATAAACATAATTATTGAAACAAAATCTTGGAACTTTTGTTTACCCAATTTTGCGCATGCTTGAGTATCCCAAGAAAGTGAAAACATTAAGGATGAACTGTTGTGGGTGGATATTTAAAAATTATTGGATTTAATTTCACACTTTATAATTAAACCTTTGGAACTTGAACTAACTATTCAAAAAACAGTTGGGAAAAGGCTGGAAAAAGGCTAAAAATCTTCCTTCTTTTCCTTTCAAATCTCAAACCACTTTGAATATAATACAATTAATTTTTAAAAAATATGATTTCTTAAGTAAATTAAATTCAAAGTGAAAAACATGCACAAAGAACTTGATTTAGGGTTTCAATTCATTTCCCCATGCACATACATGACCTCTCTAAATTCAATATTTACTAAATTTAGAAATCTAAAACCTTAAATTCCATTTTTAAAAGATGAATCCTTAAATTATGAGAAAAACCCTTTATCTAATTATTAAAAAAAATCCAAAAATCACCCCCAAAAAATCAAGAAAAACCCTTTATTTTGTATTCAAAAAACTCAAAAAATGACCCCAAAAAATCAAGAAAAACCCTTTATTTTGTATTCAAAAAACTCAAAAAATGATCCCAAAAAATCAAGAAAAACCCTTTATTTATTCAAAATACTCCAAAAATGACCCAAAAAATGGAAAAAGTTTCTTACCCTATCTCTAACAACAAGCCAAGGGCTAGCATTATGATTGCAGAGATCCAAACAAACCTCCATGCCTGAATTACCACATCCAACCACAAGAACTTTCTTTCCTTTATATAACTCTCCACTTTTATACCCACTAGTGTGTACCAAATCCCCTCCAAAGCCCTCTAATCCTTCGATTTTCGGCACAATTGCCTCTGCATTTTCTCCAGTTGCAGCAATCAGCCAACGACATACATACTCCGTATCGACCCCATTTTCGACTGTCGTTTTAACCCTCCAAAACCCTAAGTTCTTATCAAAAGCTGCATTCACCACTCTCTGGTTGAAAACAGGCCTGATTTCGAATCTTTTCGCGTAATCTTCGAGGTACTTGATGAACTGTTGCTTAGTAGGGTAAGTGGGAAAATCCTGTGGAAAGGGCATTAATGGCAGCTCACAAAATTGCTTAGGTAAATGGAGTTTGAGACGATCGTAGGTTTTTAGCTGCCATAACGAAGCTATGCAGTTTGATCTCTCTATGATGAGAGATGGGACGCCCTTCTCTTTCAGGCAGGCGGCGGCGGCCAGGCCCGACGGCCCGGCGCCGACGATGACAGGCCCTGGAACCCAAACGCAGCGTTTTGAGGCCCTGAAATTTATGTTGCAGTAGGGATCATTTGCAGCTTTGCCCTCTATTTCTCTTAAGTAATCATCCATGGTTTGATGAATATTACAACGAAATAAAATCAGTAGTTATGAGAAATGGATAGGTGATAGAGTGACAAAATGACTGGTTTATCCAATTATGTTGTATATCTTTTTTGAATCTTGATCTATTTCAAAGATTCAAGAGAGATAAGAGTGAGATTAGGGGGGCAACATGTGAAAAAACAAACGTGTTATAGATGAAGAACAAGGGATTTGAAGGGATTATATATAGGATAATTGGATAAATCTGTTTTCTGGTACTAAATGTTATCCAGAAGTCCTGAAGAAGTGGAGTGGATTATGAGAAAGAATTGTTATCCAATTTAATTTGTAAATTGAATGAGGTTTTTAATGTTCAATCTGAGGAAGAATAGGATATGGGAGCGAAGGCTACGGGGGAATGATCAATCAGCATTCATTTTTATTCAATCTCACATTCATATTCAAGAGAGAGGAGAGAGAGAGATGAGAGAGAAAGTGTTAAAACTAAAGAAGAGATCTATATATATATATATATATATTGCTTACATATATATTCACTTTGTTCATGAGATGGTGGTAATGAGGATTGAATTGAATTTGGTTTAGCTATAAGCTATGAAGTGGTAAACTAGAAGGAAGCATGGCAAGTGGGATGTATATATAGTGTATGTTGTGTGTGAGTGTGTGAGCATAGATACCTATTTGTGGGGTAGGTGGGGTGGGGGTAAAATTAAAATTTTATAATCAAATTTGTTCAATATAAATAATTGGATAACTGAATATCTTGGTAAAATGCCTTTGTTGCCGCATTCAATGGATTACAACAATACTGAACATTTTTTTTTGTGAAATACCCTCTTACTGCCACATTCAATGGGTCGGTTTCATTTGACTGACCTATTTTAAAAAATTTATTGAATTTGATTTGTTATAAAACTACGAAATTTGTGGTGGATATTGATCATTTTGATTTAACCAACAAAATTTAAATCTATAGTAATTAACTAGTGTTAACTAGATATATTATAAGTTGCTATGTAATCACATCACTAGCTTGCTCTCTTTGAA
This sequence comes from Verbascum thapsus, assembly GCA_963669365.1. NCBI lineage: Eukaryota > Viridiplantae > Streptophyta > Magnoliopsida > Lamiales > Scrophulariaceae > Verbascum > Verbascum thapsus. The sequence goes on from OY770109.1 coordinate 12,861,294, forward strand.
ATATTTGTTTGTAAATTGATGTTACTATAAATATAAATAGCTAGAGAAATGGTAGTATATCTATATTTTTCGGTCAAACTCGATTTAATTATAGGGTGACTGAATTATAGTTGTTGTGTGTGGTTTGATCCAGAAATGAACTAAAATTGATTTATCATATTAAGTTTGTTGAAATCGAAATTAAAAAAATGTTATAAATATATGAGTAAGACGAGGGGCATGATAAATGTCTTATGAAAGTAATATTTAGAGTATTTATAAATTGTTTTCATATGCCAAATTGCCAACACTTACATGGATCCAAATCATTGTTCCAAATAAAATTTAGGTCAACGAAAATAAAGATTTGTTACTTTGGCTTCCAATATGGAGTTGGGTGAGGTTGGGATGGCCCATGTGAAGATGATGCATGTGATACTTATTACGTATCAGCAATTTTTTAAATTTCGATCGAAATCTATATACTTTATATTTTCAATTTCGATCCAATTTTACATAATATCCCTTTAAATTTAATTTAAAACCTATAATTTTCTGAAATTTCAACTGAAACCAAAAATTTCTCGAGATTTAAAGATAATATAAAATTAATTTATCAAATACCCATATCGAAATTTAGATCTAAAGTTGAAATTTCCCCAAATTTATAAAACCCCAAAATATTCGTAAATTATAACTATGTTGATTTTTTTTCATTTTTTTTGACTATTTTGCAATAAAAATATTATGTCTAAAAGATCCTTCATATTTAATAAAATATTATAAATGACCAATTATAAGTGAGCTATAAACTGAATTACATATCTAAAAGTGATAATGAGATATTGTGTTATAAAACTTAGAAAAGGAAAACAAAATTGTACAAAGGAAGAACTTTTTACTCACAAATAAAGTTATTTCACAAAAATATTCAAGTTCACATTAAAACTGAAATTTGATACAATTTATTATCGTGGTACATTTTATTTAGTAAAGTTCTTATAAAATTAGTTATTATTTTATAGCTAAATCATATATATATATATATATATATATATATATATTTTAATAGTTTTTATAGCAAATTTTAGTCATCCTATATATTTAAGAAGATATTCATTATGCATATATTATACATGAAATATTATTAATGTAAATGATGGAAAATTGTGATAATTAAAGTTATATAAAGTTTCATTGCAATTTGCAAATATTTTCAAAAATTTCCATGATTTCTTTAAAATTGAAAACATTTTTTTCATAAATTTACTCGGACAATATTGCCACCAGTGCCAAAATTTAGTCCTTGTGTTTGAGTATATTTTTTTTTTTCATTTTTGGGATGCTTTGGTCAATAGATTGGTAACTACAAGTACTTATTGTGTAATTGCTCGAAATCGAATATAATCAAATTGGATAAATTAAACGATTGATACCTATCAACTCATGTAATTACCTATTTCAATAAATTTAACATTATTTGATATAGAAACTGATATCACTAAACTATCAAATTTTGAATAATTAATTAAATATTTAGAAAGGTTTAATCTCTATTATCTGGCCTGTTGTTATTAACATAATATTATTAGAATCAAAAAGATAAAAAGTCAATTAGAGTACTTAGATTAATACTTTTTATTTGAAATATATATATAAATCTTTAATTACCATTGGTTAAAAGGGTTGGCATTGGGTTGGACTATTCTGCATTGGGCTTGACATGTGTAATTTGTCTTCATTCTCTTTATCTTCCACCCATTACCATTAAACCTAAAAGCTATTGCCTAATAATAAAGTTTTCAAAATAAAATAAAATTAACCTATGTAAAATATATGGGAAAATCATAATTTAAAAATACTAATATGGTCTGCACATTATTTTAAGTATGAGAATGATAAATTATAGTTTGAAAATACTAATGTATAATTTTCTAGAAAAAATTTATAAAACTATTATAAGTGTGTATAAGCTTAAAAATAAATTTAATAATTCAAGCATCTACGGATAGTAACTATATGTTTCGAGCATATAATCATTTTATACAAAAGTTAACAAAAATTATACATTATTTTAAAAATTATAATAAATTTAATAATTCAAGCATCTACACAAATAGTAACTATGTATTCGTTTAATAGTTTATATAACAATTTGTTATTTTGTTTTACAATTTAAAGTTATATAAAAAATGCAATAGATCGAAATGTATCCATAATATTGGTAATATTTTGAAAAATACAAATGTTATTTGTAATGTTTGGAAAGCACAAACATTTATTGTAATGCTAAGTATCTGCATTATTTGTAATATTGTTTAATATATATGGGGGATATTTTGGAATTCATCAAAGATTTAACGATTACGTACTAAAACCCTAACGAAATATATTAATTATTAAATGCATTAAAATATATATTGAGAATTCGAGATGTTAAATATAAAATAGAAACTAAATAATACTTTTTAGAGTTTAATAAAACATCAAGATGACCAATGTAATTATCCATTAAAAATATTTAAAACCATCACCTATACACATTAACACTTGCATAAATTATGCATCGTGATATTAGTGAATAAATAACAAAATTTGTATCTAATCGCCACATATTTTTTTCTATTTTCAGTTTTCATTAGGGCTCTTGTGAATCCCATGGGTCGTCAACTAAAAATAATTTTGAATTTGTCCTTGAATAAATTTAGCTAGTCCAATGCTAATTGTTTTAAGTTGTTGAATACTATTTCTCTTTATTCACCTCATGTATATATACAGTGTTGGATGACACCTTATTCCACATTTACATATTGATATATTAGGATTAATGAATAAAAATAATATATAACTTCCAATCATTGAGTAATTTTATTTAAACCAATGACAAGATCACGCCTTTTCACAAGCATTATTAAAGTTCTTTAAACTTATAATTAGTTGGATCTTTGTTGGTAGGAAGATATATGATATATCCGTGGGGTTCTCTTATAAATTGTAGATTTAATGAGGCTAAAATGATTTGTGTTGGAAATTTTTATTGAGTAAACTATATTGGTTTACTATTTATTATGAGGTTTAAGTAAATTTAGTGTAATGAAAGCGGAATATTATCATTGGCTTAAATTATTTTACATGAAAACGCAGAATAATAATTTTTGACTTTAATTAATTAATTAATCAATTAAGTGCTACACTTAAATCATGATTTTATATTTAGAATTAATTTATTGATATGAAATATATATGATTAAATGATCAGATAATTGACGGTCGCGCTCGTATAAGATAAAGTCATTTAATTTGAAATTAAAGTGTTCAAATCAAAAAATTAAAGGATCAATTTAAACAAACTTTTTTGATCAAAGTTCAAAATTTTAGAATTAATGCGTAATTTTCGAAGGCAAAGGACTGAATTGCACAACAAGTGCATGTACAAAATTGTCAGTCATTAATTAATAAATATAATCATCAAATTACAAACTTAAATAAAATAACATATTTCGACACATATTCATGAAATGGATCTTGAATATATTTCGTGTCTATTTATCTAATAATTTTGAAGTCCTAAAATCTTTTAATAATAACCTTCACGACTTCATTATTTAAATTAATAAATCAAATATGCAATTTCATATTCCTAGAAGTATGATATTAAGAATATATGTGCATTTATATATATGCTACCTTGTCACTGGAGCATAGCTAGATATACATATTATTCTTCCTAATATTTTATAAAATTTCTACCATTTGGAGACATACCTAACTTTCTTTCAAGCTTAAAAAATAACTTCATCTTCCCATCGGATCATCAAAAAGCTACACTTTTGATTAAGAAAATCTAATTACATATGAAATAATTTGTTCAAAATCCATCTTTATAACATACCATTTAGTTTAAAAATCAAAACCCTGGTCTTCAAATCTTGAAGGATGCAAATGAGTATATGATTACATGGCTCCCCAAAATTAATTTAGAAAATAATTTTTCAATCTTAAGGGTTTTTAATCATGAAAGAAGATTTTAAGCATGATATATATGAGTATTATCGTAGGGCCTAGAGATCAATATCACCATTTAAGCATGAAATTAAGATGAAAAAAATAAAATTAACTTGAAGTTTAGAATCTTAATATTAAAAAGACAGAATCATCAGCTGCCCCACTCTAATTATATATTTTCATGCAATTCCTTTTGGAAGTTTTCATGCCCGATTTTTCAACTTTTAGAATTTTTTATTTGTTTGTTAAATAATTAAAGCGTTTAATTATAGTGATGGACACTTTGGAAGGGGAACTTTTTAACGTCAATGTTGAAAATTAATTTGGACTATAGGTTTAGTAGAGCTCAAATTCTATCAAAAAAATGAAATAATTTACCATTTAATTATTGTACAATTAGCGTATATGATCAAATTAATTAAACAGGGATAATAATTTTTGTAATACTATATACCAATATGTGAACTAGATTGTATACAAAATGAGTATGTGGTTCGACTTAGATAGATAGAATTGAATTTTTTGTTAAAAATGATAGAATTGGAATTCGTTATATATATGATTGACATATTTATATACTTTCCACAATATTACAAACACGTATATTTTATAAAATATTACAAACAATACCAAAATGGTTTAATTGTCCGAAAAATAGGGTTTTCAAGTTCAAAAACCGCTAGAGGTACATTAAAAATTCACCCCCCAAAAAAATATATGATAGTCGTACTAAAGCCCTAATAACATAAGATAATGATTGTTAGATGACATAAAATGTTGAGATATTAAATATAATTTATTGAACTATATGATATATATATATATATATATGTAATTAAGGCTCCGTTTGTTTGTCAAGAGAATGGAATCAAAATGGGGAATATGATTCCCAAAAATCAAATAACCTTGTTTGGTATTTTTTATTCAATACAATGGAATGCTATCTAATTCCCAAAATGTGAGAATTATCCCCTCAAATAAGGGAATCACAATACCTTATTTATTGAGGTAATGTGATTCCCATATTCAAGGTAATCATAAATAAAATACTTTAGTGACTTTACTACCCCTATATCAAATATAATAAATATAAAATCAACAAAAATAGTTATTTATTATGCATTTCATTTAAGTTATTATTTATTAAGAAATAGTTTTGTATTTTTAATTTATTTGAATATTTTTATTGTTAAAATATATCGGATTTTATTTTATTTGATATTTATTTATTAAATAAAATTGAAAAATTGTTATGTTATTTTTGTGATAGTACTTTTGAAATGGTTGTTGGTCACATATGATTAAAATATTTTATCTATTAACAATATTATGTTTCCGACTTAAAATAATTATCAATGCATTGGTATATGAAAAATTCATATATGTATCAAAATTTTTAAAAGTCAAACAATATAAAAAGAAGCATGTTCAATTTAATTATCATTTTTTTAAAAGAGGATAATGCAATTGAACCAAATTGATATCTTATTTATTTTTTATTATTTAACCAAATTAAATATATATGTGTATATACACTTATGTATATATATAATATCAAATATTCTACTATGGTTGAAAATTTATAATTAGATTATACAAATATGGTTTAAAATAAGGGTATTTATGTCAAAGACTTTAATTTTAAATTCCATTCTTTATTACATGTGTTTGAACCAAACATAAAAAAGGAAAAAATCTATATATCCTTACCCAATTTTTTTGTAGAAACCAAACACTATTAATGTAATCAGATTTCTAGTAATCAAATTACCAGAAATCTTATTCCCATTTTAGATTCCATTCCCTGTCAAACAAACGGAGCCTAAGCAATATCACATAACCCTAGTATAATCATCCATATATATATATATTAAAGAAAAAGGAAAAATCTAGCTTAATGATCTTGTGGCCATAGATTTATGAACCACCACTAAGTGCATGTAATTAATTACATGGGGAAAACCTATATAAAATCCAAATAATTAAGAACAAAAATAATCGGATTATAAAACAATTATCTTATTAACCGACCTAATTAAATAGCTGCATGCGCAATTTATATAGTTGACTATTAATTAAAAGTCAAGTACTCTAGTGTTGACTTTGAATGGACAATCATTCACATTTTACTTAGATTAAAAGTAATTAGCCGAAAGTAATTTTTTGTTTATTATTTTTCTAACTTACTATTTACACCACGGCTATAAAAAATCAGTAACTTCATTTAATATTGACTTGGTCATTAAATATATGGTTAACTTATATATATGAAAAGATCAATGAGCAAATAAAGCACGGGTAATTAAATAATACAAGAAAATTGAGGAAGTGTGACAACAATCATTAAGGGTTAAATATATATTACTTATTATATATATATATATATATATATATATATATATATATATATATATATATATATATATATAGTACAACTTCACTATGAAGCCTTTGTACTTGAAGCAATAAATGGAGCATGATAAAAGGGCACTAGAGAATTGGATGTGTGACTAAGAATGTTATAGTTTATTACAAATTCTTCCTCTTAATTCATCCTCAATTCCATAAGAATTTACTTTAGAAATTTTTACAATTCTTTTTAGAATTGGAAGTATTAGGATTATTATTAATTAATAATAATAATAATAATAATTAATAATTCAAATATATATGTCGAATTGTTTTGTGAAAAATATTGAATTCATAATAAAGATATAACAACACAAGCACATCGATCAATTAATTCAATAATTAATTGAATAAAAGATGGGAATTAGTACTCGAATATTGTAGTTTATTACAAATTCTTCCTCTTAATTCATCGTCAATTCCATATAAATTTACTTTAGAAATCTTTACGGTTCATTTTAGAATTGGAAGTATTAGGATTAAATATCATAATTATAATAATAGTAATAATAATAATAATAATAATAATAAATAATAATTCAAATATGTCAAATAATTTTTATAAAAATTATTGAATTTATAATGAACATCTGAAAGCACAAGCACATCGATCAATTAATTCAATAATTAATTGAATAAAAGTTGGGAGTTTTTTACTCGAACAGTATACTTTATTACAAATTCTTTCTCTTAATTCATTTTCAATTCCATAAGAATTTACTTTAGAAATCTTTACAATTCTTTTTAGAATTGGAAGTGCTAGGGTTAATTATCATAATTATAATAATAATAATAATTAATAATTCAAATATGTCAAATCATTTTTGTAAAAATTATTGAATTTATAATAAAGATCTCACGACACAAGCACATCCATCAATTAATTCAATAATTAATTGAATAAAAGATGGGAGTTAGTACTGGAAATATTATAGTTTATTACAAATTCTTCCTCTTAATTCGTCTTCAATTCCATAAGAATTTACTTTAAATCTTTACAATTCCTTTTAGAATTGGAAGTATTAGGATTAATTACCATAATAATAATAATAATAATAATAATAATAATAATAATAATAATAATAATAATAATAATAATAATAATAATAATAATAATAATATTAATAATAATAAACAATTCAAATACTTCAACTCATTTTTTAAAAATTATTGAATTTATAACAAAGATCTGACAGCACAAGCACAAGCACATCGATCAATTAATTCAATACATAATTGAATAAAATATGGGAGTTAGTACTCGAATATTATAATTTGTTACAAATTTTTTCTCTTAATTCATCTTCAATATAATTCCATAAGAATTTACTTTGGAAATCTTTACAATTCTTTTTAGAATTGGAAGTATTAAGATTAATTATCATAATTATAATAACAAATAATTTAAATATGTCGAATCTTTTTAGTAGAAATTATTGAATACATAATAAAAATCTGACAGCACAAGCATATCGATCAATTAATCCAATAATTAATTGAATAAAAGATGGAGTAGTACTAGAATGTTATAGTTTATTACAACTTCTTCCTCCTAATTCATCTTTAATTTCATAAGAATTTACTTTAGGAATCTTTAATTACAATTCTTTTTGGAATTGGAGAAACTTTTGATGGAAGTGAGTTGTCAACCAAGGATTAAATTGAATAGGTTGACTTTCATTTTTAACTTTGTGCAAATGACATAGGGAAGAATATAGTGGACATGTTTTATTAATTATTATCTTGATTTCCATTATTTTGCATGAGTTTCTATATTTTAAAAGTGCAAAAAATACAATTAACAACAAATTTATTTTCTATTTATCCATTTTTATACCATATGCAAATAAATCAGGATACTTTGATTGTGTTGTCATTCTCATTTAATTTTTCATTCTGATTTTTATTTGAAAATAAAAATATATATTTTACCTTAATTTTAACCGAACGAATTCTGATTCTTATTTTTACAATTTACTTTTTCAATAACTTTCAATCATTTTTTTAAACTATATTTTACATCATTTTACTCACAATATAAAACAATTCGGATAATTTGTTACTAGTTAATATTTTGTTGTTGATAATTATTGACTATTTCATTCGAAGTGTTACTTACTTGTTAATTGACAACAAATATACACTATATATACTTTAATTTCTCAAACAAGAGATAGTTGACTAAATTATTTGAAAAAATATTTTGGATCATGGAAAATAAATTAGTCAAATGCATGGTCTCTGTCATAATTATAAGGTCGGTTTTGCACATAATTAAAGATAATTATCCCTCCTTAAATTTGATTTTCAGATTATTATTTTCACATAAAATTATTCAATAATGTGACTTTACTTCTGTCTACATACAATGCTTTGTGGATTCATGTCACATTAATGATTGCCTCCAATATATATTTAATAAATTCAAATAAGGGCTTTTGGTGACTTTTCTTTAATAGCATAATGATACTTTGTTTTCATCAATAGATTATGCATTTATTTGATAAAGACATGTTCAATGTAAGTATTAAATTAACACAAAAGATTCAGAATGAAAAATATGAACTTTACTAGTAATAAATACTAGCTCAACCGGTATAATTTAATACCAAAAATAATGTAAATATTTTGATGTATTTCTTTGTTATGTGAAAGCTATTAATAAATGTTTTTTACGTAGTTAATTTATTAGTCATGCAATTAAACTATACGACTATTTTCCTCTTCTTTAGAACAAATAAAAAAAATTGAAAATGTGATTTTATGGAAAAATATTTTAATATATATATATGACTGAAAAATCAGATTGACCATCATGTTTCCACTCTAAAGTTTGCCCGTTTCTCAATTTTAAATTAATTATTTGAAATAGTTTAATGCTCTTCGCTTGTTTTTCAAGATTGATAAGATAGGAGTAGGGTCTTTAATTCTTATGATATAAAGTACTTTTTACAGCTTGGTACATACACTTTTTTTAAGATTATATATAATAATATATCCAAAGATGGGAAATTGATAAACTTTTAATTATTATTATTTACATTTTTTTCCTAGTGTCCACTCACATTAAAATATTGGCTGATTATTAATTGAAAAAATAATTTATTTCTATTGGAAAAATAATTAATTCCAAGTATAGCAAAACAGCAAAATCTCCCATTAATAAAACAATGATGATAATAAGATAAACCAATACGATCTTTTATATTATTTTTAAAACTAATCCTGATAACAATAATAATTTACTAGATATTAATAGGATAAGCCAATAATTTATACATTCCTCTCATGTAGCTTTTGCTGAATTATTAGCTATTTAATAAGAGAACAAAGATATATTTTAGTAAATAAAATAGGTCAATCATTAATCCCTCTTCAATCTTATAAGAAAATAATAACTAGTGACAAAATGTGTTCTAAATATAACTCTTTGTTGCAATATAAATGTGCACATAAAATATGATACACACCAAAATGGATTGGAAATATGATTAAAAAAAATTGATCCATGAATCTCGAATCAAGTAGATTTACAAGTATTCATAATGTGAACAAATTATATATGAATACAAAAAAAAATATTTATCATCGCATGTTCTTGTGGAATAATTAAGTATTACAATTGCTATATATCATTCACAATATTGATGCTATCAATTCTCATAAATAAAATGTAAATAACAATCATCTTACATTTTATCTTAGATTTGATGACATCCGTCGTGTCAATTATTGGATTTCTCGTACTCTATCTACCTACTTCTAAGTGAAGTAATTGAAAATAAATTAAAGCATAGTTGGTAATCAAAATTTTAAAAATAAATAAATTATTTCGATTATACATAAGTCTAAAAGGTCGTATACGTAAAGAAATGAGAATTAAATTAATTAGTGGGATGACACAGCCCCATATAGAATAATATATATATATATATTAAAGAGGAAAAATTATTTCTTGTGAAGAGGGGCCAAACTTTCATTTTATTTGAAATAAAGAAAATTTAAATCAATATGAGCCCTTCTAATCAGTATTTTATAAGACTTCGTTCATATTGGTTTATTAAATTATACCCATGGTTTTATTGGGTGTAATACTTAATGAAATTGTAATGGAGTTATTCTTTGAAATACTGTAAACTTTTGTACCTTGTATAAGTGATTTAGGGAAAATCATATTTTTAGTGCTTACTCAACTTTAACTTTGGTTTCATTAGTTACAGATTTCTCACATTTAGTATTATAATTTTCGAAATGTATCGCATTTTGTCTCACTCGTAATGTTCAACTCCTACAGTCAAAACCCTAAACCCTAAATTTAAAACCCTAAACCTAGATATATTTGTTTTGCAAAAATTCATGCGTGAATAAAATCACACACGGTTTATATCAATATTATGATATATTTAGTCAATATCACGTATCATTAATGTAGAAAGTATCCTCAAAAAGTCTGATCAAAATGTTGATGAAGGTAATTAACCATTAGAATTCGGATGGTAGCTAGAATTAAATATAATATGAGATATTTTGAAAGTTATGAAACTAAATATGATAATTTCATAATGAGGGAAACAAAATTGAACTCGTACTAAGTACATATGGAAAATTTGCAAATTTCGCAAATGATTTATATACGTAAAACTAAAAAAACAAAACAAATTAAATTAATTATATTAAAAATGATAGGAATTTACGAAATTATTGATGTGAATAAAGCAAAATTGAAATTATTTAACGTTAGCACGATTAAAATGTATTTGTAATTAGGAATAATAGTAGATATGAATCATCAACATTTATGTAAAGTTCTCAGAAAAAATTCAATGTTATATGATGCATGATTTAAAATTTAGATTGTATTTTCAATTGCAGGACTGCAGCAGCTTATTGGGCCGGGCTTCTGTTAGACCCATAACTTGTTAAGGCCCATTAACATTTTGTATATTGCTATTTGGCCCACCCGAAACCAATTTGACATACGAACTTCGAATCCGAATAACCCAATCCAAACCGAATGAACACTCCTAATTAATTTGGGAATCAAAGAATAAAATATCGTAGCATGTGATTCAGCAATCTTTACCAAAATGAAAGTCGGCCCAAAGATTTTTGGTTCGATTATGAGTTGGGTTGCAATCCACGGTTTGATTAACCGACCGTGAATTCTTAGAAAATATTCGGTATATATTATTGTGGATATTATTATAACGACATTCATTGTAACTTTGTAAGTGATAGACTATTGATCATGTATTGAGTTAAACAATAATTAATTATTTTAGATGTAACTATGATTTCTCGCATAATTAAGATACTATATGATATCTATAAATCTTATATAAGTTACAATTTACAACCTAAGAAAAAAATGCAGTTTTTTATCTAGCATAGAATGAGTTCGATAATGATCTAATTTGTTACAAATTTCTCATATTTAGTTTCATAAATACTAAAATATTTCACAATAAGTGCCAACATAATTTTTCTCACAAATTAACGTTCAACTCCATTACTCGGCACTTTGACTAAGGTTTTTATGGAATAATTCATGAATAAATATACTCAAATACGGATTATATTCAATATCACGGTATTTCTACTCAATATAATATATCATTACGCACAAAATCTTCCCAAAAATTATGGTTAATTAACAGAGTTTATCATTAAATTTTAGATTAAAAAAAAAAAAATCAATAGGGACAAAACGATCTTTCCCATAATATGATATGATATATACGTGGCGAATTTTGGTCAAACATGATACTCTCACAATAAAGTTGCATTCATTGGTGCACCTGCAATATTTATTGACTTAACTTCTGATATTTGACTTATTTCACCTTCTTTCTTTTACATATATATTGATGTAGATTGATCATCTTCCAACTATATTTTTTTGCAGTTGTATTTAAAACAAGTAATCATGATTTCACAAAAAATCACATGACCCTATTTGGTATAGATTTATATCAATGAGGTTGTGACAATTTAATATGAGACCAAAATTAAATTAAATTAAATTATGAGACAAAATGTACGTATATATAATTTTCTTGAGTCCAAATATGCATCTATGTACCATATCATTTTAATTACCCTACATACACTTCAAATCTTAAAGCTTAGCTTACTTTGAATTGATTTGTGTAGGCACATATTCAAAGTTCAATCTCCATAAGTTATTAGGATTTGAGTTTGTATTGATTACCCTAAGATTTATAAAATTATTTATTCTTCGGCTTAAGTTATTGATTTATTTTCTATATTAATTGACTATGTATATATATATATATACACACACACACATTTTAATCCATCAAATTTGGCCTACCCTCAAAGATAATCAATTAAAATGGCTTGCACATTTAATGTCACATTCACTAACCTACTATTAGAATTCAAATCCTTAATTCTTGTCACTATATATATATATATATATATATTCATTTTGCTTGTACTATTATTTCAAGTTTCATTTTCCTGCATTTATTTTGTGGTTAAGATACAAGATGAAGTTACCATTGTTTATTTAATTAGCTAAAGTACAAACTTTAAAATCTCGAAAGCTCTTTCAGCTATGTCCCAAATACAAAAGAGAGATAATATATATATATATATATATAATTTATATATCAAGACATAAATATCTCATTGCATCATATGGACTCTCATTTTTCTTATAGTTATTCTCATTTGTTAAAAAAACAGACATATATAATACCTCATCAATATCATGCAAAAAACCCTACTCCTATTAGAAATTAACCCCATCAAATTGTAAAAATGAGCAAATGTGCATATAAAAACAAATGTTGAGAATAATTCACCAATTTGTTAAACAAATAAAAATATTTCACTATTTTATATTAACACAAATAATTTTTATGAAAAAAATTACTCAACCTCATAAATATTTGGTGGTTGTTTGTTTAGGGGTTGCGCCAATAGCTACCCCATCATCAATAAATTTTTATGGAGTTTTATCACAAGTCCATGAGTTCACATCATGAACAATAGGATACATGACCACCCCCATTAAAGCCAAGTGCATTTTTTTCTTTCCCTTAATAAATTTGTGCCTACGTACATTTGAAAAAAATATAGTGTCGATATATATAGAATTAAAAAATAACATAAAATAGATGTCGATATATATACACTTAATCTTCGTACCCAAAATTACTAAAATGACTCTAAATAGAATATGATTTGGACCGAACGAACCAATTAATATAGTTGTCTTTTATATATATATAAGGTCCAAAATGATATGTTGTAATTTTAATTTTATAAAAAACACTGTGTTATTGTCTCTTGAAGAGATCAATCTTGTTGATAATCTCCATATTCATTTGTTAATTAATAGTACGTAATATTATACATGAACCTCTATATACATATATCGTGTATCTATATATGTTGGAGAAAATGTTACACAATAATATTTTGGATTTAAATCGAATGACACTTATGTAAGTTCTATTAAATGTTGGTGGATATTGAGAGGCAAAAGTAGTTGAAGTAATTAAGTAGCCATAAATTTAGATGAAGTGTTGCTCTTCTCAATCTCATACACTCAAGAATTACGTACCTAAATCTCACACACACTACACACAATTACACACACTATACGTATAGTTCTACTTATAAATAATGCTGCAAATAATATCTCTTCATTCTATGTGAAAAAAACCCTTTTATTTTCCTTACCAACTTTTAATTTCCATTTTCTGCTGCAATATTTCGTCATGGGATTCAATTTTCACCATCTTTTAGCATTTCTTTCAGTGAGTAAATTAAAAAATATATATGCATGATATATCATTTTTTTCACTATTGTTTAGGTTGTTTTATTTTCCTCATGGATAAATATTTATTTGTTTATTTTGCTAATTAATTTTTGTTTTTTTATTATAGCTGGTAATAGTAGCTAGCCATGCAGCTTTGCCTTCTGAGGATTACTGGAAATCTGTGCTGCCAAATTCTCCAATGCCTAAAGCTGTTAAGGATCTGCTTCACCCTTCAGGTACTTAGGCTTATTAATCGTTCATTTTAGAAAAAAAATTTATAAATCATCGTTTTAAAGTCTCGGTTATTCATTGCTATCTTATATAAAAGTATGAATATAAGAAATTCATTAAAATTAATTTATTAAGAGATTTCTAATCAAAACTAGGGAAGTTAAAAGGTTGTTATATTTTAATTTTCTCGAGTAAAATTGGGTTAGTCATCTAGCTAAGTTGTGATTGATAATCTGGAATATTGTAAACAAAAATAAATTCTAAAAGTTTATTATTTTCAATTAGGAGAAGACATGAGAATGTTTGTTGATAAGTGTGCAAATCATGAGTTTGTACCAAGAAAATAAATGAGTTATTCATGAGTAATCTACTCCATTAATTACTATTCTTATTAGCTTAATTAGTTAAGCTTGATTTAGAACCAAATCGATTAAAATGGGATAAAACCAGCTAATTATAAAAACATATATATATATATATATATATACACACAAATGGTTCCCTCAAAATTAAACATTTTTTAAACAAAAGGTTAAATACTTATAAATAACTTATACAATTAATTTTCTATAATATAAACGCAGATTATAGCTTGTGCATTTATTTATTGTTGATAGATTCTGACCCATGTCGGTCAAAAAATTGTTTAACACCCATGATATTTGAAGAAATTATTTAAAATTAAACAAATGAAATAAAATATTTACAGAACTAGTGAAATAAATTCTTCTTTTTATATTTCATAGCTACCATTCTTTAGCCAAAATAAATAAATAACAACATTGTAAATATAGTTAGACCATTCCAAAATATACAAAATGAATTAACCTATAAATAAATACACTTCAAAATCTCTGATAATTATACTAAAGCATATTTGAATTTCCATAGTTTAATTCTAAACAAAAAATAAATTTCTTCGTTTAAAAAATTAGTTGAAATTAAATTTTTCTTGCTCTCAACCCTAGAATGGCTTGAAGATAAAAGCACAGCAGTCGGCGTAAGCAAGGGCGGAGTAAATGTAAACACAGGGCGGGGCAAGCCCGGCGGCACCGCCGTGAACGTCGGCCACGGCAAGGTCGGAGTTACCACCGGAAAACCCGGCCGCCGCACCGACGTAGGCGTCGGCAAAGGCGGCGTAACCGTCGGAACCGGCACGAAAAAGGGCAAACCCGTTTACGTCCGGGTCCAACCGGGTCCAGACCCGTTCAAGTATCTCTATGCTGCCACTGAAACTCAGCTGCATGAAAACCCTAATGTAGCCCTATTCTTCTTGGAAAAAGACTTGCATGAGGGCAAAAAGATGAACTTACATTTCTCCAAAACTACTAACGAGGGCCCACTTTTGCCACGTCGGGTTGCTGACTCAATACCCTTTTCGTCGAAAAGGGTACCCGAGATTCTAAACAAGTTTTCGGTTAACCCTAATTCCGATGAAGCTGAGATTATGAAGAAAACCATTAAAGAATGTGAGGACAAAGGCATAAAAGGTGAGGAAAAATATTGTGCCACTTCATTAGAGTCCATGATTGATTTCACCATCTCAAAGATTGGCAAAAATGTTGAAGCTTTTTCAACAAATGCAAAAAATGGTGAATTGAAAGAGTACAATATTATGGGAATCAAGAAAATGCCTAGTGAGAAAGCTTTAGTTGTTTGCCACAGACAAAAGTATGCATATGTTGTGTTTTATTGCCACAAGACTGATAAAACGGCGGCGTACGAGGTGGCGATGGTGGCGGCTGATGGGTCGAGGGCGGCGGCGGTGGCGGTGTGCCACCAGGACACGGCGGCGTGGAACCCTAAGCATTTGGCTTTTCAAGTGCTTAAGGTTAAGCCAGGGGGTGTTCCAGTGTGTCATTTTTTGCCTAAGGATCATATTGTGTGGGTTCCTAAGTATTAGATTAATTAGGGCTTGGTATTTTATATAATATGATTATATATATATATATAAGATGTATTTTAGAATCCCTATTTGTGTGGATGTGATGGTTTTATATAAGCATGGTTAGTGATGCATGTATAATATATAAACATAAATGAAAGTATGTTGGTTTTGATTTACTTTGGATTGGTAGATAAAGAATCAATTAGTTTGAATAAGTCAACATTACAAATATTTGCAAAAAATGTGGAAGTATTTTAATTTATTAGGATCAAATTTTCTAATCCAAATTCATATTGCATCTTGTATTTCACATATTATTTAGATATTTGATACCTGTAATTCATAAATACACTTAATATGTTTATCATATATAATTCTTTTGACACTCGTCAAATATTTAATATATGAAATAGAAAATGGGATACTATTTGGAATATAAAATTTTATCTTTCATACATAAAGTAATATATTGAAGGTTAGTGAATACACTAGATTTTTCTAGTGTCAGTCTCAACATTATTGCTCACTTCTCAAATACACTTGGGATCTACCAATGGAACTCAATCCAATACAATCCGGCCCACATGAAAAATGGCTCATTAAGGCCTCTAGAACTATAGATATAGATTATCACCATATGTTTTTTTTTTTGCCACAAGACAGACTATGATTGCTTACAAGGTTACAATGGTGGCGGCCGGTGGGGCCAAGGCGGAGGCAGTGGCGGTGCATAAAAATCGGCTTGTTTGTTTGAACGTTGAATATTAATAAGCTGCATCGATGTCTAATTATAGACTTTGTTAGTAGCATAAAAAAACTACCGGCCCGGATTCAGTTCTATTAATAGCAGGCACCACCCAAAGCACCACTACATGAAACCAAGCCAACTGAGGCAAGTTAGTGCAGAATATAGAATGAGGGGAAATCATGCAAAAAGATAATTTTCTACATTATGAAGAAGCAAAGATAACAAATCTTACATCTCATATAAACAGATCTTTTAACTCCTTGACTAACTCCTTGGTGCAATTGGTCAAACATGGTTCAACTTTGTACTTGCTCAAATATGTGTATCCACATCCACTCTGGATATAGCTCATGGTGATTTAAGAGTTAAGCTCAAAAGGTTCCAAAGATCCCCAAGTTTTTCCGACTTTCAATTTGACAGGCAAAGGAACTGCATCGAAACAAATTAAGAATCATTAAATTATGTTAATGCAAAAATGTATACAAACTGTTTGCTTGAGAAGACTGAAAAAACAATGTGGAGAAGGAAGTACATGTAGAAAAACCAATGACTTGGATTATTTTTCCATAAACTTTTCAATAGCTTACCAAGAAGCGATACAGCACTTTCCATGCATGTTTTCAGCAACAACGCAGCTTCCTTTACAACCGAAGAATCAGCCTCCAGTACTAGTTCATCATGCACCTAATGAATAAAGGTTGGAGGAGGCAGACATGTTGTGTTATCAACAGAAAACAGCACAATAATTACAAAAAAATGGAAAATAAAATGCCTTTTTGTTGAAATCACGAAGATTATTCTCCCTAATTTACTTCATGATCTGATTTATTTATCTCCTTTTCTATTTCTAGCAAATCCCCTAGAATATGTGATATGTTTACCCTAATAGGTCCCCAATTATGAATAGGGTTACTTTCATAATTTAATAAAATAACCTATTTAAGAACAACTTTAATATGTTACGGATATGGGCCGTACCAGTGATCCCAAGCCGACGGCCCAATCAGACGAGCCCATGCCCAGCAGAAATTGCTATAAGTATCATCTAAATCAGCTAATTGATCATGATCTGGTATACTCTCTAAAAACTCTAATTACTTAATACTCTCTAAATCTACGAGATTGATGACTACAAAATCTAAGAACTATGAAGATGCTTGATCCTATCAAGTAGGTACGTAGGCAGCTCGAAGTTACCGAGCACAGCCTCCAATCCATCAAAACACTATCTGGTATGTCGTGGGTCGTATCGGATCCCATCCCCACGTGCTATTCACGTCACTCATACTTGATCCCGCATCATTTTGGCGCTGTTTGTGGGAACAGATTCACTCAATGAGAATGCAGACTAGATCTCAGAAGAAGAGTTCATGCTCCGATGTCCCGACCAAACCATACGAGCAGTGGCCCTTCACTAGCCCTCCAGTGGTGATCCCCCTCTCTGAGAGGATGATCGAAATCACTCATGAAGCACTCTTGGCCTTGGTGGAAGATGCTTCTGTCAGAGCTGAGGCGCAGGCAGTCTAGCAGTATGCTACCAAACACCCCCCTCCAGCGGACTCTCAGCCTCCGAGCAGAGCAGTAGACTCCCCTCCAATAGGAGGACCTCGTGCGGCATGACACGTGCCCACCCAAAGGGGCAAGGGCCCCAAAGGAGCGAAGCCACGTGGTCACGCGTGGCATCCGAGCATAGAGAATGTGAGCGAACCTCGCAACAAGCCTCGCCATCCCCGCGCAGAGGTCAGAGATATCTAACCCCCGCGGGGGGCGGGATCGAGGCTTTCGAATGTCGGGGTACAAAGAAGACTCTAGGTCAAGGTTACGCAGTGTAACCTCCCTACGGGAACAAATGAGGCTTGAGACTCTCAAGTGTGAGAGCTCCCCCCAATTACAGACCCAATAAGGTCCGAACTAGAGGTTGTCATGAACAACAAAGTTGTAGCTTCGCAATGCTTTTTGCATCGCCGCGTTCCGACGATCGTAGCTCAAGTTACGGGCAAAAGAGCAGAGACTGTCAAGGCTACCTCGAGGTACAACCTCGAGGCAATTACAGACCTAATCCGAACTTGAGATTGTCATGAACAACAAAGTTGTAGCCCTTTGTCTTAGCTTCACAATGCTCTTTGAATCGTCGTGTTCTGATGATCGTAGCTTAAGTTATGGGCAAAAGAGACTGTCAGGCTACCTCGAGGTTCGAGGCAATTACAAATCCGAACTAGAGGTTGTCATGCACCACAAAGTTGTAGCTCCCCTCCAACTTAAGGATCGAGCCCCCTACCACTTAAGGGTCGAGGCACCCCAACATTGGAAGCCCTACTACCACTTGAGGTTCGAGGCACCCCCACATTGGGAGCCCCCTCCAACTTAAGGATCGAGCCCCCTACCACTTAAGGGTCGAGGCGCCCAGACATTGGGAGCCCCCTACCACTTACGGGTCGAGGTGCCCAGACATTGGGAGCCCCCTACCAGTTGAGGTTCGAGGCGCCCAACATTGGGAGCCCCCTCCAACTTAAGGATCGAGGCGCCCCAACATTGGGAGCCCCTACCACTTGAGGTTCGAGGCGCCCAACACTGGGAGCCCCCCTCCAACTTAAGGATCGAGGCTCCCCAACATTGGGAGCCTCCTACCACTTGAGGTTTGAGACACCCCAAAATTGGGAGCTCCTCTCCAACTTAAGGATCGGGCCGCCCCAACATTGGGAGCCCCTCTCCCACTTAAGGGTCGAGGCGCCCCAACATTGGGAGCCCCTCTCCGACTTAAGGGTCGAGGCGCCCCAACATTGGGAGCCCTCCTACCACTTAAGGTTCGAGGCGCCCTAACATTGGGAGCCCCTCTCCCACTTAAGGGTCGAGTCGCCCCAACATTCGGAGCCACCTACCACTTAAAGTTCGAGGCGCCCCAACATTGGGATCCACCTTACCCCTTGAGGTTCGAGGCACCCCAACATTGGGAGCCACTTGCCACTTGAGGTTCGAGGTGTCCCAACACTGGGAGCCCCCTCCAACTTAAGGATCGAGGCACCCCAACATTGGGAGCCCCCTACCACTTAAGGTTCGAGGCGCCCCAACATTGGGAGCTCCCTTACCCCTTGAGGTTCGAGGCACCCAACATTGGGAGCCCCCTCCAACTTAAGGATCGAGCATAGTTGTAAATGGCAAAATATGGCGAGCGCCATGGCGTATGGCGAGCATGGCGCCACCTCAACGCCATGGAGCGTGGCGTGGCGCCCATCTTCGACTTGGCGCCCGCCACGCTCGCCATGGCGATCGCCATCATGGCGCGCCATGGCACGCCATGTAGAAGTTTTGCAAATTGTGAAAAAAATCAAAATTACCCATTCAATTGGGATAAAATTGAGGGAAAAGTGAGGGCAAATTGGGTATTACCCAATCAAAAAAATTAAAATAGGATTTTAATTTGAACAAATCAAAACATATCTCCCACTCCAATAAACCCTAGAAATAGAACGACAGCTGTAACGGGTAACCCATCAACTTTCATTGTCGCCGCCCGCCGTTCGTTGTTCACTGTTCGAGGTCCGCCGTCCGCCGTCGCCGTCGCCGTCCACAGTCGCGTCCGTCCAGGTATTTGAACATTTTGATCATGTGTGTTTTAGAGTTTGGGGTTTGAATGTAAAATTTTTCGAAGTGTTTTCAGTTTTCTAATAATTATGTAATTGCTTATTAGTGTTTGTTTTTGAGGTTTAATTGTGTTTTATGATGTGGGCCATTTTCAATTGTTTTGTTTTGAATTAGTGGGTTTTTTTTTTCAGAAATCAGAATATTAGTGGGTGTTTTATAATTGTGTTTTATGAATTTGTTGCTTATAATTGTGTTTTATGAATTAGTGGGTGTTTTATAATTGTGTTTTATGAATCAGAAATCAGAATATTATTGGTTGCTTATAAGCTTATAAAAGAAATGAATTAGTTTCTCATAAGTTTTATTGGAATCTTTCAGAATATAATGTAATCAAGTTTATTGGTTAATGAGGATGCTATGTGGTACAAGGATAATATAATGTATTCTTGCATATTATAGAGCATATTAGTATATATAATTTTTTATATATATAATATTTTTTCTTCGAAAAGGCTAGCGCCATCGCCGCGCCGCGTCATGGGACCCTTGTCGCCACGCCGCGCCATTCGCCATTAACAACTATGGGATCGAGGCGCCCCAACATTGGTAGCTTCCCTACCACATGAGGTTCGAGGCTCCAGAGTGTGAGAGACCCCCGATAAATCAAGTTCAAGGCTCTCAAATGTGAGAGCCCCCAAAAGTATGGGTTCGAGGCTCCCAGGTGTGAGAGCCCCCTAAATGAGGTTTGAAACTCTCAAGTGTAAGAGCCCCCCGATAAATCAAGTTCTAAGCTCCGAAGTGTGAGAGCCCCGATAAATTAAGTTCGAGGCTCCCAAGTGTGACAGTCCCCCTAAATGAGGTATGAAACTCTCAAGTGTAAGAGCCCCGAAAGTATGGTTCGAGACTCCGAAGTGTGAGAGCACCCACAAATGAGATAACTCGAGCAAGTACTCCTAAGCATCACCACGCACTGTTGAAAAGGTGTGCGTTTATCATAGGAGTGGGGGGCATAGCCACTGGGTGCATGACATTTGCATATGCCCTTAAGTTTTCGCACCCCTATCAACGCAAATGTATGAGCTCTCATCACTCACAAACGTGAGAGCCTCCAACAAAAAAGGGGGTAAAGTCGAACCCAATGAAAGCACAAAGACTTCACTCGCCGTTATGAACCCCATTAGGCGCTAATTAAAGGCCCTCACAGCAATGGAGTTGTAGAGTTGTGTCGTAGCTTCGAATAGCTTTTTGAATCGTCGAGTTCCGACGTTTGTAGCCCGAGTTATGGACGAGATAGCGAAGACTATCCCTTATGACAACGACCTCGAGGCCCTGCCTCAAGGCGGCCCCTCGAGGCGTGATGTTGTAGCTTCGAATAGCTAATTGATCATGATTTGGTTTACCCTCTAAAAACTAGAATTACTTAATACTCTCTAAATCTACGAGATTGATGAGTACAATATCTAAGAACTACGAAAAGGCTTGATCCTAAGAAAAAACACTAGTTCTTTGCAAAAGTTGCCATAAGAACAAAAGTCACTACGTAACCAGTTCTTTGCAAAAGTTAAAAGACGTCAATCCAAACAATCACTAGTTTAAAGCCTAATTGCACTTTAACTCCAGCTCATAAGAAAATAAAGATGATAATCTTTTTGAGTACATTCAAATACTTACCTGTAGAAGGATTCGGCAGCGGCCTTTAAGCACTTGGAATTTTTCATCACCTGGGGAACTAGGACAGGATGCCTCATTATCCTTACCAATCATATCGTGGATGGATATCATGGCAATTTTTATTATGTCGGCAGCAGATCCCTATAAACATAACATTAAGTACAATAAAATTATGAACTAGCACAAAAGTGAAAAGAATAACATCACTAATAATATTGCATAAGTGGCAAACAAAATCACCTGACATATAGAATTCACAGCTTGTCTCTGAGCTTTAGATTTCTCTTTACTGTTCCCAAATTTAATTTTTGCCAAGAATCGCTTTCGGCGCCTAAGAGTCTCGACATAACTGCAGAACAGGGGAGTGAGAGATTCCTACTATGTGCATGTGCATAATATCAAGACCAAATCAACTTCTATAGGACTTCTATAGATACTATGATCATTTATTTTCTTTTGTAAATGAGACATTTCTTTCAGGTACTGATAGGGGAGCTTTGAAGTTTCAATTTTTCATATTGTAACTTTTCAAGTATCGATTTCAGGAATTAGTTTTTCTGATTGAAGATAATAGCGAACTTGGAAACTGTTTTTTTTTTAGAAATGTGGACTAGATGACCACATATTTAGGAATATTTTTTATAAACTAGAATCTAATGCAACATATACAGCACTTGACTATGAGGAACTCACCCTTTCTTATGACAAGACGTAACTGCTTCCTGAAGCCAAGAAGCCACACCAGGGAAAGATTTCTTAAAGTTTTTAATTCTTTCTGCAGCGTCATCTAGACTGCAGTCCAACTGTTCTGCCAGTGTGTTTGGTCCCATCCCGTAGAGGATTCCATAAACCAATCTCTTTGTTTGATCTCGCTCTTTTGAGCTCACTATAGACTCATCTTTCTCCATCCATTTTGCAGCAATCAAGGTAAAGACATCAGCCTCGGGACTAATCAGGAGATTAATCAATGAACAATCCTTTGAGAAATGTGCCATAAGTCTCAGTTCTATCTGAGAATAATCTGCTGTTAAAAGTAACCAATCATCCTGCAAAAATAACACCAAGTACACAAGCATGAATTATATAACAACTTCTACGTATAACTCACTGAAATTTGAGTTCGTAACTATGAAGCATCTTTACCTGAGTAGGTATAAAGAAATCGCGTGCATTAATCTTATAGTGACAAGCACCTGACGTCCCATCATCTTTATTCATTTCGAATTCAATCATATGCTCAACACACTATGAATAGGTCAGTCGGAGAAAATACAGGACATTCAATACTCAATAGTAACTTATGAGATGAAAATCACTGTAAATATGAATTAAAGCACAATTTAACAACTGAGGAAGTACAAAAATATTAATGGTGAAAAGAAACCTGGAGATTAGGCTCCTCCATTGAAAGTCGGCCAGTTGCTGTTGATGTCTGTAGCCAATGACCATGCAGAGTATACCTCTGTGTCCTTATAGAAAGCCTAGAAAGCGAACAAATCGATCCCAAAGTAGAATTCAAGAGTTTAGCCAATGTCCGATGCTCTTTAATTACTGGGACAATTGGATGCTCATTCCTGAAATACAGCAGAGTTCGCTTATAAATTCTGAAGCAAACAAGATCACTGATTGAGTATCATTAGTACACCCTGACAATGAGTATAAGTTTATTTGATGAAAAGTTAAATACTAATTTACAAATATAATCTTGATGTACGAAAAGTTGCATTCTGTAAGAATTACCGAAAAATTATTGTATTAATCAGGCTATGTTTAGGATGTACATTCTTATTTAAAATGTAAACTTGCTCAGGTGGAAAGCATTATAAGGATTATAAAATACATATTGCAGCTAACGTTTTAGTACCTCAGCATATCAAGACAATGTTTATCAGTACTGGGGTGTTGTTTCCCTTTATACCCTTCTGGCATGGGCAGCTTCAAGTGTTCATATAGAATATTTGCTATGTCCGCTGGCATTGATAATGAAAATGTCTTGCCAGCCAACATGTAAGCTTCCTTCGCCAGAGACTTGAGTTTCTTTCCTAGGATATGCCGCGCTCTAAGGCATCCTTCCATGTCAACACCTATTCCCCAGATCTCCATATCAGCAAGAATATGGGCCTACAAAATGACTTGGACTTTAGCATTCACATTGGACGCCATTTAGCAATGCTATAAATGAGTCAGGCCAAAGTACAAAGTAAGCGTAAAATAACGAAAAATTTGATTAAAGAAAGCCATAAACAAAAAGACATTACCACTGAGTAATATAACACCAAACTGGAAATTTTTTTCTGAATCCTTCTAATTTTCAATACAGAAAGCAGTTCAAGGCAGTCATTCTTTACCATCTCAGTTAACAAAATCGTATGGAACTTAAGCATCTTTAAGCATTTTTCAACTTGAAATGAGTTTTGCAATCTCCAGTGCTATGTGACAATAGGTTATTTATTGTATTTTGACAAAGCCCCAAGCTATCTACTGGAAGATAGAAATGTTGTCCTTTTAATACATGAAAGAATTTTCTCACCAGCCGAGTCTCAATAGTCATAAGTGGTTCAATCAGGTCTTCAGATTCTAGTAATTTCCACAGAACAGAAAACAAAGCTCGAATTTGCGCAACTCTGCGACAGCAACCATTATGTGCAGCTCTTCTTGTTTGATCCTTCCACCTACCATTCCGATTAGCAGATGCAGCAGCATCACTAGATAACCTCTTTTTGACTTCCTGTCAAGCGTGAAACTTCAGAGGGAAACTTTTGACTACTGACAAACTTCTAAGAGATAAAAGACTCTGACCAAAAAAATTAGACTATATACATTCACAATCACTCAGTACAATTAACCAGACTCGTTTTTTGCTGAAAGATAATGATGAGTTCCACTAGAATAGGAACAGAAAATAATTAATTTATTAAATGGAACCAAATTACCTTTTCTAGATTGGGATAAGAACTTCTCTCCTCATCAGGTGAAAGCATCCATGCGACAACACACATGTCAATAGCGTTCCTCACTTGGAGAGGGGAAAACATAAAATATGAATTGTCAACAAGATCCACACCCAAATTTTTCATTCCACCATGCAAGCTGCTAAATCTGTGAATAGCAACAGCAGGATTCTTAAGCACCTGAATCTGAACTTTTAAGTTCCAGGCAATTTTTTTCACATCTTTTCTCCCCATTGTAATCCCAATCCTAATCCATCGTTTCCTGGCCACCTCCACCTGTAACTCTGGTAATAAAACATCCTTGCTTCCAGAAGCATGATCATTTCCTTGACTTTTATAGCGGAATAAGTCCTTCGCAACATTTAAGTAATACACAGGAGATGTTTCCCAGCAAACGGCTATGCCATGTATTTCAAATGGAGCAATAGAGTTAAATTCTGTTCTTTTATTAAAATGTATATCAAAAACGAATTCTTTAGATGCATCCCAGAGATCTAAGAAAGAATCGACTCCACCAGGAACACTAGCTGCATTCACAGGACTCTTTTCCAGGGTATTGTCTCTGTTTCTTGCACATTTATTGTCACTTTCAGGCTGTGGTTGCCCAGCAAGATCAGAATGCTCGTCTGACTGCTTTTTTATATCACCAACATCTGTTACTGGAAAATAAGTGAATACTTGGCTTATAACTAACATAATATACCATTTATGACTAAATCAGGTTTCCCCAAGAACTTCACCTTGTATATTTCCTGATTTTTCTGTAACTGAAGAGACAAAGCCAACTGCAGGAGTGTCTATGGATTTATCACCCTCAGTTTTTGAAAAGGCTCCAGTGATCATACTCCTGTCCAAAATGGATGGCGCATCTGAAATATGCTTTGAGTGCCGAAGAACAGCATAGCTACTTGTAGACTCCTCCCCTGAAGATGATGATAACTCTTTTTGGGGGGCATTTGCAGCAGCAATTGATAATAGTGGACGAGAGAACTGTGGAATGTCGAGTCCAAGAGATTTGAAAGCTGAGAATGCAGCAAGTCTTGCCTCTTCAGCTTTCTCTAGAACAATTTTACGAGCTCCATTTTTTATCTTCTTGGCAACTCCCATGTGAAGTTTCCTTTGTGCTACGCCTTCAAAGGACATGACGTAAAATTTATCCAAATAAGAAATTAATAATCAAACCCATCTATAGAAATACTGAAAATTAAAAGTAGGGTACTCGGTATTCATTAGCTCCATTAGCTCCACAGAGAAAACAAAAAAGAGTGGCTTTAGTTAGTCGATAACCACCAATGAATACAGCACTGTGAATAAATAAAAAGCATGTAGGAGAAGGAATGATGAGGAGCATAAAAACTAAGGCAACAGGTCTTGTGAAAATTCTGATGCAGAAAAGGAACATAACAAGGAACCACGCCTAAGTAATAAAACAAAATCCCATGAACTAAGAGTTAAAAGGGATCACAGACCATTAAAATAAATCTTACCATGTTCGCTCCATGAAGACGATTCAAAAAGTGCTTTGACAATGTCAGGTATACATGCTTCAGCTATAGCTTGTGGTGTTCGTAAACCAGCCTTATAGAGTGCTCTAGCTCGCGAACCCTACATGTTCGAGTAGCAGTAAAGATATTTAATCTAGATACGATAATGAACCATAACAATTATAGCAATCCACACCTTAATGTAAGGAATAGCAGTAAGTTCTACAATCTCTGCTCTAACTCCAAATGAAACACGACTTTGAAATTTGCCAACTAAACTCTCAAGGTCATGCCAACCAAGCCTCTCACAGAATACTGAAACCATAGACGCAAACCTCCCCGCATTTTCTTGTAAGGCCTGAACCATGCCTCTAGCAACTTTAAAACATCCGCAAACGTCACCAACAGGTACTTCCTACATTCCAGCATCCCAAAATTTTCTCAAACTGTGAAGATCAAACACAGATAATATCACAGCAGTAATCAACTTTTGTAAATAAGAACAAACATCCTCATAAGAAGTAAGAAGTACAAATTACTTAAAGCGAAGCAAACTCAATAAAATAAATTGCTCTAGTAACCTTTACAGAAATTTTAAATAGTGAAATATATTTGATCATGAAGAGATACCTTTTAGTAGCAGCCGGCTGGGATATGAGGCAGGGGGGACAAGAGAGAGAGGAGAGGGGATAACAAAAAAATGAAAAATGAATATGCATGTTTCATCCATGCAACGGAGTCGGTTCATCCAAACAGTAAAGGGTGTTAGGAGGAAGATTGACATACCTGCACGAGCCGTGATAAGATAAGAGCAACATAGAACCGTTTACACACTCTAAGCATTTGCTCTTCTGAGAGCATTCCAGTAGTTGACATCCCCGTTGTATCATTAAATTTTCCTTTGGTATTATTCCTTGATCTGTGTGACCCCCGGAAAGGAGCACCATGAGCCATGCGCATCAAAAAGGGTTCTTGTACTCCAACTTTGTTGCCAACAGACTGCACTTAAAACAAAGGTTATAGCAACAGACATGTTGTATATAGAAGTTAATATTAAAGCATCTCCAGTCAAATATCCACTAATAAAAGTTACAGACTGTTTCAATTCTCTAGTTTTCTAATTATGATTCCAAGCTACTTAGTCTTGCTTGCAACTTTATTAAAACAATAAACACAGTTTCAATACTGAAGTTCTTCATGAATCACCTATCGATAAGACTTCATAATCTTGGCAACGGAAGTATAGAGATGCAAAAAGAAACATCCTTCCAGATTTTTCATTTGTGATGACACAGATAAGTCATGAAACCATAATCACATGCTCTTTTAGCTTCTATGAGTCAAAAGTTCAACCGACTGATATATGACTTACTGAGTATAGGAAACTTGAAAAAGTTACTTTTTATAAACCAAAGTTGCTTCTAGGTTTACAGAACAGATAGGGATATAATAGACCTGAATATAAATAACAAATGCATGTAAAATACATGAACGACAAACAACAAAAGCATAACTCTGATTCTCAGAACAAAAAACTGGAACAAAAAATCAATCAAATTGATGCATAGAAAGTACATCTTTAAAATGTTGTGTAAGATTTTGACCGGCATTCAACATATATAACAAAACTTTCTTCCATGGGATATTATAATCAAAATAAAGAGAAACTATAAAGCAAGTACCTGGTCTAGTGGAGATAACTGCATGAATCTTTCATAATATAGTTCCCAGTCAGGTTCCACATCAACATTAATGGGTGTTACCAAGTATACCAAATGCAAATCTGATGCTAGTACAAATCCTTCTCTAGCCCTTACGAGATCATCCAGCACGATCTAAACAGTAGTCAAATTCAGTGATCAGTGGTCACCTAAAACATATCAAAGGAAGGAACAGTGGTGAGATAATTACAAGAGATTCCTCTGGACAGAGAGAGCTGCCAAAAGACGCACGGCCAAGGGGTGTAGTGGTGTATAACTTAGTCTCTTCACTCCATTCTAGGAATTTTTTATGGCATAGCCATCGAAGGGAATCTTGAGCTGATTTCACAACATCTTCAAAGGGTTTGGTTGAATTAAGAAGCGTACACCTTACATATCGATTAATATCACTAGCTGTCTGAACAATTCCTCCAGAAACAACCTCGAGTATTGCATGTGTCATCCCATTCCTATCTTCTGACAAGCAAGAATACAGTGGCGGACAACCGTCATTAAGGAGTGACAGTATTTTCTTGGTTTCCTCTGGCCTGCATATTAGCACCTATTGGATCATCGAGAAACTGTTAATTATGAAGTTGATGTACTCCAAGAAGGAAGGTTTAACTTCATTAGCAATTTCAACCATAAATAAGAAGCAGCAGTGAGAATAGTAACCGACTTCTTTGTTTTACTAAAACTGGTGATTGATTTAGATAAGAAAGAATAATAGCAAGTGCAGGAAAAGAAAAATAAAAAACTGATCCAAGAACGCAATAATTAGGACAAAGGAAAAGAAAACAAAATAGACTTACACTCTCTCCCTTTGTGTCTATGCCAGTCCGACCGGCCCGTCCAGCCATCTGCTTGTACCTAGTCCCATCAATAAAATCACGACCAATGCGTGGTTGTCTGAATATAACTCTCCGAGCAGGCAGATTAACACCAGCTGCTAGTGTCGATGTAGCAGTCAAAACACGTACAAGTCCTTTGCGGTAACATGTTTCAACAGTCTCCCTCTCCTCAACCTTTTCAAGAAACAAAGCAATGATTGAATCTTCAATATGCATAACCTAGAGGTTCAATAAATACTGCTGAAGAAGACATAAACCAACAAGATGTCGCAGACATACTGTGAGCCCAGCATGATGATAGGCTACTCCAAGGGGAAGAGTTTCTTCAAGGATTGGATCTAACCCAGCAGGGGATCTTCGCAATGCATCAATAGCAAAAGTGACATCAAAGGACTCGATGTGATCACTGCGAGGGCTTACAGAAAATCTTTTGAGATACTTTGCAATATGCCTAGCGGTAGATTCGCACCCTTTTCGGCTGGAACAAAATATTAGGACCGAATGACCCTCTTGGACAACCTAATATATTTAAAGTCTCACAATTATTCAATATAAAAGCAAGATGACTCTTAGCAAATAAACAAAAGGAACAAACCTCATTGCAGAGTTCAACTATATGATCTGGATCTTTACCACCGAGGTCAGCCACTTTCGGGATTGTCCTAACAATTTGCATTTCTTTATTGTATATTGTGCTTCCAACTTTAATGTATTCCTCCAATGGGACAGGCCGAAAGTTTGTCTCATAAAGAGCTGCCTGTAAAAATAATCCAAAGACAGGTCAATTCACACATATACACATTTAGAATGCACATTAGTTTGTTAATGAGAATATACTACTCGACATAACATTTGAATCATTTAAGATGGGAAACATTTCAAAAAGGACTACAAATCAAGATGAATGAGCTATTCCTGAAAATTTGCGGAAGAACTGTGAAAACCCATAAGCTGGGCATACTCTACCCAATAAAATGTCAGTATTAGATTCATATTTGAACAACATAGCTTCAAGCATTTACAACTCCTGTTACAAAATGACATGGCACCTAATTTTCGAAGGACGTGAAGGGAAACTTACTTGAAGCCAATCAGCAATTGCAGCCACGTTTGGCAACGTTGCACTCATGCCAACAATTTGGAGGCCACGAGCAGGATCAGATCGCCCACTACTCGTCCCTGAACTTTCTCCACTAGAAGATTCTACATTGCCTTCACCAGCTGCATAACGTAGCTTCGTTAACATGAGTTCCAAGAGATAACCCCTACTCTGGTCACCAACCTGGAATTTTCCCATAATACCATTTCAGAAGCAAGAACGAGACACGTAAGACAGTAAGCAGCAAATGGAACTTCAAGAAAACCTAAAGTAAGGTGGATACCATGTGCAGTTCATCGATTACAATGGTACCAAGCTCCGATAAACGACCCTCTTCTAATAACCTGTTGATCAAAGAATTTGCTTTCTCGATTGTGCAGACAGCCACAGATGTATCCTTCGGAAGAGTGCCACCACCTTGATTTCCATAAAAACTGCGAACATGCTTACCTACTGGTTCTAAAAGAACTTCAAGGTGATCTGCCTACATGTTTATAAACATATTAAAGTGCAAGACATGAGGGAAAGAGTGTCAAAAACCATCCTCTAAAAGTAAGAAACAACCTTACCTTTTCCGTGCAGATAGATACATATGGTAGTACAAGCAGAGCAATTTTCCCAGTTGCTAAGACTCTCCGTAGCATTAATATTTCAGCAACAAAACTTTTACCAGCACTATGAACCCAAAAAAGAAATAATTTAACAAGTTAATTAGCAGGGTAGGTTCCTATTGGTAGACAAAGAAAATCAAAATTTAAGAGATGTTCACAGAGGAAAAATAGTTGAATATGTGTTCATTAGCGACAATCACAATCAACAAAATTATGATATAGCGAAAATCTGGAGAAGTTTAAGGCAAAACCTTCCTCCAAACTTCCTGCTCCCGATTTACTTATGAAGGCAATATTCCTTGCCCCATAAGTTTTACGGTTACTTCATGCACTAATGAGGTAGTGAACCTTAAATGGTAGATACTCGGTCAACAATGACGCTTAATAAAATAAGGATACTAATTGAAGGCACACCACATTAATGCAAAAATTACCGTAAGTTCTGAATTAGAGTTTTAGAGTACCTTGTTGATGCACAGTAAACAAGATTCCTGTTATGCAAGACACCATCCACCTGAAGGCAGTCAACCTGAAGAAAGGGATAGTCGTTTGTTTTGAAAAAGAAACAATACAGACAGATCTTTGCTAAAACTTAAGCTTCTATTTTCTAAACCTCAATCACATATTACAGCAAGCAATCCCTTCATCCTATTACTTGTTTGTTACTTTTATTTCAGGCAGTTCCTTGATATTAAATTCCCAAGTATCATTTCTTTAAAGCCCTTGACTATCACTTGCTAATGGTACTTGTAATAAACAAGGAAGCAATAAAAAGAATAGTGGGGATAAAATGTTAGTGCATGTCATTAAAAAGTATATCTAAGAAAAAATCATTAATTGCAGCAAGTATATTCCATCGAAAGATACTTAACCCCGCAAAAAAATAAACGGCATAATTAGTATGCTATCTACCAACTAAAACAAACATTCCAGCATCGTAAAAATGAGGAAACAGCAAAAAGTTTACAATTGAAGGACAATCCATCAAGGATGGCAAATGTGCCAATCACTGGAAACTTGATTTATGATAGTAAAAGTTGGAGAAAAAAAATTCATATAAAAGAATAAATTGTAAGCCACAATACATGAAGATGAGAACAGAAACGATCTAGAAAAGATGAGCTAAAAGATTACCTGCCATTGATACAATTTTGATATACCCTTTTTGTTGTATATGTTGCATATTTCAAGAGGAAGCCAATTATTGAGATCCAAGGAATCCTTTATTGAAGATAAACTTGCTGGAGTGCAGTTGCTTTTGGGGTCATTATTAGCAGCAACCTTATTATACCCCTTAACTGGTGTCTCAGAAACAACATTGTGGCTATCTTGAGCCCAACGGCCCTCATTTGTTATATTCTTGTCAAAATGGCGCAAGTGATCATTATTAGAGGCACCTGCATTCTCATTGTTTGTCAAAATGCCAGATCTTGTATTATTAGGATCAGCTGACATGCCCTTATCAACAACTCTTGCCTCAAAAGAGAAGTCAAAGTGCTTGACAGGCATTGGTGACACTTCTTTGTCCAGATCTTTCCCATGCTTCACTATTAAGCCTACGGCAGAACCACTTCCAACATCACAAACTCTATCTCTAACTCCACCCAACGGTCCATTTTTCATATTGTTTGAATTATGAGTTCCATAATCAACCTTTGTAGCAACATGGGAAGAAGGATCATCATTTGTAGCAAACATCCCATCAGCAACTAGCATTGCTTCATTCCAAAATGCTTCTCCAGGAGAAAACAGAGAGCTTCCACGTGTTGACTGAGGAGTTTCTCGAGCACCGATTCTGTTAGTTGTAGTACCAGGTGTTCCACATCCAGCTATATGGAGATCAGATGTGTTATTGCATTTCCTCAAGCTTGATTGTGATGCAAAGGGATTGTTGCACATAACAACCTGTGTACATGTATGATCAAAATTATAAAGACATGTCTGATAGAGGATATTAATGACATTTCTACAGGATATTTTACCTTTTGCAAGCATTTTGAATCTACATCTCCAGATTCATTAACAATTTTAGGCTGGATGAACTTGGTAGAGGAAGTGAGTTCATCTTTGACATCGAACTGATTCTCAACATGCTCACAGTGTCTTCGCTTGGGTGATTTCTCCTCTAGCTGAAGGGCAAGTGAGCTACTATGCCGTTTATCTGCAGTCACTTTTGTTTCTGTTGGCAAATTTACACTGGATTGTAACTCACTGCACATGACGAACTTTGAGGATTCAAAAAGTAACAAATAGAGAACAGTTCTAGATCACCACCAGTATAATGACAATCAACTAACAAATTAAATGTACCAATAAACAGCCAGTTAGACGTAAGGAATCGAAACTTTTTGGTAAAAGAACTTGGAACACAAAAAGGGTGAAAAGAGGACATATAGTACCTGCAATACAATGATAAGAAGCCAGTGGCAAACTCCTTAAGCTCAGAACTTTGCCCAACGTTCCCTGATTCTGAAAAATCCCTCTGAATATTTTCTGTTGCAACACTAGCAATCTCAGACAATGTGTCACATTTTAATCTCCGACCAACTCCTGCAGCCCCGGTATCCACACTATCATCTCTCAATGACAGGCCAGCGTCTAATGTCAAATTTCTCTTAATAAGAACCCGTGTACCCTTTTGATCACAAACGATGCTCGGTGACTTAGCGGGAGAATTACCATCCTTTGAAGTCTCCAAATAGCTTTCCAAAGAACCTTTCCCACTGGGTGAGCTTTCAGCTTGTCTTTTTGCTTCCTTTTCGTATTTACCGGATTTCGATGTTGGTGATAGAATCTTCCTCTTCTTTTTAGAAGCGAAGTACTGCAAATTGTAATTCAATCACAAAAATGATAAGATAATCGGCATTTACCAAAAACATCACGAACCAACCACAGATAAACCCTTCTTGACCAAATCAATCTAGATTCAAGAAGAAATAACATTTAAAACAATGGATATAAAAAACCACCCATTGCATCTTGGTACTTTGACTTCCAGATATATTAGTAGCCCACTAACCAACCACAGTTAAACCCCTCTTGACCAAATAAATAAATCGATCAATCAAGATTCAAGAAACACTAAAGAAATAACAATTAAAACAATGGATGTAGAAAACTTTAATAACCACTGCCCATTGCATAATTGTACTTTCACTTCCAGATATATTAGTTGCCCACCAACCAACCACGCATAAACCCCTCTTGACCAAACCAATTAATCAATCAATCAAGATTCAAGGAAAAAAATAACAATAAAACAATGAATATAAGAAACTTGAACAGCCGCTGCCCATTGCATCTTGGTACTTTCACTTCCAAATATATCAGTAGCCAGCAACCAACCACAGATAAAACCTATCTTCACCAAATAAATAAATCAATCAATCAAGATTCAAGAAACACTGAAGAAATGACAATTAAAACAACAAAAATACAAGAACCTTGATTAACCACTGCCCATTGCATCTTCGTACTACCGTTTCCAGATATATCAGTAGACCACATCAAATACATAGAACATTCATTCAATGACTACAACACATCCACGATTATATGCAAAAACGAGGGGAAAATGGAAATATTGAAAATTAACAGAATAAAACAAGAAAGTGAAACCTGATCGATGCGGTCGCGAGGAGAATTAGAAGCCATAACCGGGCTTCTTCGAGACTCTCTGAACTTCACTCTTGTTCCTAATTTTGAATTGAATTCGCAGAGTGAAATCTGAAACGTACCTATTCATAATGGGGAAGGGGATGAAAGGAGCGGAGTGTAGAGAAATTCAAAATTAACTGAATAATTTGCAATGGTGCCCCTGAACTTCTATTTATTTAGAATTTGCCCCCACCACGACCATGAATCCATGATCAAGTCCTCCTTATACTAGCCAATGTTATATAAGGAATGTTTGTAAATACTCTGTGCTTTCATAGTATTAGAGTAATGAATTAAGTTTGTAGATTTATTTTTAAAAAGTTGAATTTATCAAAAATAAGTATTAAAAAGCAAAAAAAAGCAAAGTTGAAAAATAAGTAATGAAAGAAAATTACTAAAAACCTTGTAAAATAAATTTTCTAACCATAAAAAGCACATGGAAATATTTTTTACTCTCGAAAACTAGTTTCACGAAATTCATTACAAAATATGCCAATAGATTAATATTTATTTGGACTAAATTATCAATTGTTTATTAAGTTAGTACGTGATCGATTGTTTTATTTTATTGAAATTATTTTGTTTTTAAATTTTTTAGTGTATCATATTTAATTTTAACATGGTAAATTATCTATACATGTAATTTTTAGAATTTTAAAAAAGAATATAATATAAATTAAAATCATTACTAGTATTGATTATTAATTTTAGAGAAGTCCAAAAATTTCTTAAACTCTAAAGTTTGGGTTTTTTTAATGCAAATAGGATGTGATGAGTTTTTCTATTTAAAAAATATATTCTAGATCTTTTTGTATACATTTCTATATTAAGGAGTTTTAGTAATTTTTTCATTCTTTCTTAATACAGAGCGAGTACTCTCGCAATTCAAGAGGGATTGTAAACTAATAAAGTCGAGTCGAAAAATTTATCATTTAAACTTGTTTGGATTATTATAGAAACTTAAAATTTATGCTTTGACTTGGGTGTGATGGTTAACCAAATAAATGTTTATTAATTTGATTGAGATGAATTGAGGACAACTACAAAGTTTACAACACTTGATATAGAAAAGTTCTTTTTATTTTTTTATTTTGTTCTTCATCTCTCTTTTGTTTTATTTTCTAACTCTTTTTATTTAAATTCAACTAATTATATTTCAAATCTTCTTATGAAATTTATATGTTGGAAAAAATACTAAGAACCTCTAAAATAAACTTTATATCTAAAAGATCCATGAGAATACTCTTTACTCTCAACAATCCCATCTACAAAAAAAAAAAAAAATAGAATTAACAACTTTTTGAACTAAATTATCCTTCACTTGGTAAACTGATAATTGATCAATTAGTTTTTTTTTTGTCACGGAAGCTAATTGTATAATAAATTTCAAATTAAACTGTATAATACGAATTTTATTTTTAATGTAAAATATTTTTTAATAAATGGTAATCATTAGTAAATACATTCTGTAAGTTTTAAGAAGATTTAAATAATTTAAATTAAAACAGGGTTAGTATAGTTTTCACTATAAATTTTGTAATAAATAAATCTCTATACAAAATTATAACTATGTAATTTTTAGTCCGGATGACTAAGGATAATAATTTATTAACTCTAAATATTAGATTTTTGAAATGAAAAGTTGGTGGAATGTATTTTTGGATTAAAAATATATTATCATGTATTTTTGGAATATGACAACTTATTTTGAATGATTTTAGTAATTTTACCGTAATTTTTACAAATGTATTCAGTTTGCCTACCAACTGACTTTTATTGATAACTAGAAGTGCTGCCCGTACCGGTTCTTTTAAGCAAAATAGTATAATATACATAAAGAGTTAAATTTCTAATGTGTTTATAACATGAATAAGATAATATTGTCTTAAATTTGTTAATATTTATCAAATGAAAACTACATAACATCAGAAATTATCTTTGCATACATATGCAACTGATGGGTTTTATGTACATGACAAAATCTGTATCACCAGTTAATCATATATATTATACTGAAAGCGTTGCATATTACATAGCGGTCGCCCAAAAGAAGCTTTGCGATCCTTCGAATGAGGATTGTCATCCATAACATTTATCTACATGAGAAAAAGAAACTTGTAGCCAAATAGTAGCAGTCTGCAGCAGGCGGCCGTCTGATGTAAAAAGCATACATCTAGGCAATCTGCGTTTTGTGCTTTAAGCACTGAAAAAGCGAAAATCTCTCTGACACACAAAAAAAAAAACAAATATTTCCATTGTCACTCAAAATATTATTACAGCGTAGTTTTTGCAACCTGATACGAAGAAAAAACCAAATATATTACTACACTCCAGCATAATAAGTTCACACTTGGAACAAATTATCCCACCGTTAACTCCAGAGGTAATGAGTCATACGTAAAAGAACTGCTTTGGTTACTACCAAAGTCAACAAAGCCTAAATACCTTTGATATGTACATAAGATCGACGCTGCGGAAAAGCACCTAATTATACCAGCCTGACTAAATTAATGTAAAATCAGAAAATTTAAACAGAATATCATGAACACCTTAATATCCAAAATATTTGTTCAAAATAATACCACAAGCAGTAATACGCATTAGTATGTCTGACCCCTTGTCTAGTAGACCAAAATTCTAGACACAAGCTTCCTTGTATTAACAATTTTCAATCATCCGCTACTTTTCACAAACCTATCTTTTCCAGGTGACAGTCCCAACGTTTTAAGTCATAAAATTTAACTAAGCTGATAAAGTTTTAAAACTAACATCACTGTCAAACATGTTGAATTAGTTTGTCCAAAATAACTTCATCAGCTATATATATTATTCTTACAAGATGAGTTCTTTTGGATGTCATTGTGTAATTCAGCAGTGAAAATATCGGGTGGCAGAAAAAACAATACCAAGTAATAACTGGTACATATATGCAACAAGCTGAAAATCTGAATTTATAAACATGATCCTAAAGCCAAATGAGATATTATAAACACGATTCTAAAGAAGTATTGTGGAAGTTAATTACGACTCAACCAACCAACCCCAAAAGGGTGTCAGGTGAAAAATAATTTATAGTAGTTATGCCACATGAAGCAAGACGGTTGTTCATATTTATAAGGATAATATTCGATGTGGAAAAAATATATGAATAGTTGGAAGATAATTCACGAAGAAACATAAATTGTTAAATAAAATAATACATGTTATATAAAGAGTCCAAAATAACACAGTTGCATAGATTTAAAGAAAAAAAAACCCATAAAATGACCGGATGATGAATGTAATATATTAGTTTAGTTTACAGACAAACAACTGCCAAACGTAATCGACAAAATGCTAATGAGAAAATTGTTAGTATAGATGACATATATAAAATATTAATTTATAGCCAAACAACGTGTTAACGTACTGAACGAAACGCTAATGAAACAATCAAAATTATATAGAACAGAAAACATACCTTTGCAGTGTTCATCAACAATGTTTAAATCCATCGTATTTACATGAGGTTCCTCTTTAAGAAAGTCGCCGAGAGGGCTTAGTTGATACATGATTTATATTTCAACTTTCGTTGCCTTTTCGTTTGTTTCAAGAAAACTAAGATAAATCTTACTGTTGATTTGCCAAATTTAAGATTTCTTTGTACACAACATTTCTAGTAATTGTGGTGGCTTTATCTTCTACAGTCGGAGGATGTATAAGAATTTTAATTGAGGTTGTTGTTTTAGCTCGAGAAAGGGCTACATACAATTGACCATGACTAAAAACCGGTTCTCGTAAATATATGCCTACAAAATCAAGAGTTTGTCCCTGAGCCTTATTAATAGTCATTGCAAAGCATAGTTTCACTGGAAACTGAGTTCGTGTAAATGGAATTGGACATTTATGTATATCCGAAGATTCCAAAGGTATTCTAGGTATGAAAACCTCTTTGCCTACAAAATGGCCTGTTGCAATTTCAGCACGGATGACTTTTTCACTCAATCCACGACAAATTAAACGTGTCCCATTGCAGAGACCTTATATTGGATTGATATTTCTAAGTAGAATAATTGGACACTGCAATTTTAGAGTTAATATATTTGGTGGTAGGCCACCTAATTTGATAGAGTTCAAAAAATCTTCATATCGACCTTGAAGGGATGGATCACGCGTTTTATCAACACTTCTAAAATGGCTAGCCTTACCAGGAAACATATCAATTAATTTTTCATTAATTTCATCAACATATTCATTTTTTGGCGATATAATTGATCTGTTTATAACTGATGTAGGGTTGGTGAAGAAAAGTTCCAGATTCGGAAAGATTGTCTGAATGAATTTATCTGTCGATTCATATGCATCAACAAAAGGAAAAATCATACCTTGTGGGATGGGATTTGAATTCTGTCTTCAAAAATATGAGGTTCAGTACCGTTACCGACTCGAAGTAAAAATTCTGAAAATGCTGGATCCTCTTTAGCACGAACGTTTTGTTTTAAATAAATTTTATCAATATAGCGTGTTAACAAAGAGCTTGCAAAACTGGCATCAATAATATCGTCTTTTTTACCACCGGCCACAACAGGTGCTATTTGTCTATAATCCCCACCAAAAACATTAACTTTACCACTGAATGGTACATTGGAGTCAGTTAAATCCTTTAAAATATCATCTAGCACCTCAATAATGTGACGTCTTGCCATTGATATCTCATCCCAGATTATTAGCCTAGCACTTAATAAGAGTTTTGCTAATGTTGTTTGTTTACTAATTCTACACTTGGTTTTTTCGTCAACATTTATAGGAATTTTAAAGCGCGAATGTGCTGTTCGACCACCCGGCAGAAGTGATGCTGCTACACCCGAACTTGCTACAGCAAGTGCAATATATCCTTTTGATCTTACGTCAGCTAGTAGAGCACGATATAAAAAGGTTTTACCACTACCGCCAGGCCCGTCTACAAAAAAGACACCACTTGAATTTGAATATATTTTTTTGGTGATAGCACAGAACGCATTTTTCTGATCTTCATTTAATTTATTTATTGAGAGTAAATCATTTTCTGATATTTCAATATTTTGTTCGCAGTTATATTCTCGTGTATATTTATCAGCGTCGAACGAATTTTTAGGTAAACAAGTGAAGTGGAACTCTTTTAATGATCTACCTAAATTTTCCAAGAAGATATTTATATCTTTAAGTGTTTGCAGTTCTATGTCGCATTCTGAAAACTTACCAGTCTTACGATAGTCATCTGACATACAAAATTTAAATTGTTCCCATAAGTTTGTTGGATTTGATGGACAACAATATACCAATAGAGTAGAGAAGAGTCTTCTTAGAGTATAAAGAATTTGATATTGAGATGCTTCTTCAAGGCACTGTACTAAAGAATCATCTGAATCTAATAAGCCTAAATTTGCAGCTGCGTCTCTAAATGTATCATAATATATGGAACCAACAGTTTTCAAAAATTCAAAGGACGTTGGACATTTGACATTTTGAAGAAGAATTCTTAGGTAATATCTTTCACCTTCGATAGGATTAGCATTAACAATTCTTCCAATTACAGTGTCTCTCTTCCGCGGAGTCCATATTTTATCTTTTGCACTCCACATAAAATATTGAGGAAAATCTTTATACAGTAAATTTAGATGTTTGGCCCTTTCGTTATGGAAATTCATGACAAAAAATTCTGTTAACATTGTTTTCGAAGCCAACTTTTGTGTACTTTTGAACGAAACATACTGATAGTTAGGTATGTGTAATTGCAAGGTAATAACTGCCGGATGTATTTCGCTCATTGGAAAACCAAAAAGTCGCCAGGCTGATTCGGGAGCTGCTATCCATCTACCACATTGAAATTGTCTAATTTCGTCAAAACAGGTTGAATCAGAGTTTTCAGTAACATTATATGCTATTCGATCATGTCCCTTGTAAATATATTTATACAAGTATTTAACTAATTTTATATCCGAACAAATTTCCACATTAATATGACAGTCAAATTTTGCAACTAAATATGGAGAATACGGTATGGCCCAACGATTATCTAAGATTTTCTTCCTAATCAAAACTTTTTTGCCATCCTGTCGTCTTCTATAGTTAGGATATGAATTTTTCCCATGTGATGTAACGTCACAGAAATCTTTAGGGTAATGATTCCTACATTTTCCATCTTTCATACATACATTATTGATGTTTAATGCACCACAGGGACCGTGCATCATATGCTTAGTAACTAACTGATAAAGATAAGGAGATTCATTTTGATCTGGTAATTCGGCACTTATATATCTATCATATGCATCTGAAGACCGAATTTTATATCTTTCTTTCATTATTAAGAGCCAATGTACATGAGGAAGCCCTCTTTTCTGAAATTCAATAACATATGTATAGGCCTCAACTTCTCCAAAAATTTGTTTGTTTATCAATTCATCTTTCAGTTCATCTAGTTTAGCTTTAAAAACTCTAACTAATAGATCGGGTCGATCCTGTGGTAATTCATGTGGAAGTTTATTTTCGCTAATTTCAGGCCAATTTGGATTGCATGTCATTGTTAAGAAAAGATCGGGTTTTCCATATTTTTGAACCAATGACATTGCATCCATATATCTTTTATGCATATCTCTAGGACCTCCTATAAATGACGCCGGCAGCAGAACACGTTGACCAATTTTGCTGGCGTCATTCTCACCTTGTATCCCCAAGCTGTCAACTATACCCTAAA
The DNA here is from genome assembly GCA_963669365.1 of Verbascum thapsus. Lineage (NCBI taxonomy): Eukaryota > Viridiplantae > Streptophyta > Magnoliopsida > Lamiales > Scrophulariaceae > Verbascum > Verbascum thapsus. The sequence continues at coordinate 12,902,668 of OY770109.1, forward strand.
GAGACTCCATCCTAGCATGCTTTTGGTGTTGTTCTTTACGAAAGTAGTCAACCCTCTGTGTTTCAACTTTTACGTACATGTCATTAAGGTATTGTTGTAGTAGCCTACCAGTGTGCAATAATATGGATCTTTTGTTGTTACGCATTTGAAGTCTATAACAATAATATTCTCGTGCAGACACTGAGGCTCTTTTTGCCAAATTTTGCTCAACAGCTACAAATATAATATAGATGAATATAGAATTTGAGAGGGCAATATAAAATATTTGAGATCATCAAATATCATTACAAACAGACAATTTGTAATAGATTTACCTTTTGCCTCCGTATGTAATAGTTGAGCTGCTGAAGATGCATATAAAGGAAGCGCAGAATGCGAACCTTCACAGCATTCCATGAACTCTGTGGTATTCGTTATTTCTGAAGGTCTTTTCCGTTTAATACCGACATGCCACCCAGGTTCACCTCTAGGAAATAGTATAATATATTGTAACGGATCATATCAACCGTAATAATATTCAACTTTCTGACTATGACCAGATTTTGTAAACTTGAATATCACGAGGTTGAGATTGATTGGGTTCGTCTGTATCCTTCCATATTGCTGCAATCTGATCTACTGTTGGGAGATTATGTGTATTTTGATTTATTCCGGGGTCTGCTCTTAGAACAATTTTATATTCACTTAAATCAGAATATTCGCGTAGATTACGAAAAAAGGCTGAAAATGGATTACTCTTAAGAAGTTTAAGTAGCATTAAAATTACTTCCTCATTTAATTTATCTGACACAGCTAGTCGATTATAGACCTCATTTTCAGTATCAAAAAAATACAGCTGTAAATTTTTTCCTTTTCCCTCAGTTGGAATAAGATCATTGATAAAGTGATATACCATTCCCTGCACTTTAAAGGTGTACACGTTCTTATCGTTTCGACAAAGGTCCCTATCATATGTGACTCCGAAGGAAGTAAAAGCAAAAGCATTATTGTAAGTACGAATATTGGCTCTAAAGTGCACTGATAATTGAGAAGAACCCAAAAGTAAATTGCGCAATTCCGGAGGTACATCTGTGGACGAAAGTGATACTTGTCCACTTGAGCAACAGAACCCCGGTGGTTCACGATAAAATCTAATTGCGCCACAATATTTGCAAGAAGGTGCAGCTGGTAGGTGCCATGGCTGTGTTCCAATTGAAGCTAAACGACGTAAACCACATAAATTTGATTTGTTTTAGTGAAGTTCTCTGCGCATAGGCAGCTCTACGTTGTGAGTTTTTGTTGTCCCTTTTCTCATTAGACATTGCATTATAAAGCTGACGCTGTTTTTTATTGCACCTAATTCGTTTAGATTCCTCATCACTTAATGGTGCATGATCAGATTCATTTGTATATGTTAAACCGTCCATAGGCAAAATATTTTTTGTATAGCGAAACTGTTGAAATCTCATAATTTTGGGAAGATATATTCTTCCTTATTTATGCCCGATTTACTTTCTATTCCTATTCCTGATTTGTAGACAAGATCCCTAGAAATCTGAGATTATGTTTTCTTTCTCTAATAAGCATATTGGCTACAACCTGGTGATGTACAGAACAAAATAAGTAGAAATACAAGAAGTTGATATCTTTTCTTCCGTGGATGTAGGTTGTTTATAACCGAACCACGTTAAACTCTTGTCTCTTTTATGATCATTACTTAAATTTCGCATGGTACCAGAGCAGGTTTAAATTTTTCACCCAAATATGGCAGATAGCATCACTAGTTCTGCTTCTGAAACTCTCCAAAACGAGAGGGAAAATACACCTAATCTAGGTTCAGTCGGGTTCGATAACTCATCCATTCAAGTTACTGTTGAAAAATTGAATGGCAACAATTACAGGGAATGGGCACAATCCATGAAACTGATCATTGATGGAAAAGGGAAAATGGGTTACCTCACTGGAGAAACAAAGAAACCCGCCTCCACCGACACAGCCTCTCTACAAAAATGGAAGTCTGAAAACTCCATGGTCACGGCGTGGCTTGTAAATTCCATGAAACCTACGATAGGAAAAACATATCTATTCCTACCGACGGCAAAGGATGTTTGGGATGCAGTCCGAGAGACTTATTCTGACGTTGAAAACGCCTCCCAAATCTTTGAAATCAAAACCCGTTTGTGGCAAATGAAACAAGGAGAAAGAGGAGTCACTGATTATTACATGGAAATGACGGGCTTGTGGCAAGAAATTGATTTAAGCATAGAAGAGGACTGGGAATGCCCGGGTGACAGCATTCGATATAAGAAACGAGTCGAAAATGAGAGAGTATTCGAATTCCTAGCAGGCCTTAATCGCGATCTGGATGAGGTGAGAGGAAGAATTCTCGGTCGACGTCCTCTTCCAACAATCAGAGAAGTGTTTGCTGAAGTTAGACGCGAAGAAGGAAGGCGCAAAGTGATGCTGCAGGAGACCTCTTCCGTAGGAAACGATTCATCAGCCTTACTCACATATGGGTCACTAAATAAATCTGGTCCATCAACTAATGGGCCCCTAAATGGATCTGATTTTGGTGGGTCGGGCCAAATTAAGCCCAATTTTAGTGGATCTGGTGCTTTAAAAATCGGGTCAGGCCCAAAAACTTCAAAGAAAATGCCAAAAATGCCACAAAACAGGCCATACAATTGATACATGTTGGGAGATACATGGGAAACCAGCAGATTGGAAGCCTAGACAGAATCGAAATCGAGGATATCAAGCTACTGCCAACCAGATAGAGAAAACTCAAGGGGAGCGAAACACAATATTTGGTGGGACATTTAATTATGAACAATTAGAGAAACTCTACGAATTATTCTCTACTTTTCAAGCCTCGGGTCAGTCATCCAATACTCACTCTGCTTCTCTAGCTCAAAGAGGTAATTTTGTAAGCGCTTTAAATATTACGTCTAAAAATAATTCTCCATGGATTATTGATTCTGGAGCTTCCGATCACATGACTGATGATCATCGCTTGTTTTCTACATACTCACCTTGTGCTGGTAATTTAAAAGTAAAAATTGCAGATGGGTCACTTTCATCGGTAGCTGGCAAAGGAAGTATTCGTATCTCTGACTCTATAACTCTTGATCATGTTCTACACGTTCCCAAATTATCATGCAATCTATTATCCATCAGTCAAATAACAAAAAACTCAAATTGTTCTGCTAAATTCCTTCACTCTCACTGTATCTTTCAGGACCTATTATCGGGGAAGACGATTGGCAGTGCTAAGGAGTGTGGGGGTCTTTATTACTTTAATGGTGCTACTGTAAGTGACCAATGTCACGTCGTTACTGTTGATTCTAGTTCTAGAAAAAACGATCTTTTGTTATGGCATTTTAGAATGGGTCATCCCAATTTTGATTATTTAAAACGTTTGTTTCCGACTATTTGTTCGAATAAAAGTAATTTTGATTTCCAATGCGAAGTTTGTGAACTTGCTAAACATCATCGTACGACATTCCCCAAATCAACATATAAATCATCTCTTCCTTTTGCCATGATTCACAGTGATGTATGGGGACCATCACGAATATCGAGCAGATCACATAAAAAATGGTTTGTTACTTTTATTGATGATCACACTCGTATTTGTTGGGTGTACTTATTGAATGACAAAACTGAAGTTCGGTCTATTTTTATAGAATTCCATCAGATGATTCAAACTCAATTTAACACAAAAATTCAAATTCTTCGTACTGACAATGGCACCGAGTATTTTAATCACATGTTGAAAACATATCTTCGTGAACATGGTATTGTCCATCAAAGTTCGTGTGTTCATACTCCTCAACAGAACGGGATTGCCGAAAGGAAAAACAAACACATTCTTGAAGTTGCTCGTGCCTTGCTTTTTACTACCCACATGCCTAAACATTTTTGGGGGGATGCTATCTTAACCGCCACATACCTCATTAACCGAATGCCAAGTCGGGTATTATCCTTTACTACCCCTCTAAAAAAATTCTAAGAGTATTTCCCTACGTCCCGCTTATATGCAACTCTTCCACTCAAAATATTCGGGTGTAGTGCTTTTGTACATGTCCATGCTCAACATCGGAATAAATTGGACCCTAGAGCTATAAAATGTGTATTTCTTGGTTACTCTCCGTCTCAAAAATTCTACAAATGCTACGACCCTATAGCTCGAAAAATGTATGTCAGTCTTGATGTTACCTTTTTTGAGAACACACCATACTTTTCCAAAACATCGCTTCAGGGGGAGAACTCGATTGAAGCTCATTCTTTGGAGTTTAAATTCCTTATCCCAGAATCCTCACCACAAATCGCAGACTCTGATTCTTTTACCCCCTTATCTAATCTAAATTTAGGGGGAGATGTAGAAACCCAAAAGGGTAAGGAAATTCTTGTTTACTCGAGGAGGGCCAAAAATCAAGAGAAACCCACACTCAACGCACCAAAAGGGTCTGAACCGATGATAGGCTCAAGTGAACCTATTTCCACCCAGGTAACAAACTCTGATCTGGATTTACCTATTGCTCTCCGAAAAGAGCCTCGTTCATGCACTCTTCATCCTATCTCTAAATTTATCTCATATAATAACTTGTCCACTAGATATCGTGCTTTTTCCACTAATCTTGACAGGATTCAAATTCCAAAAAACATCCAAGAAGCATTGAAAATTCCAGAATGGAAAGAAGCAGTTATGGAGGAAATCAGGGCATTAGAGAAAAATAAAACTTGGGATGTGACGGAGTTACCCAAAGGTAAAAGAACTGTAGGTTGTAAATGGGTTTTTACAGTCAAATACAAAGCAGATGGGATGGTTGAACGGTACAAAGCTCGTCTCGTGGCAAAGGGGTTTACCCAAACTTATGGTATTGACTACACAGAAACTTTTGCACCAGTGGCAAAATTAAACACAATCCGGGTCCTTCTATCGCTAGCAGTTAACCTAAATTGGCCACTCCAACAATTTGACATCAAAAATGCTTTCCTCAATGGTGAACTAGAAGAAGAAGTTTTTATGACTCTACCACCTGGTTTTAGCAAAAAAGGGGAAGAAAATAAAGTCTGCAAACCTTAAACAATCCCCAAGAGCGTGGTTTGACAGGTTTGCCAAAGTCATAAGAGGCCAAGGATATCAACAAGGACAATCAGACCACACCATGTTTTTCAAAAAATCTGAAGAAGGAAAAAAGACAATCTTGATAGTATATGTGGATGACATAGTCTTAACAGGAGACGATGTGGCTGAGATGAAAAGACTAAAAGGGGTCTTATCTACTGAATTTGAGGTTAAAGACTTGGGAGAGATGAAATATTTCTTGGGCATGGAAATTGGAAGATCGAGTAAAGGCATCAGCGTTTCCCAACGGAAATATGTAGTTGATCTTTTAACTGAAACAGGGATGTTAGGTTGCAAACCAAGTGATACTCCCATTGAAGCAAAAATTACTAATGATGGACACAATGTCGATAAGGAGAGATACCAGAGATTAGTAGGAAAACTAATCTATCTATCACATACCAGACCGGACATTGCATTTGCCGTAAGTGTAGCCAGTCAACACATGCAATCTCCAAAGGAAGCTCACTTAGAAGCTGTGTACAAAATTTTAAGATACCTCAAAGGTTCTCCTAGAAAAGGGTTATTCTTCAAGAAATATGAAGGACGAGGGATAGAGATTTTCACAGATGCTGATTGGGCAGGATCAATAGACGATAGGAAATCAACTACTGGGTATTGCACCTTTGTATGGGGAAATCTTGTCACTTGGAGAAGCAAGAAGCAAAACGTGGTAGCCAGAAGTAGCGCCGAGGCCGAGTTTAGGGCAGTTGCACAAGGCATGTGTGAGGGATTATGGTTGAAGAAATTGTTGGAAGAACTTGACATTACAATAGGAATACCCATCAAACTTTATTGCGATAACAAAGCAGCTATTAGCATCTCGCTCAATCCAGTCCAACATGATCGGACTAAACATATTGAAGTGGATAGACACTTTATCAAGGAGAAGGTCGAGAAAGGGATTATTTGTATGACCTATGTCCCTACTAAAGATCAAATTGCTGACATTTTTACAAAGGGCCTGCCAAGACAAAGCTTCGATAGCTTCATCAGCAAGTTGGACATGATTGACATCTATAATCCAACTTGAGGGGGAGTGTTGAAATCTCATAATTTTGGGAAGATATATTCTTCCTTATTTATGCCCGATTTACTTTCTATTCCTATTCCTGATTTGTAGACAAGATCCCTAGAAATCTGAGATTATGTTTTCTTTCTCTAATAAGCATATTGGCTACAACCTATATAAAGGTGGTGATGTACAGAACAAAATAAGTAGAAATACAAGAAGTTGATATCTTTTCTTCCGTGGATGTAGGTTGTTTATAACCGAACCACGTTAAACTCTTGTCTCTTTTATGATCATTACTTAAATTTCGCAGAAACTAATAGTAACAGTACGCGATTCACCACGGAGAAATTAAACTACAGGAAATATACAAAACCTAGAGTAGGATAAACAGGTTGGGCTAACCCCAAAAAAAAAAGAAAAACCAAAAATAGTTTGAACGAAGGAAAATAGTTTAGTAAGAAGTGAGAAATATACAGTCAAACACTGAAATATAAAAAACTGAGAAAAAAATTCCCAGGACCTAACAGAAAAGATATGAAATTACCTGAAGTAGGTATACCTTGCAGTTATAATAAAGGTAAAGCTGGAAGGCACAGCAATCTGCAATCTGCAATTTGTCAGATTTGAGAAGCATACATTTTAAGTTGTTTGCATTCTGTGATCTAAGCAAAGAAAAAATGAAACATAAATTTAAAAACTCCCCTGAGAAAAAAAAAAAATTTACCTGAAATATTTATACAGGCAGTGGTGAAAGGCAGAAGAAGCTAAAGTGTATAAGTTGCAAATGAAACCTGAAAGCATATATTTTCATTACCGTAATGAAACAACAGTTGAAGTTTGAACATAACTACATAGAATAAAAGCTTAGCATATTTCGGTAAGAATTGAATCAATGCTGTGAAGACCTCCAATATATTAAGTTAATATCTGGTTTTGAGGTTACGATAAGAAGAAAGACCTGAAAATATACTTCACTTCCACTAAAAAAATTTCAAACAAAGGAATCAAAAAACAGCAGTGTTCTCAGTTCATAATTACAACGTTAACCCTTTTTTCCAAACTTCATGACCTCAATTTGTTTGGACTATTAACAAAATAGAATAGGATAGATAGAAATAAAAGTATAGACCAGAAAACAAGAAATACTGTATTTATTTCTCAATATATTCAAGAAAAAAGGCTGAAGAGAAAAGGAAAGGCAGGGTTCAGTTCAACGATTTGAACTGATGAATTCAGAACAATATTCTGATGAATTGTGGACAATGTTTCTGACTCTCATTTGGTGTACATATTTTAAGCATAATTTGTTGTTTTGGATTGAATTTTAATGCAGAGAAATATAAGAAAAATATTGATGCAGAGAATTTGTATGAGCAATAATTAGCAAGATAAGAAGTTTGGCAAACCTCACAAACTCAATAAGCTAACCCGAAACCTTGCAGATACAAGGAGCACGTATTTCCTGCGCGAGGGCGAGAAGACATCTGGGGAAACGAAAAAGGTAAAGCAGGGCTTTTTTAAAAAGGGAAGGACAAACGGCGTCGTTTTAAAGCCCCACAACCCAAAATAAATAAATAAAACCAATAAAAATAAATGAAAAAGAAAATGGAAAAAGGGGAAAATAGCCTAAGCACCTGACGAAAAAGAGCAGCTATTGCTCTTATATATATGTATATATATATAAGAATAGAATGAGATAAGTGAGAAACAAACCATAAAATAAAGAAAAATCAAATAACAATATGATTTCTAGTTTACAAGAATGAGTTTGCACAATTAAGAGTCTTTTTAGGATTACATTTTTTTTTTCAATTATTTCACACTTAGAAGTTTTTAGTAACACCCGATAAAAAAAGGATCAGTAATATTTTCAGATTTCACATGAAAAAATGGTACTTTAGTCTGGTTATTAGGCAAAACATTTGAAAATATATTTATTTTAAGATTAAAACAATAATTGTAATTTTGTTATATTAATACACACTAGAAAACTCTCTTCTTTTTATATATCTTGACATTTTCTTTTTAACATAATTGAAATTTTATTTTATATTATATATAATCTTTTATAAAATGTGTTTCTTGTGACAATTTATAGAAAAATGAATTAAAATTAGCTCGAGTGAAAATTCATTTTTGTTTGTCTCATATTTATTTATTTTTTAAAATTTAAGAAACTTATTTGAATTGCATATTATAACTGATTAATATACAAATTTGCCTCTTCTCCACCCCAAATCCAATTTGATTATAATCGAACTGAAAAGTCCAGTTTACAAACGAAAATAAAACGTTTTTGATCTAAAAATTTTGATAACCAAAATCAATCCAGTTTCAGGCCAAACTGAATCATAAACACCCCTAATTTCTTTGATTTTTGGCATTAGAGTTATGAATTTAAATTACTAGCATTATATTGTTTCTTTTATGGTCTTTAGGGGGGGGGAGGGGGTTCAATGGGAAAATTGAATTTTTGAGGGGGGAAGTGTACAATACATTTCCTATTAAAATCTCTCACAGTGAAAAGTTTAGGAAATCACATTTTTAGTCCCCAAAGGTTGGGCCCACACTCAATTGATTTCTCACATTGTGCCATAATTTTTTGAATTTTCAAATTTGACCCCAACCAAATTTATCGTTAAAATTAATTGTCAAATTCATTAGTTGATATTTTAACTGATAATTTAGAATTTATATCGCCTTGTTTTTTATGTTTTCAAATTCTATTTTCAACTTTTTAAATCACAAAATTCAAAATAAACTTAACACACCAAATTTTCATCCAATTTTTTTCTTTTTTCAACTGTACTTTTTCAATCTCCTATATAACTACATATCAATCACATATACAAACTTTTACACATTTACCAATCAAATCAATCATTATTTTACTTTCTCTTTCATACTTTATAATTTTTTATCTATATTTCTTTATTTTTTATTCATATAATCATTACATACACAAATATTCTACACATCATCCATCAACCTATCATTATTGATTTGATATATTTTACAACTTTCAATCTATTTTAAAAACATAAAGAAACAACTATCATTTTCCACACAAATTTTCAAAGTACACAATTCCCTATAAAATTTCAAAATTTCATCTTAAAAACATAAACAAACAGAGCCTTTGTGTTTGAATGACGCGTAATATTGATTAAAAATATTACATAACATTAAATATAATCTATATTTCAGTGCATTAAGGTCTGTATACTCCCAGGATTTCTCGCATTGTGCCGTAATTTTTTGAATTTTCAAATTTGGCCCCAACCAAATTTATCGTTAAAATTAATTGTAAAATTAATTAGTCGATATTTTAACTGATAATTTATAATTTTTTTCTGTTTGAATGATACGTGATATTGATTAAAAATATTTTGACATTAAATATAATTCATAATTCAGTGCATCAAGGCTCATATTCTCCCAAAAACACAATCAACATTACTAACAGAGTCACGATAAATTTTGAACGAAAAAATTTAAATTATACCAAATGTGAGAATGTGTAAAAGTAATGGGGCCCACAACGTGAGAATACTGTAACGTTAATGATCAAAATTGAAAAGAGCAAAATATTGGGGGGCCAAATTGAAAATATTCTTATAGTACTTTTTCTATATAACTCCACTAAAACCATCTCCAAATCCCAATTTCCAACTATAGAGCAGAAAAAATTTACTTCTATAACTGCAGAATTTAGGGCATTTTGGGGAGCCACATTACAGTTATTGTCTCTTAATCTTCGCCTGAGGTTTGCTTCTATGCGTTATCTTCTTAATTCTTGTTCGATAAATTTTCTTGTATTGGTGTTTATCTTCCCCCCTTTCTAATTATTTTTGATGTAGAATTTCGTTTTTATGTTTACCTTGTCTTTCATCGATTCATCCGGTTTTGTGTTCTTTTTCTGTTTAATTGATATGGTAATCGAATTTGAAGATTTTTTTCCTTATTCCCTGGCATGCATGTACCCTGGTTACCAATTTTCAGGGTTTATCTAACAATTTATTTTTCAGTAGAAAATAATTGGTTCGAAATAGAGATAGAAGGCATACATGAATTTAATTGGGTTAGAACACCAATTTCAGCTCCATTTGTAGGCTGTTTTTAATTATTGTTACATAATTCACACTTTGCTGTGAATTTCTCGTATATATATTATTTGTCAGTAATAATAAAATCTTTTCTTGGAAAGGCACTCCTAAATCTGAATGAATCCTAGTGAATTGTGTTTACCTGTAAATATGTGATGCGAAAGTTAATGTTTATGTAAAAGAGTTATTTTGATGATATATCATTTTACTGCATAGTTGATTTCGCTTTTGGTGATTTTTCAGGTCCATATATCCTGAGGAATCGTGTAGTCTGTGTGTCAGGTATGTCTCTCGCAGAAGTAGAGGAACTTGAGGAACCCGAATTCAAGTGGGGTAGAAAGAGGGGCATTGGAGGAAAAAAGAAAGACGTCCAGTTTTATGAGTCCTTTACTTATGATGGGGAGGATTATGCTTTATATGATTGTGTATATATGTACAAGCAAGGGGAATCTGAACCCTATATCGGGAAACTTGTTAAAATTTGGGGAAATGCTGATAATTCCAAAAGGATCAAGGTTCAGTGGTTTTTCCAGCCGTCCGAAATTTCTTATTATTTAAGAGATGCAGAGGTTCTAGAGAATGAAATATTTTTTGCTTCGGGTGCTGGCACTGGTCTTGCGAATCTCAATCCTCTGGTAATTTTTGAAACTTTATTTACATGTTACTCCCTCCAACACATTTGTTTTTGGTAAATTTTTCCTTTACATTCAATTTTGTTTTACTGAGTACTGAGTAGTGGTTTGTTACTTTAACAGTTGGTAAAAAAGACACAATTATTCAGAACATACTGGATGGAGAGGGTTTTGTTAGTTAGCTTGACTAGATTAGTCAATGTGTTAGTTTCCTCTAATAAGTATGCTCTCTTTAACAATGTTTCACCTAGATGCTAAGAGTAAAACAATCATGTCTTAATTATTTCAACTTTTTTGTTCATTCTAGTGAATAAGGTGGTGAATCGTTTGAGCCTTATCATTTACTTATTTATTTGTTTACTGATGGCTAGCCCTTGGGTGGACGTCAAACAACATTATATATGAGTTTAACTTCAACTTGTAAGTCTTTTTTCTTTTTCTTGTGGGGGAGGGGTTCTGAACTTACTGCACTACATAGAGTCGAACACTGGCTGTAGTTTGTCCATCTACATCGGGCTTGAGAATCCTCACAGAGACATCTTGCTTGTAGCTTTGGAATGACTCAAAAGAGAGTTGCTAGCACCATAATATAACCTGTAGGGCTAAATGAGATGTGATGAGGTCTTAGAGTATATGTGGTGAACTTGATTTCGATGACATAAAAAGTTTGAGTTTGGATGATTTTATCCTTTCAAGAGTGAACATTGCATATAAAAAGGAACATAAAGAATGAAAAGGTCAACAAATTGATATTACTGACGATGGTTATCGTCTCCAGGTTTAGGATATGGGCATTTGGTTGGATAGGCCAAAGAAATCAGTGATGAACAGAAGGTTCATGGAACCCAGAATAATATGGCAAGATAGGTAGTGGAGCTATTTCCTCACAAAGCATACTAATATTGAATCCGAACTCCCATGAGATCATCCACAAACGGGAGGAGCTACAAATTTAGGATTTGACCAATTGCTGTCAATACATAGGCACACAATCAAAGATACACAATGATAAAAGATAAAAGCCCACATAAGCATGTTCTCGAGTAAATGTTTTTAAGCTTGCGTAGACTTGGAAGCAGTGAAAGAATTAGTTGCATATATATAGATATTGAAGGCTGAACGTGTAAATTTGATACTGACTATGATCTTCCATGAGATCATTAACAATTGGGAGAAGCAAAATGAGACCAGGATTTGGCCGAAAAAGAAGCAAGGCTTTAGATACCATAACCGATATGACTTTCTGTGTTTATGTCAACACATGTTTCTTTGAAAGAGTTAAGGTAAGATGTTGTCAATTAGAGGTCGCGTTTTGTTATTACACCTTTTTGGAGTATTAGTATTGAATTTGGACTTAGTTCATGTTCGACTTTTGCCATTTTGTGTTGGTTGGCCAACTTAGAATCCCTACTAAGGTGTACTTTCATTAAGTTTTGTTGTTGGCACAAATCGTGTCTAAAGAAAATGAACTATCAGAGTGCTCTAAGTGTGCCTTATTAACTTGCGCTGAAAAAGACCCCAAAATTATTATCCTTTTGCGCTTGAATGGGATTGTAACTATCTGAGTAATGTTGTAAAGAATGTTGAAAATTAGTCAACATAAATGAGGATAACATAATCATAATGTAAATAAATAATACTCAAATATAATTATGCATAGTAACTAACACAATACATATTATTTGAACTATTACAAACAAATATGAGTACTCAGTTAAATATGTGATAAACATAAGATAATTAATTTAAAATCATGGTCATGTATGATAAAAATTAATGTTACACACACTTGTACACTATGATATATAAATTAATATTATATGAATTATTACGATATGTATGTACATATAATCTTATCTTTTGTTTAATTGTTAGTTTCGGTTACTACATATCATAATCCATGATTTTGAGAAATAATAATAGAACTTTCTTTCTAAGGAATAATTATTCCTGGATGAGAAATGAGTTTTTCGAGTTTTACTATCTATGGACTCTTCAATCTCACTTGTCTTGGATTAGAAGTGAGTTCAAAAAAGTGGGAAATTCTTTCCTGGTCACGGATGAAACATGTTTTAAGAGTGGCCGGTTGTCTATACACAATTATACGGACATTTTTTGACAAAGCACTAGATGACTCTCAAGTTATAACATTATTATTGGTTCTAACAAGGGAAACCTATGGGCCGTCGTGTTCCCTTCCCACCTCACGAATTCATTTTTGATAGTAATACCTTTGATGGGCTAAAGTCACCTTAAAGAACTAATGGAAGTTTCCACAAGGTAATCCCTAGACAAGATTGAACAATGAGAAATCTAAGCCCTTGTCAAAAGTATAAAAATGAAGCTACTCTGGGGGAGCTATCTAGAATTCTTATTTTTTTTTATATTAATTTCAATTTCTCGTAGTCTATATCCGTATATCAACCCATAGCAGGCGTCTTTCTCTTGTTAATCGTGATGAGAATATTCCATCTGAGTCTTTGACTCTTTTGCAAGTATTATCATGTGATGCTATCAAATCAAGTACGGGGAAAATATCAAACAAGCTTAACTCCCTACTGCACACGTATGCTTGTATTATGTATATACATATATATTATTTGTAGTACACATCAATACAAACAAACTTCTAGAATGTTATCAGAAATCTTGCCATCGAATGGCATTGTTGTTCTTGGGCCACCCCTGAACAAAATTTCGCTGCAAAATGAGCCATCCAAACGCCCCTTATCTGTTTGTCTATCATTTCTAATGGAGTAAAAGACTTGTAGAGCGGACTAATGATTTTTTCTGGAATATCTATTTTGATTAAGGAGTACTTCCTTGATTGTTACTATCTTTTACTTGCTTCTCCGATGATGTACGCATGTATAGATTGCTATAATCTTTTGGTGTACCGTGTACGGAATCACTCCCTTCATGCCATTAACTGGAACATTTGCCTTAAAAAAATAGTTTTTTCTCTTTTTTGATGGTAATACCACATATCTACTCTAAGTAAATTGAATTAGAATTTTCCATGTATCCGTTAATCAAATCAGGAAGCTATCGCTGGCAAATGCAATGTTGTCTGCATTTCCACGGACAGTAGAAACCCACAACCTTCGGCTGGAGAACTTCAAATGGCAGATTTCGTCTTCTACCGAGTTTTTGATGTTGGCAGCTGTACAATATCAGATCAGATGGGTGATACAGTTGGCGGGCTTGAAGGTTGCTGCTTTATTTACATTTTGTAGTTTTATGTATTCGGGACTCGTATAAGACGAATCATGCTTCACATTGTTGTTACAATGACTGCGATTATTTCCATCTCTCACGCCTTTGTTTTTCTCATTGTTGTCACAGTTAAGTTTGTATTCAACAGAAAAGAGACTGAAACTACTCTTGATATTCCAAAACTGGATTGGACCAGCAAAGATCAGGAGAGGAATGCAATTGCAACTAAAGAAACACCAAGCCATACAGGTAAGAACACGCCTGAACAATTGAACAACCTTAAAGCGGATGAAAATGGTCTTCGAATATTTGAAAAAGAATCAGATGTGAAGCAATTGCAAGTCGAACATGAAAGTTTACTTGGAGAGACAAAAAGAGTGGCATTAAAAAAGGAGCCAAAACCTGAATTGAAACTTTCTCCTGCTGTTGATGTTAAGTCTAGTAAAAATAAAGAAGCTATAGGCATGACCATAGAGAAGAACAGCACTTTGGGTGCCAAAAATGTTGGTTGCAAAGTTAATGGTGAGAGTGATAAAGTTGAAAACATAAAGTCTCATGTTAATCAGGTTCGAGTGGAAAAGCGAGTCAAATCTGCAAGTAAATCTGATAACTTAGAAGATACACCATTAAAGAGGGCAAAGGTTGATGATACAGTTACATCGTCAAGGGTAAAAGACATAAATGGTGTCCAGAATTTGACTATTCCTGGAAATGATGCGCTTGCGGAGAATCTCTTGACTTGTACTACTTCATCCAATGCTAAAAATTCTGCTGGCTCTGAAAAAGATAAAAGAAATAGGAGTGCTTCTAGAGAAATGCCATCACCAACCGATGTTGTTTCTCCCAATGAAGCACTAAAGCCATTAACAACCAATACTTCATCTAATGGAACTCCTAAATCAGGATATACTAAGGATATAGAGGGGCCTAGGCAAGCTACAAAATTAGTTAAAAGTTCTAGTTCTTCAATGAAAAGAGCGTTGAAGACAAGTGCTGATTTGTCAAAAGAAAACCCGGCCCCCAAACATCATGATGGCCATGCGAATAAGGATATAACATTAGCTAAAGATGCATGTCCTACGGATGGACAACCAAAGAAAAGGAAAGTCGACCCTAATGACAATAACACTAATAAGAAATTGAAGGAGAAAATTTGTTCACATGAAGACAAAAGTTCACCAATGCTTGGAACTTCTTATGACGATAAGGCGAAAGCAAAACTTGACAAGAGCTCATCGAAGGAGTGTCATAGCGAGAAGGCGCCCAAGCTTTTAACATCTAAAGACAATGTTGGGAAAGTTGAACCAAAAATATTTGAAGTCACTCGAAGACCAATTGTTGTAAGTTTAGCCTCAAGACTTATTACATTCTTTGAAAGTTTATTTGATCAATAATTTAAATGGATGTGGTTACGGATGTGATAAAAAATAGAGGTTCCTTTATATACATCATGGTCTAATACAAGGAAATTTATCAATACTCATCTTGATCACTTTGCTCTTAGATGGACAAGATTGTAGGGGCAAATAAGAATGAGCTTTGGCCAAATGGTCGTGACTCTCGTAATTACAATTGAATATCCACATTGAGTTGCAAGGGCGTTTGGCAATGGAATTCAAAATGTCTTTTTAACTATCATGCTTTACATAACCGTTTGGGTATTTAAGTTAGATCACATTAGGGGTTTTCAAATGCGATAATAAGCATTTGGTATAAGCAATGTTTAAAAAGGTGTGTATGGGATGCGCGGCACCCGAGGCAAGCTCGAGGAGGGGTAATGCCAAAAACTCCCGGGGCAATGGTGGGGACGAAATTTCGCGCTACTCCCCATGAGTGTGTGCACTTTTTTGTGCCCCAAGCATGGGGCATACGCCCAATGATGTATTAGCAAAAAAAATTAAATTTTGATTCTTTAAAGTTAGTCAACCCTGTTTCTAGTCCAATCTAGATGTGTCTATTATTTTATTAAGAAATTCAAACCCTCAACTATTCATTTAAGTTGAACAATTAAAAATCATCTCAAGTTCATGTCAAAAATTTTAAAAAGCTTTTTAAGATTTTCAACAATCATTCACCTCTTTTTTCCACGCACGACACATTAGAACTTAGTCTTCCTTTTGAGAAATTTTCATCCAATAACAAAGTTTTGTTATTTTTCTCTTTATTATTCTTCCAGAAAACTTGGAGTTTCAAGTGTATCTTTTGATATTTTTTAATGTATTTATGTCATGCGTAAGAGAACTTTAGCTTGCATGGTGAAATATTTTTATTTTAGAAGTTTATCTATCAACTTCATGTTAAAATATATCTATTTTAGAAATTTATGAACTTCATTTTTCTTTTGAAGTTTTGAATTTGCCGCTAATTTAGATCAAACTTATATGTTTTATATATAGATATATTATTAATATTAAAATAGAAAATTCATGGGGCATATACCCATGCCTCGGGGCTTACGCCGTGCCTGGGACATGGAAAGGCGTGAACGCCACGCCTGACGTCTTAGTCTTTATAAACAATGGGTATAAACTAAAAGTTCAAGCTTTTTGATCAACCACAAATCTAGATTATTCTTTCATCAATTTTAACTAATCAATTATTGTGAAAATCAATAAAAAAAGACCAACTCTTGTAGTATCTATTTTCCAATTGTTGGGGAAGATCATTCTAAGACCTATTGGTCATTAGGAAAATCTCCTTGAATTGATAAACTTGGTCAAGAGGACTATGTGATTTTAGGGACAAGTGAAACTTGAGTATGTAACTAAGAGTTTCGTTTCAATGTTGTAATGCTACTCGAGGATGATAAGGAAAGAGTCCACACTTAATTACGTCAAACGCTATTTATAGAATCTAGATGGCCATATTTCAAAAAAAAAAAGAAGGAAGAATTCTTTGGTTTTGTACTAGGTTTTCAAAACCTATGGACATTACATATTGTTTTAGGAATGTTAGTAAGATGTTTTTGGTTAAACGGAGAATGTGTCTAGATGTAAGGATTTATGAGTTTGGATTTTTATTTCGTACTATAAACCTCATGCATTTGGTTGCATAATGTTGAACGACTTCAAGTGTGTAGTCTCTTATTCTTTCATTTGTGTTATTTCCAATTACCATGATCGAATTGAGATTCACCTGTCGAAATTCAAATCCCGATCCTACAACAAATGACATACTTTATAAGTTTTAAATAAATAAGAAATAATTATTTTTGGGTGTTGTTTGAAGAGTTTTAAGTTTTCAACCTTATGTGGTATCTTGAAC
This sequence comes from Verbascum thapsus, assembly GCA_963669365.1. Lineage (NCBI taxonomy): Eukaryota > Viridiplantae > Streptophyta > Magnoliopsida > Lamiales > Scrophulariaceae > Verbascum > Verbascum thapsus. The sequence goes on from OY770109.1 coordinate 12,920,011, forward strand.
GGCTCGTTCAAACTTTTTTCATTGCAAAATTCTATACATCTTGAACGGCTTGTTTAATCCTATGGAAAACCATACGCTCCCTCCATACTAATACAAATCTCCACCAGTCCTAATTGACTTGACCATATACTTTTCTCTTTGCAAAAATCTATGGCTATGTTTGTTTATGTTTTTAAGTTAGAATTTTGAAAATTTCTCGGGAATGGCGTACCATCGAAATTCGTGTGAAAATGGTAGGTGTTTGTTTATGTTTTTAGAATTAGGTTGAAAATTGTAATGTGTCAAATCAATGATGATTGGTTGATGTTTAATGATTGAATTAGTTGTTTTTGTAATGATTATTTAAATAAATAAATAAATATATATATATATAAGTGTGTAAAATAATGTATATATTAATTGTAATTGATTATTGTGTATAATTATTGATGTGTTGATTGATAGGTAGTTAGTATTAGAGATTGAAAAAGTAGAGTTGAAAAAAGGAAATTGAGATGAAAATTTGGTGTGTTAAATAGATTTAAGATTTTGTGATTTGAAATCTTGAAATTGAATTTCAAAAACATAAACAAACATAGCCATATATCTTGAATGGTTCGCTTAATCCTATGGAAAATGTAATTGATTTATGTAAATATTGTTTCTTGAATCTTGTCATAAGTTCAACATTAAGTCATAATCCAATCCTTAATCGCCACCACCTTAGTGAGAAATTAGGAAATTTGCTCCGGTGGAATAAAGTTTTCTCAAAGGGTTAAGCCTTTGGTGGCAAGGGGAGATAGAAAAGTCAATGGATAATGACTTAGGGGTGGCAAAATGGGTTCAAAACCATGGTGCCAACCCAATTAAACTAGTTTGGGTTAAGTTGGTTCTTAATTTGTTCAAACTTGATTCCAAGTTGGGTCCAACTAAATTTCAAGTTAGACCCAAATTCGTTGCCAATAATCTAAATTTCAAAGAACAAAATGCAAGGTATTGAGTTGGGTTGGGCTTGGTTCCTGGTTTGAGTTTGGTTCCCTTTCGGGACCCATTAAGAACCTAACCCATTTAAAAACCAACCCGTTGGAATCAAACCAAACCCAGCCCGCTCATTTGCCACCCCTAGATAATATCGAAAGAGGTGGAACGATAAAAATAGGGAGTCGTTGAGAAACAAAGGAGGAACAAGAATTGATTTGGGTTTGAGGAGTAATAGAAGAAAGACAAATAAAAAGTGCGATGGTCATAGAAGAGGTGAGTCATTGCAGTGGTGATGTGGCATGTAGTGAGCATTGAAGAAATGAGTAGGGCTTGGGATGCGTGGATATTGCTTTAAGAAAGAGATCAAGAGGATGTGGAACGTAGATAATTAATGTGATTAAGGACATTAGTGATCATGCATTATACATGGGAATGTGATATGTGAATTAAGGCGACGCATCATTGTTGGCAACAATTTAATATGATGATAATTGCTTTGAAGAGGTTAATTATTTGTCTTTGTAGTTTAAAAAATAAGTATTTTACGGAATATAGTATCTGATGCTAAACTATTTACACCAATTCTTTATTATTAGAAAGAGCATGAATTCATGATCTCCTCGAAGAAATTCTTGATCAAATTGATGTTTTACAACCAATGTATCTATAAGTCGAGTGTATGGTTTGCTTGTTGAATACCTACAGTGTATCTCGTGATTGGAATTTGCTAAATTTCATTTAGTTTAAGATATAAGGAGTGTTTGCAAACTCTAATGATTACGGAGAAGTAATTGTAAGTCGAAAAAAAGCAAGAATCAGTTAAGTGGGTAGTGTCTGCAAACACAAACAAAAAGTGAAAAAAAGGTTGGTGATTTACAATCAATGTATATTGATAACTTGATTGTATGATTTGCTTGTTGAATACCGTATATGACTTGTGATTAGAGTTGTAATCTTTTTATGATGTTCATTAGCTGTAATCTTTTTGCATTTAATCCCTTCACCTTATTGGTCATCTTCTTAATTAGAGAACTGAGGAGCCAGGGACAAGGTTAGGCTGCATAAGCTCTAGTGTGAATGCAGCAATCATTTTCTAGGATACAATTCTATCTCAAACATCTGTAAATGAAAAATTTGTTTGTTTTGACATTCATGTTTCATAAATGGTTGAAATTAAATTTTGGTGGTTCTGAAGGACACTCCAACCGGATACTAATGGTGTTGTGCAGTCTGATAAAAGAAGTAGTATTTTGATCATTTTACAGCAGCCATTGTAGCCCTAAACTAACCCTATAAAGAGATAACATCTCTCTTCTGGTCATATCCTATAACACATTTATATAGAAAAATTAATTCATCATGCTCCCATGTTTATTTCCCTTTTATTATGTTAATGTAAATCTGGTATTTTCTCTGTGATTTTTCATTTTATTGGTGTTTTGTTCCTAATATACGCATCCTCCTTTGTGCATTCCTGTGCTAATCCTGTGGCATTCCTTATTTGGTGTGGTAAAATTCTCTTTTAATGCTGTTTGTTCTGGTTGCCTTGCAGGAAAAGAATAAGTGGATTAAATTGGTGAGTTCCATCATTTGTTCACAAGTTTCATAGATTTGTCTCCTCCACATCAAAGATAAGTTGGTCGATTATGGACTTCCAATTTGACAATGCCCTATTTTCTTTTTGATAATTGTGATGTAATGAATTGTTCGTGAAGACAAATGAAATTGAAGGTTGCGTGTCTTTTGGTGTCATTTTAATTGGAAAATGCTCGACTGTTGGTGATAATAGTTTAATTTTCTTTGATTTTGTATGTAGTGACATATTGCAATACTATCTTCATGCAATGATCAGTAGTTAGGGGTTGTGGATCATACTGTTTTGAAGAACTTATCACTAACGGTCTGGCATTTTCCTGAATAATTCTCTTAACAATCATTAGTTCTAGAACTAGAAGCAATCTTTTGCAGTTGAGTCAATGTTTTAAACATAAAATCTAAATTGATATCCCTTACATATCTATATTAATCCGTAGTTGATGATTGTTAGGGTAGTCATATAGTTTTGCTCTTATATTCTTTATTTATTGCTTCTTCTCCAGCCCTGGGAGGAAAGAATGAAGACTGCTCATGATCAAGGGAAATTAGTTTTGCTCCAGAATTTGGATCCAGAATATACTTCCGGAGAGGTAGAGGTAAGATCATCCCACTTCACATGATTCCTTTTCTCCGTTTCAACATCGGGGGTTTCTTGCAAGTTGTGCTGGTAATGATTTGTTATTACATGTCCGAGTCAATAGTGCTATTTTATATGTTTTGCTGTTTACTTCTAAACAGGAAGGCTGAAGCTTTGCTAGTTTTATTAATGTCGAGTTTGGTTGGTAAACAGTTTTCGCTCTTTCTATAGTTTGGATGGATGTTAATGTGTATCATGTTTGAACTAATTTGTATTTCAGCTACCAATTAAGTCGTTACTGTTTCTTGTTTATTATCCCATATGACCAGCTTTTCCTTGGAACTTCTCTCTCCCATAAAGGTGGGAGGTGATTTTACAGGCGGGTTATACTTCATCTTGCGCATCTTTTTCATTATTATACTATAATATGATTATATGGTGATATTTCCAGGACATTATTTGGTTTGCATTCAAGGAAAACTGTACAGCTAAAATGTTACAACATACTGCTTGTTCTAATCCACACTCTGGTATGTAGATCAATACAAGGTGCATTGTTTCTATTAGTTGTTTTTTTGTTATTCAAACAAAACAATTTGAATTCATAGTATCTACGTCCTCCTGGACCCGTTCCTCTTCTCACACTTCAATCTATTTCGGTATTCGAATGATATTTGTTTTCTGTCCTGTTGAATTTGTGTTGCAGGTCAAGCTTTTGTTATATTTAACTCGCGGGAAGCTGTAGATAGAGTTTTGCAAAAACTGGATGATCGATGCTTAGTATTGCCAAATAAGAGGTGTGTGCCATTTTGATCTACTTTCATTGCTTAAAGAAAGCATGAGTGTCTAAGATAATCCTGTTTACAGGCCTCTGGTAATTTCGACTGGAATTTCTCCGAAATTCAAGAAGAATACTACATTTGTAGGTCATTTGGCTATTGACAAAGCTAGGCGCCAAATACAAAGGGAAATGGTAATCCACTCTAAAATGTAGACGAACTTTAACATGGAGTTTTTTGGCTTTCTTTCTAATTCCTTGTTTTTCCTCCCATTTATGCATTGTCCAGAAAGAAGCAGTATCTACTTCTCATTACTCCCAGAATAACACAATTGAATATGAGATGGCAATGTCCTGGTGCTTATTGCAATCAAAATCTGATAAATGGTGGGAGAAGCTTTATGAGGTGAAATCAGCTCTCTTCTGAATCTTTAAACAATTTCTTATGCAATGTTCGCTTGATTTCTCACACGTTATTGAGCTCAATTTGGTTTATGTTTATTAGCAACAAAGAAAGGAGCTAAATAAACTAACAGATAATTTGAAGTTGAAATGAACATCAAGTCCCAATGCATCAATTCTCCAGGTGAGCTATTTCATCAATTAAAATCTGGATTCTATTACGGGCGAAAATGGCCATCTGTTTTAACTTCAAATCCATATTCCAAATATTGATGGGTGTTATTTTGCTTTTCCCTTTGATGTGCATACATAACAGATATGAAATTATGTAACTGGGAAAAATCAGGCTTTCCTTCAATGTACATACAATTGGTGGTAAGCATCCTTAGATCTCTCTTTTCTTTATCATTTCTGTTTTACGGTTTCTGGGTACAATAGGAATTGTTCTAAGAGGGCCCGTTGTCTTGTGTGTGGGGTCCATGTGGGTCCTACACTCGTGCTGTCTCGTGGACCTGGAACACTGGAACTCTTATGTATCACCCGTGCGGGCAACATCTGAATGGTCAGGGGTGGCAATTTGGGTCCATTGGGTCCTAACATTTTAGCATTATAATTTCGATGGGGTTGGCTTTTAATAATATTTGGATCCAATTGGGTTTTAAATTGAGCCCAATTTGGGTCTAAATTGGCTTGATAGAATCGATTTTGAGTCCAATTTGGGTCCTTGTTGGGTCCAACAATAATGCATGAGTTTTGACATTGGACCAAATTGGACACAACCCACTTTGAACCCAATCCGACCCAATTGCCACCCCTGCCCATGTGGGTCCTACACTCGTGGACCTGGAAAACTGGAACTCTTATGCATCACCCGTTGGACGAGGGCAACATATGAATGCAATTTGATCTATTTTTTGCTGTATCTTTTGTTAATGCAGGAAAGTTGGCAATTTTTGGTTGGTAGAGGGGATATTGTAGCCAATCTTGATCACCATCTGTTGAGAAGAAGGGCAGTAATTTTGGCTTTTGCATATTAAAAATATATAAGGAATTAGGATGTGTGCCCACTTTCCCTTTCTTCTCTGTTCAAATTATGGATTCTAAAATGTTTATATAGATTGTTGATTTTCATCTAAATGTATATTATTAATCATTTACTTAGTTTTTTTTTTTTTATGAAATATCAATTATGTCGGTTAGAACTGAACCGAATCGAATGGTTCGAAATTTGGTTTGTAATTTCGAAAAATCAAAATTTCTGTTTGATTTTTGATCGAATTGATGCCCACCCCTAATGCGTCCCATTGAATAATACCAGACAAGTTAGGGTATTCTTGGTTAAACCTACATGAGTCGTGAAAGTTTAATAATTCACTTGATTTGTAATAAAAAGTGACACATGTCCAAATAATCAAACTACTAAGAAACACTACAAAAGTAATAATGTAATCATATTCATAATTCAAATTTAACACCAATTTTTGGTAAGTCATCAAATTGAATATTATTATCTTCATCGAATAAATAATTTTGGGATCATTTTGTTTGGAGCATTTTGATCAATTTTTACGTTTGTTTATCAAATTTTACATTGTTGAATGAAACTAGTGGTTGCTAAACGTAATTTATTAAACTTTAACTAGGCAAAACCCAAGAACCATATTTTAATTAGAGTAATGCTATATTGCTATATACTGCCGTTTTTATACCACTGATTTTTCACTTCTTTTATTGTTGGTAAATAATAATTTGGATTTAATTTATTAACACTTTATAAATCAAGGAGGAGTGAAAAATTGGTGTTATATAAAATTTCTCCTTTAATTATCCCTACTTATGTAATGTATCTAAAGTTGACATCAACAAGCACACTTTAAATTAAGGATTTTAATGGCTATGTTTGTTATGTTTTTGAGATGAAATTTTAAATTTTTTTCGGGAGTGGCGTACTATAGAAATTCGTGTGAAAATGGTAGGTGTTTGTTTGTGTTTTTAAAATTAAGTTGAAAGTTGTAAGAGATGCCAAATCAATAGTGATAGGTTGATGGATGATGTGTAGAATAATTATGTTAGTGGTGTATATAATGATTATGTAAATTAAAAATAAAAAAAATATAGATAAAAAATTGTAAAGTATGAAAGAGAACGTGAAAAAATGATTTATAATAAATGATTTGATTGGTAAATGTGTGAAGTGGTGTGTATATGAGTGATAGTTAGTTATATAGGAGATTGAAAAAGTAGAGTTGAAAAAAGGGGAATTGAGATGAAAATTTGGTGGGTTAAGTTTATTTTGAATTTTGTGATTTAAAATCATGAAAATGGATTTTAAAAACATAAACAAACAAGGCCTATAATTTTAGTCCCATCATATCAATCATGTTATATTTAGTCTCATTGTTTATGTTTATAAAATTTACAAAATTAATCATATATGGTACTATTTGTTATTTTAGTCCCCAAATTGTTAATAAGCAACGAAAATCGATAGTTTAATTGTGCATCTTGTGATTAATCAGTAATAATTAATAACAACTGTACGACACGTTTAGAAAACAATCCAATTTTAACGATTTAATTCAAAATTGTAACGAAATACATCAAATGAGACTAATTTTATTTATCGATAATTAATTAATAAGATTTAAAATTCTTACAACCAATATTGTTTTTCCTCCAATTGCAGTGGGGGTAATTTGGTCTTCACTTAAAAAGCAAAACCTCCTTTAAAATTACCCCCAAAATTCGATAAACCCTAAACCGCTCCTCTCTCCACTCTTCAACAACACAACGCAACCGTTTCTCTCTCTAAATTCAGAGCTCAATCAATGGCTTCGATCACATCGGTGGACGAAGAAACATCGAAGAACGTCATTCGCCAGGGTTCAAAGTTTTAAAATTTAATGTATCCATAATTAATAAGAATTAAAATTCTTACAACCAAGGTTCAAAGTTTCGTTTCTAACATAAGTTTCGGGTTGTTAAATATTAGAAAAGTTTCGGAAATATTTCGGAAAAGTATGAAAAAACTTGCAAAAATGAGAAAAAGATGAAAACAATATGAAAAAAATAAAGAACTATCTTTATTCATTTTTAAAAATCAATATTTTGTTTCAAAATTTATACAAGTACTACCAATAGTTGATAATTTTTATTAATTTTTAAAAATCAATATTTTGTTTCAAAATTTATACAAGTATACCAATAGTTGATAAAACTTTCACGAACTAAATGACAATATTGGGTTCAAATTTAGCGCTCTTACAACAAATAATTTTTGTCTTCTATTTATTCAACTCCCCTTCCTTAATGTACGATGGTGATCAACTTGATTTAACAATTGTAATTAATTATCTAGAACATTTCTATGTAGATATTTACAAAGACTATTTATTCTAAATATCTTTTGAAAATTTTCTAAACATCTTTATTCATTTTTAAAAAATCAATATTTTGTTTCAAAATTTATACAAGTATACCAATAGTTGGTAAAAATTTCAATAATGAACTAAGTGATAATATTGGATTCAAATTTAGCGCTCTTACACCATATAATCGATAAAGTTCAAGCAATTTAACTCATAAAAACAAAATTGTAAAAGTGTTACTGTATATATTTTAAATTATTAAAAGAAAAAATTGATCATATAAGTATGTGTTATATTGTTTGTTAAAATAATCATTTAATAAACCATATATCATTATAAGAAAAATTTTAATATCTTAACTTTTTGTGTTTTCTTACGTGCGTATTTGAATATAAATAAAATTGTCTATAATTTCATTTATTATTTGTTTAGAACTTATTTGATTATATTTGGACTTAATTTAGTAAATTATTAGATTTATAAATTTTTTTCTGTTTTTTTAATTTTATTCACTATTATACTTTAGAAAAGAATTAAGTTTATTCACATTATACTTTAGAAAAGAATTAAGAAACTTTCAGTGTTTGGTGGAAATGTAATGATCCGACTTCTTGTTAGGGATATTCATGGAATAATAATCCATAATATTTATATTATATGATAAATTATAGGATAATGAGAATTTTATAGGGGATTGAGAAGAGAAATTGAGAAATTAGGGTTGGGAAGAAGAAGAACAATACGTAGAGTATGAAGATGAGAAAATAGACTTAATTCATTAATTATCTCCTAACTAGTACATCCCTCTTTTTTTATACTTGAGTAAAACTAAAATAAAAGCATAAATAAAAATAACAAAATCAATTGACAACTTTAACTATTTTGACAACTCTTTTACTCTTTCTAATTTCCCACCATTAGTCTTGTTAAAATCCCGAAAATACCCCTTCTCATAATTCCGGGTCATGACAGGATATTCATGGAATAATAATCCATAATTATATGATAAATTATAGGATAATGAAAATTTTACAGGGGATTGAGAAGAGAAATTGAGAAATTAGGGTTGGGAAGAAGAAGAACAATACATAGAGTATGAAGATGAGAAAATAGACTTAATTTATTAATTATCTCCTAACTAGGACATCCCTCTTCTTTTATACTTGAGTAAAACTAAAATAAAAGCATAAATAAAAATAACAAAATCAATTGACAACTTTAACTATTTTGACAACTCTTTTACTCTTTTCAATTTCCCACCATTAGTCTTGTTAAAATTCCAAAAATACCCCTTCTCATAATTTCGGGTCACGACAAGAAATTATGGAAAGACTGAATGTTTCCATGGAAACAATGGGAACATTACAAGTTTTCTTAAAAACACTGTAATTTCAAAATTAATTTATAATTTATTTTCGCCTATTTTGAAAATGGAAACTTTTTAATCTTGGAAAATTAGAATTATGGGGCCCAATTGGATGACCACTTCATCCCAAAAAATAAAATTATTTAGAGCAAAAATTTTCAAAAAATGTCAATTGTTTGGTATGTTAAAAAAAATTCAATAAAATCTCTCAAAATTTTAGACAATTTTGAAGAAATTTTCGCAAGAAAAGAGAAAAAATTATTCTTACTATTCATGATTTGACAGTTCACATAATCATTTATAAGATATTTTTTGAATTTTTTTCAACTCCAAAAATCAAATTAATCAGATATTCTAATATAAAATAATGCAACGTTTTAAAATAAGATCCATTGTGACTATTTTTTGATATCTAAATCGATGATTTTGACTAAATAATTTATTATAAATTATATTCAAATAATAATCTCAATAATTTTTTCATAGTAAAAAACATATCACATCAACCATAATCATTACATATTTTTCTCTTAAAAATTTCTTTCAAACACACATCTCACAATATATTTTTTATTCCTAAAAAATATTTTTTTTTTATTTTTATCATGAAAAATAATTTTCAGGGATGATATTCCATCCAATTGGGCGCATGCTTTTTTTTCCTCCAATTTCCCGTGGTAATTTGGTCTTTTCACCGAAAAAACTCCTTTAAGTTCACCCCAAAAGTCGATAAACCCTAAACCGCCCGCTCTTCTCAAACTCCTCACCACCCCGTTCCTCTCAACTCAACAACACAACGCAGTGTTTCTCTCTAAATTCAGAGCTCATCAATGGCTTCATTCGCATCTTCATCGTTGGACGAGGAAACGTCAAAGAAAGTCATTCGTCAGGTAACAATCGCCTCTCAATTTGTTAAATTTTTTCCTAGTTCTTTCCGGAAGGTGAAAAAGATCGAGTTTTTTTTCCCACGATTGTCTAATGTATGCTTTAATTTCAGGTAGAGTTCTATTTCAGTGACAGTAATCTTCCGAGAGATGCGTTTCTGAAAAAAACTATCAGTGAGAGCGATGATGGAAGTATCCTTTTTTTTTTCCTCCTAAATTTATGTTGCTTATCTAATTGATTGTAAATTTGATATATCTTTGCATGTATACTTGTATACTACGTTTGATTCTGATAAAAGAAAGGAGAAAATTAACAAAAGACCCCACTCTAGTTCTAAACCCTAAACTATCAAAAAATCCTCAGCCTTTTGAAATTGCATAAAGTCGTGTATTTGAAAATTCTTGCAATCACCCCTTGCAGACCTTACAATTTACCAAAACTCAGTGGGTGTTTATGTAATTAGCATTAAACGTTTTGGGATATATTATGGGATGATAAAGATTAAACTAGGGGTGGCAATTGGGCGGGTTGGGTTGGTTTTGGATCGGTTCTAACGGTTTCGTTCAAAAATGATTTGGGTTCTTAAATGGTTTTTAAGAAGGAACCAAAATCAACCCGAAAGGGAACCAAGCCCAACCCTACTCAATATCTTACATTTTGTTCTTTAATTTTAGAGTATTGACAAGCAAGCGATTTGGGCCTAAGTTGAAATTAGTTGGACCCAACTTGGAACCAATTAGGAACCAAATAAAATTTTCTTAGGAACCAATTCAACCCAAATTGTGTTGGAACGGTTGGAACCGTGGTTCCGGATCCATTTTGTAGATTAAACCTTAAAAGGATATGGGTCGACTGTGGGTGATTTCCTGAGGCCCATCTTTTTGAATAAATTAGGAATTAGGCGCAGACTCGTGATAATCTCCTGAAGAGTGATTTCTTAACTCGATTCTAGTGGTCAGTTTGGCATTGATTGCATCATTCTCTCGTATGAGAAGTCACCTGGGCTTGGGAGATGTGAAATCAGAAGATGTACCAGAAGACACTATTAAAGCTGTGGCAGAAACTCTGAGGACCTCTACGTTTCTCAAGGTTTCTGAGGATGGTGAGTTTTTAAAGCTCGAATATTAGTGTTTCTCGAATCAAACGTTTTTGGTTCATTGATAATTGCGTCTTATTTTCTTCTTAAAGGGAATAAGGTTGGTAGAGTGACCGAGCTTGCAAAGCCTGAGGAGGTCATTAAGCAATTAGATGAAAGGACAATTGCTGCCTCGCCCCTGGAGTATGAAGTGAAGCTTGAAGATGTAGAATCTTTCTTTGGCCAGTATGCTAAGGTATCTTGCACCACAGGGTCTATGTCTGTGCTGCTCATTTGAAGCTCACTTGCTGTAGTTGCACAAAAATAATGGTTGCATTGCATATGTTTGAAATATGAAGAGAACTTGAATGTCTACATCCTGTTCACTATAGGTGATCAGGCTTCGATTCAGTGATGAACAAGAAGGGGACTTTAGTTTCTTTCAACTAGGGTTAAAGATTTTACGTAGGGGTGGCAATTGGGTTGAATGGGTCGGGTTTGGGTCGGGTCCATTTGGGTTGGCTCAAAGTAGGTTGGGTCGTCAAATGTCAAAAAATATGCATTATAATTGGACCCAACAAGGACCCAAAGTGGACCCAATAAGGACCCAAAATAGACCCAATAAACACTCATTATTAATCAAAGTGGTGTAAGGGGTTGTTGTAGTGTGTAAAATGTAGATTATTGACTCAAATTGGAGAATAAGTTGGACCCATTTTAAGACCCAATTGGACTCAAATATTATTAAAAGTCAACCCAGTTAGAACTAAAATGCTAAAATGTTAGGACACAACCCATTCAAAACTTAGTTTGGTTTGGCTCCAAATATATGTATGGACCCAAATTGCCACCTCTAATTTTACGTACCCATCTACATGTAAATATAGAGTTGAAAATGCCATTAACTTAGTTATTTAGAAGCCTTGATAGAACATTGAAATATACTTTGATTGCATTTCCACTCCATGTTTTAAACCATACTTGTGCTTATTCAACCTTAGTACCGAGCATGACATCTTACCAGGCGTTTCTTTTCTATGCTAGGTTAATAGTGTGAGGCTCCCTCGTCATGTTGCGGACAACAGGTTGTTCTGCGGAACTGCTCTGATTGAGTTTTCCAGTGAAGAAGATGCTGCAAACATTTTGAAGCAAACCTTGAGCTATTCAGGGGTTGAGTTAGAACTGAAACCAAAGTAAGTTTTGCTGATTGTGCATAGATGTTAGTAGGGGTCTGCATTTCGGTTTTCCGATATTACAAACCGAAACCGAACCGAAAAAGTTCGGTTCGGTGTGGTTTTTAACCGAAATAACCGAATTTCGAAAAAAAAGGAAAAATCACATGGTTCAGTTCGGTTTTTCAATTTTTTTTGTAATTTCGGTTTTCAACCTACTCTTTTATATATATATTTTAATTTTTATTAATATATAATACTTATTAATTATATATAAATTAAAATAATAATTAATATATATTATATATTTCGGTTTTCGGTTCGGTTAACCGTGCCTAAAAACCGAAACCGAACCGAAAATCAAAATTTTGAAAAAAGAAAAACAGAAAACGGAACCGAAATTGTCGGTTCGGTTAAAAACCGAACTGAATTTTCGGTTTTCGGTTCGGTTGATTTTGAACACCCCTAGATGTTAGTTTTCACTTTCTCGTTACAACTCTTACTTTTTCATGAGAGCTCCTCATTTATGCTTTTATTTTCTCCTTGATCCAGGAAGGACTTTGACGAAGAAAGAGTTAAGCAAGAGGAAGAAGTTGCAAAAACTCGCCCCCAAGTAGGTTCAAACCGTAAAGAAAAGGCCAATACTGAACCCGAGTGAGTATTGTACAAATTCATTTATAGCAATATATCCATTTGTAGTCTAATTTTATTGCTAACATTGTGCAGCTATCCCAAGGGCTTAATTGTTGCATTTAAATTGAAGAAAATCTCTGCTGGAGAAAATAGTAAAGACGAGCCCATGACTGATAAAGAAGATCCATCCAAGAAAAATGGAGAACAAAATACAACACAAAGTACTTCTGAAGAGATTAAACAAGAGGAATCTGAAGAAAAGGAATCAGACAAGACTGATGTTCAGGAATCTGAAGAAAAGGAATCAGACAAGACTGATGTTCAGGAATCAGAAGATGCTGAGGAATCTCCAGATGTCTCCAATGAGAAGATCACAAGCTTTGCGGCTTACAAAGACAACAGAGATGTTGTTTTAAGAGAGGACCTAAAGATTATTTTCCAGAAGTTTGGCACTGTTAAGGTATTACATACAATCCTTTTCCTATTCATCTTAAGTAGGGGTGGCAAATGGGCGGGTTGGGTTGGGTTTGGGTCGGTTCCAACGGTTTCGTTCTAAAATGAGTTGGGTTCTTAAATGGTTTTTAAGAAGGAACCAACCTAACCCAAAAGGGAACCAAAATCAACCCGAAAGGAAACCAAGCCCAACCCGACTCAATACCTTATATTTTGTTCTTTTAGAGTATTGACAAGCAAGCGATTTGGGCCTAAGTTGAAATTAGTTGGACCCAACTTGAAACCAAGTTGGAACCAATTAGGAACCAAATAAAATTTTCTTAGGAACCAATTCAACCCAAATTGAGTTGGAACCGTGTTTCCGGATCCATTTTGCCATCCCTAATCTTAAGTTTGAGATTTGTCGATCTACGCAGCAGCTCAAGGATAAACTAAGAGGGTGCTTGGCTGGTCTTATATGCTACTTAGAACTCTTAGAAAGTGTTCCCAAGTTTTTGGTGAAACAGCTTATTGCTTATAGTTTCTGAAAATAAGTCACGAAACCCCTACTTTTAAAAGAGCTTATAAGATAGTGAATTTATAGCTCCAAAAACATCTTATGAGTAATAGGAGCATATATATTCTGTAGAATAAGCTTAGTCAAACACCATATAAGTTCTAGATTTGTATATACATATGCAGTTGAAATGGCGGGAGATTTTTTTTTGTGTACTCGGCAAACTCCTAGACAATACTCCCAAGCTCTGGATATAAATGTAACTTACATAATGATGCTATGTTTCCCATCAATTTTGTTCTCCGAGTTCAAAATTACTTTGTGAAATTATATTCCTAATTGTTGGTATACGATACAACTCTTTTAAACATTTCTTTGACATTAACATGCTCTTTTGACCTATTTTCTGTAGTTCATTGATTTCAAGATCGGATCGGAATCTGGATATGTGAGGTTTGAAGATGCTGGAGAAGCTCAGAAAGTACGTGCTGCTGCTGCGCTTACTGAGGAAGGTGGTCTCACCGTGAAAAATTTCATTGCCACCCTCGATCCTGTAACTGGTTTGTAACGAGCTCTTTCTTAGTATCTAACTTACTTAGTCATAGGGGTGGCAATTGGGTTGGGTCCATTTGGGTTCGGTTTAAAGTGGGTTGGGTCCAATTAGGTCCAATGACAAAATACATGCATTGTTATTGGACCCAAATTGAACCTAACAAGGACCCAATCATGAACCCAACAAGGACCCAAATTGCCACCCCTACTTAGTCATCACTCATGAAAAAAATCAATAGAGTAATTTTGACAATTAATGACCTTTTGGTGACCTTAGCATATGTTCTTAAAATTCGTACCTTAAAAGAAAAGAAATTCCGATTACAGGTGATGCCGAAAAGGAATACTGGAGTTTGCTTAGAAATAATCAGGGCAAACATCGTGACAGTTTCAAGAGCAACCGTGGAAGGTATGGCATTATTCAATTCTATTTTCTTGCCTGGAGTATCATTTGCATAAGGGTAAATTACATAGATATCCCACGTATAACTTTAATTACGAATAACACCCCGAGGTTTGAAAAATTACCATATACTCCCCTACCAATCAAAGCATGTTACGGTTTCACCTCCTACGAATAGTAGCATATTACAACAGAGATGTCTTGGTAATTTGCAAAATGTTAGCGTGCACATAAGTACCCCTTTACTAAATGATTTTATGGTGTGTTTGGATCGAAGGATTTGAAAACTGTGGATTTCAAATTCATCGACAAATCCATTTAAGGTTGTTTGGATGAATTCATGTTATGATGGATTTCAAATCCCTTGGCATTCATTTTGAGCTGCTTTCTCCACAACTATAGTGGATTTCAAATTACTCCATTTTTAGAGTCATTTGAAATCCTTCCTCCAAATCCCTTCCCTAAATCCAAATCACTCTATCCAAACACGCCCTTATATACTGAATATATCAGGGTTTGGTAATAGATGATCATTCTCGATTTTATTGCAGGGGAGGAAGGCACAACAACAGAGGCGGTAGGCATTTTGGCGGGAAACATTCTCGTTCGAGAGAGAACGACTCTGGTAATCGTGCTAATAAAGTTCAAAAGGTTGGAGCTGCATAAAACAGTGATGAATCTTTTATCCATAAAAAAGAGCAATTTTGTTCCCCTATTTATGTTCTTGTTTTATGTTCTCACCCCTAAATCCTAATCTTATTCTACTAGTGTTTTATTTTGACATTATTTCTTATTAATATACGATTTCGATTATGTTTAGTAAGCTCAAGTTTTGTTTACTCGTTAGTCGTTAGCATGGCTTAGATAGGAAAATTCTATAATGGACCGGGACCAAAAGGTCTTGGTTCATTCCCCACCACATATTTATGGGGTGGTGGGTGGTTAACACATGGGTGGTGAGTGCAAAAAACCACCCACCACCCCATAAACATGTGGTGTATATGGGCCGGGACCCTTGGTCCCGGTCCATGAAAGAATGACCCGCTTAGATATATCTTTATTTGGTTTGATTTTCAGTTTTATAAACATCATTCTTAACTTGGATTGATTGTCTTTTTTAGCATTTTTCATACTTTACACTTTATTTATTTCTTTTTATCAAAATGATTATTATAAAAAGCACTAATTTAATAATTAAATGAATCATAAATCAATTTATCATCATTCATTACAAATTTTAATAATTTTTGAAATATAAATGAATGCCTATTATTACATAATTTTTGAGAAATTTTTAAAATTTAAATTGAAAAAATAAACAAAGATAGCCATAACAATTTTAATAACATCCTATTGAGTTGCGTGCCAAAGTTTATCATTTCATTAATTAAGAAAACGTCAAAGAGAAAAGAATTTCAAATGTCACAAACAAATAAATTAAAAGAAAATAATATCCCAAGCTAAACGACGTCGTAAAAGCAACAAACTCCTCGTTTGTCGTGCTTATCTTTGCATGCCACGTCAGCATGACATCTCCTTTATATATAGACGTGCCCGCCATGACTAAATAGTCAATACTCATCGTAAGAAAAGTTTCTACCTGCGTAAGTTAGCACGATCCAGTGAAAGCTAAAATGCACGGGACCGACACTTCACCTTCATCGTCGCCGGCTGATCGGAGGCTTAATGCCCTAGCGCGACACCTGGACGGCTCAATGGCAGTAGCGATGGACGCGAAGCACTCGATCGCAGCCGCTCCGACCTCTGGCGTAGGTCGAAATTCTGTGTTTGATCATGTTGTTCGTGCGCCTGAAGATCCTATACTCGGCGTAATTTCTTTACTCTTTTCTCTGTGTTTTTTGTATGAATGTATTAAGGAAATGGTTGCGATGAAAGGCTTGGTTATGTGATGTTTTTAGAAGAGTAGAATTTGATTATGTGAAAAATTGAAACTCGAAATGAAATAGTTGAGATTAAAGATGGATTATCGATCCAGTTCTTTATCAAAATGCACTTACGTTGCAATATTCTTATAACAGGTCACTGTTGCATACAATAAAGACCCAAGCCCTGTGAAGTTGAATCTGGGAGTCGGTGCATATCGAACAGAGGTGGCTCTTTCTTGCTTAGCTTAATTGCATGATCAAATCAATTTTTTAAATGTGCCATATTTACTTTTTAACTTTATAAATATGTGTGAGATAATAGGAAGGAAAACCTCTTGTTCTGAATGTTGTTAGAAGAGCAGAGCAGATGCTAGTGAACAACAGGTACACTTAGTTTGTCGCGTTGTTACTTTATTTGAATTTTAATATTTTAGTAAGTTGGTTTTTAAGTCCGACTCACATGCAGCTCTCGAGTGAAAGAGTATCTTCCTATTGTTGGATTGGCAGATTTCAACAAACTGAGTGCTAAGCTCATACTTGGTGCTGACAGGTAATGCTGTAAAACCTTGTCTGCTTTTATACACTTATTCTTTATAAATTACGACATATGGAGTCAAGACACTGAATATATTATTGAATAGTTGCATGACTGAATAAAGAATAAAAAGTTGTTGAAACTTGAAAGTCAAAGATTACTTCCTCTAAAATAACCTTTCAGTCCAACTAGCGTTTTAGGTGAGTTTTGAAGCTCATACTGAAAGCTCTACAATGTATTCTGGAAACAAGATTTGAGCGCATGAGAATAAAAAAAAGATAGTGAAAGGTTTTATGTTTTACTTGTGCCATGTTTTAAATATTCCTACTTTACTTTCCTGGAGATAGTCCTGCAGTCCAAGAGAACAGAGTCACAACTGTCCAGTGCTTGTCTGGTACAGGCTCATTGAGGGTTGGAGCTGAATTTTTGGCTGGACACTATCATCAGGTGAGATTTAATCATCAAATTCTACCGTCACTTCAATGTTCCTTTCCTCTTCAAAAGCAGTGTTTGAGTATTCACCATATACCTCCTTTGTTTGCAGCGTACTATTTACATTCCACAGCCAACGTGGGGAAACCACACAAAAGTTTTCGGTTTGGCAGGGTTATCTGTAAAGACTTACCGCTACTATTGTCCAGCTACTCGTGGACTCAATTTCCAAGGTTTTTTAAACTTTTTTTTCTTGGATAGTAATCATCAAAGATTTCTGCCAACAAAGTATACTGAAAACAATTTTCTGTCTTAGAAAATACAAGTACATTTTCTGTGTTACCAGCACTGTTATAGATCAACCCGCTTCATTATTTTTGTATTGTTCCTCTTCATTATTAATTACTGTGGTACATATCATTTGTCCGAACAGGCTTGTTGGAAGACCTTGGATCTGCTCCTTCAGGGGCAATCGTGCTTCTTCATGCGTGCGCTCATAACCCAACTGGTGTTGATCCTACTCCTAATCAATGGGAAAAGATTAGACAGTTGATGAGATCAAAGTCATTGTTACCTTTCTTTGATAGTGCTTACCAGGTGACTGAACTGTAGTTGGAAACTTGGATATATAAGTCGGAAGTAATTCTGATCCTTGCATCAATGTATTGTACCATTTTTACTTTTTTGGTGATGTTCAAAATGTATTTGACTGTAGGGTTTTGCCAGTGGAAACT
Source organism: Verbascum thapsus (assembly GCA_963669365.1). Classification (NCBI taxonomy): domain Eukaryota; kingdom Viridiplantae; phylum Streptophyta; class Magnoliopsida; order Lamiales; family Scrophulariaceae; genus Verbascum; species Verbascum thapsus. The sequence continues at coordinate 12,938,314 of OY770109.1, forward strand.
TGGATACAGATGCACAATCTGTTCGTATATTCGTAGCTGATGGGGGCGAATGTTTTGTGGCTCAAAGTTATGCAAAAAACATGGGACTTTACGGGGAGCGTGTTGGGGCCCTGAGCATTGTAAGTTACCAATAGAAGTACCAGGCAATCTGTAATCATATGAAGATAGGGGAACTTTTGATTCTATCTCTTTGACTTATAAGTTGCTCCCATGAAAAAAAAATCTTCGAAGAAACTTCACTTTACTAACCCGAGGAAGAGCAAAAGATGGCTATCAATAATTCTCCGTGCTATTTCCATCTGTCAACTAATAAATATGCTAACAAATTTCATCTTAGATGTTTGTTTTTCGCTCTCTTTGTTTTCTTCAATTTGAAGATAATAGTAGTAGTACTTCATTGTGTGTTGAACATGAGAAAACATTCATCTCACTGTCCAAATCAGATGGTTCCCAGTCCAGCATATTGCTAAAATTTTCTAATTTGCAGATTTGCAGGAGTGCTGATGTGGCAGGCAGGGTGGAGAGCCAGTTGAAATTGGTGATCAGGCCCATGTATTCGAACCCACCCATTCATGGTGCATCAATCGTGGCAACTATCCTCAAGGACAGGTATTGTATATTTCTTTATATTTATTATGAACTCAATCATGCATGACTATGTTTTAATTTTGGTAAAAAAATAATAAATATATATCTAGAATCATAGATGTCTTTCACTTTACTCATCAACATAATCGTACTTTTTGCATCATGATGCCTGCAGAAATATGTTCCAGGAATGGACCATTGAGCTGAAGGCAATGGCAGATCGTATTATCAGCATGCGCCAGAAACTTTTTGATGCTTTACGTAGTCGAGGTAATTACATATTGCAATCTTGTTATCTTTGTTGGTTTCTACTCGGTGGTCCCTTCCATTTATCTTTCCTTCAAGCACTCATTCAATGAGGACAAATATAGTGATGATGTGCACATTTATCATTGATATATTATATCCATTGCCCAAACATGTTAAATTCAACAAGAACTTTTAGATTCGGACCAAATAGAAGTTATATAATTTTTACAAGCACATCTCTGGTTCGCTGCTTTTTCTTCTCTCTTTCTTTTTCTATTTTAAAGTTTCTTTTATGTGCTTAGTATGAGAATTAAACTATGTGCTCAAGTTGATAATACTCCTTGACTCGTTCATTACCTGCAAATGCGCCATCTTATTTTGGCAGGTACACCTGGTGATTGGAGTCACATTATCAAGCAGATCGGGATGTTTACCTTCACGGGACTCAACTCAGAGCAAGTAGCCTTCATGACAAAGGAATACCACATCTACATGACATCTGATGGGTAACAATATTTACTGCAAATTCTCTACTGAATATTGCACACTATTGCCAATTGTCAACAAATCTCCACTTTACCTAGATTAAGATCAAGGGTGGGGGATAGGAGAGTGAGAAAGAGGAAACGTAATAAACATGAGAAAAATAGACGAGAAAAGAGGGGAAAACTAATGTAGGATTACATTTTGATAGTATAGAAGTTTGTTATAATTCTTTGGATATATACCTCTTCTTGGCTATATTAGAAGCTGTAGTGCATTTTTCTGAATCAAAAAAGTACATCTAGATCTGTTTGCTTGAAACCAAGCTTCAGTCTAGGGGCGGGTAAAACCTCGACCCAGCCCCACATCCGCAAATACTCATAATTTTTCCACGGACCCAACCCAGACCCGTCGAGTCCAAAAATAGTTAGACCCGATGGGTCAAGTACAATTCAGGTCGGATCCGGGTAGGGTAAGGCCCGCGGGTAAACTTCGAGTAAAGACCCATGAGTATTTTCGAAGGGTAAAGTTCGGGTAAAACACCTGTAGCTAAATATTGGACCTGACCCGGACCCGAACGACCTAATCTGGTCCGCGTCTGACACCCTACATGTCGGGTCCGAGTCAAGTAAAATTTAAATTGAATGGGTCCGGTTCGGGTAATCCCCACCTATTGGCGGTCCTACTTTGAAAAGTCAATATGATCCATTATAAATTTAGCCTTCAAATGTAAACTAATTAAACTCAATTCATCCAGTTGGTTATAATTTTGATTAATCTTTTAATTATGCAGAAGAATTAGCATGGCTGGGCTGAGTTCAAGGACAGTTCCACACCTTGCAGATGCCATACATGCTGTCGTAACACGAAAAGCCTGAATCTCGCCAGCTAGTTTGAATCTCCCAACTTCTCTGCATACCTTCCGATAAGTTTTTTTTGCTGATTTTGTTGTGAAAATAAATGCCATTCAATACAGGCATTTTTCGTGTACCTTATATGAAATATTTTGGGCCAATAAGTTACATAGATAAGCTTCTAGATTAACCCTCCTAAAATAGTTTTTACAATATATGTTTTGAATCACTTATGAGGGGAAAATCTTAAATAAAAATCTCATTATATGTTCTGCTGATGTTTTTGATTAAGAATTGTGATTTGGTTTTCAGTATTATGTGACAGACTTGTAAACTTACATGTTTATGTCTGAATCATTACATCAATGTTGGAAAATATTAACTTTTCATAACATTAATACACCAATCTCATTCTGCTAATTTTCACTGTATGAGGCATCTATATATGTATTAGTGTATATATATGTATGTATTAGTATGTGAACTTCTCTGCTAGTTTTCACCGTTGGATGGCCTAAACTCATCCAATGGTGAAATCTAATCCGCCTCCATTGGAACCGGCCTAGCATAGAATGACCCGTGATTGTTGTTTCTACTGTCATTATAATGAAAATTGAAAAATACACTTGCATGCACAATTTAAAGCATAAGAAAATCCATAATGTTTCTTATTGTGGGTATTTTTGGTATACAAAGTGGCATTACAAACAAACCTTATATCTTCTGTATCTTTATTACCACACACATTAAAAAGACAACAAAACTTGCAAACCAATTCACTTATTTTTCTCCTAAAATTTTATGACCACCTTTTTCATTACCACACACATTAAAAAGACAACAAAAATTGCAAACCAATTCACTTTTTTTTTCTCTTAAAATTTTATGACAACTTTAATACTGTTGGGAGCCTTCATGTACTCAAGCCCTTTGTTGATTTCAGCTAGTGAAATCTCATGAGTAATCAGTTGATCAAGATCAATTTCCTGCTCAAAAATAGTAAAAGTATTTATAAGAATATGTCACATAAATTTGATTCTTATTTCACTTTTCATTCTTGAATATTGAATATATATATGCATATATATATATATATAGTTTTACCTTGCTAACACATTTCTCAACAATCTGAGGGAGATCAGATTGAGCTCTCACACCACCATAGATAGATCCCCTTATAGTCCTACCACACAGAAGGGGAATGTAATTCAACATCCCGCTTTTCTCGAGTCCTGCACCGATAAACACCACTGTCCCAAGTCCCTGAAATTACATACAAAAACCGAAACACATTATGATCGAAGTTATATTTATTATTTAGTATTAAAAATGTTTAGGGTGTGTTTGGATTGGGGGAGTTGAATTTGAATAAAATTCACCATGGTGATGGAGAAGATAGCTCAAAATGAGTATCATTGGATTCGAAATCCATTACAACTTGAATTCATCCAAACAAACTCACTGGATTTGTTGATGAATTTGAAATACATGGCTTTCAAATCCTTCCATCCAAACACACCATTAACGTTCTTATCAAAGTTGTTAGTGGATTTAGGTGTTTATACCACTTTAGAGGCCTCGATGGCCTCGTTAAGCAGAGCAGGGACACCGGTGCACTCGAAACAGTAATCGACACCAAGTCCCCCAGTGGCTTCTTGGATCAATACCGATACAGATTTATCAGTGCCCTTTGGATTTATGAACTCTGTGATACCGAAAGCTTTTGCTTTCTCGTGTTTCAGATCGTTTATATCGACACCGATTATTTTTGTGGCACCTTGCATTTTAGATCCCTGCACAGCCTGCATTGTGTTTCAACACGATATAAAGTAATTACAACAAGATCCTTTCGTTGTAGCGTAATTACCAAACTAGCCCCACTATTCGAAAACTTATGGTATGTTTGTTTATGCTTTCAAATTCCATTTCCAAGTTTTTAAATCACAAAATCCTAATAAACTTAACACACCAAATTCTCATCCAAATTTCCCTTTTTTTTTCATCTCTACTTTTTCAATATTCTATCAGTCATACATAGATATATACACAACTAACACAATCATTCTACACATCACCCATCACTATGGATTTTACAGCTTCAACTTATTTATAAAAATATAAACAAACGCCTACCATTCTCTCACGAATTTCTATACTGCATAATTTCCAAGAAAATTTTACTAAAAACATATCTCAAGAATATAAACAACTTACCCCAAGTCCAACAGCACCAAGGCCAATAACAGCAACAGTTGAGCCCTTTTCGATATTGACCTCTCTCCAAGTCGACCCGAACCCGGTTGTAAAACCGCAGCAAAGGAAACTAGCATGGGGCAGAGACACTCTTGGATCCACTTTAACTGCATAACTGGACTCTATAACCACATACTCAGACCATGTTGAGCAGCTGAAATGGTGGTATAGTTCTTCGCCTCTAACGTACATTCTCGACGTGCCATCTGGCATTAGGCCACTAAACCCGAGAGGGTATTTGTGGCATAAATTTGTCTTACCAGAGCTACAATTTAGGCATTCACCACACTCTCCTAAGTAGAGTGGCATCACTGTGTCTCCTTCCTTTAGGTGTGTCACCTCGTCTCCTATGCTCTCGATCACACTGTTAATTTTCGAGAACGTGAAGATATGTTCGATTAGTATATATCAATGGTTAATATTTATTCGGGTTGTGATCAGGTTCAGTATTTGTTATGTTGTGAATTTGGACACCATTTTGACGTTGTAATATGTTTTTACTGACAAAATAGTTTATCTTCAACTTCACCTTTTTATAAACACAATTATGTTTGTAAAATACACTTATCGACATAAACGAGGGAGGGGGAAAAGACATTTACCCAACTCCTTCATGTCCAGGAATCCGAGGGAACAAAGGCTGAAACGATGAAATCGAAATTAGAAAGGAAAACCAAATCACAAGATAAAACCAAGTCGATGAACTGGATATATCGTCACAGTCCTAGGCCTGGCACTGGGCAGGTCAGACCCAGAACCCAAACCCCAAAACCCAACATTTTGGATATGGGTTTGGGTTTGGCGCGTCCCCAATACCATGCTCTAATCGTATATACTTATAATAGGATGAACTGTATATACCGTCACAGTCCTGGACGGGGCGGGTCAGACCCAGACCTAAAATCCAATAATTTGGATGTGGGTTTGGATAGTCCAGTGCCCGACCTAATCGTATATACTTACAACAGATGAACTGGATATATCATCACAGTCCTGGCACTGGGCGGGGCAGGTTAGACCCAAACCCAAAGCCCACATCCAATATTCGGACAGACCCAATATTTTGGACGTGGCTTTGGGTCGGGTTTGACGGGCCCAGTGTCAGGCCTAATCGTATATACTTACAACACATGAACTGGATATATCACAGTCCTGGCGCTGGGCGGGGCGGGTTAGACCTAGACCCAAAGCCCACATCCAATATTCGGATTGACCCAATATTTTGGTCATGGCTTTGGGTTGGGTTTGACCCGCCCAGTGTCAAGCCTAATCGCATATACTTACAACAGGGAAGCCTAATCGTATATACTTACAACAGGGAGACCGTTGCAACACAAGATATCGGTGTGGCACATACTAGCACAAAGCATCTTAATCCTAATCTCAGAGGACTTTGGTGGATCCACTTGAATCTCTTCAACTACAAGTGGCCCCCCTGATTTATGTAGCACAGCAGCTGCATCAACATTACAACAAACACAAATTCAATAAAAACAAACCTTTTCTAATAATCTAACTCCAAGATTATATTCATTTCCCATATAAGTAGAAATTCATATTATGTATCACATAACTATATTCCCAATATATCATTAGCAAAATAGATAAAAATTAGAAAAATTTGAAAAAAAGTGAATAAATAATTAAGTGATTATCTATGATGAATTTAAGAAAGAGGGTTAAATTTTGTACCTTTGCATGTTATGACTCCTGGTGTGCTGTTGTTAGTCATGGTGCCTAAGCAAAAGTTTTCTGCACTTACTGGATTTGGCCACACTACAAGAAATGGAAGTGTCTTTCACATATAGAATATAGATATAGATATCCTATATATATACACACCCACAACTGAGACTATTAGTAGTGTGCCAAAATCCCTATTTTCTTTTATTATTTTTTTAAATTTATTTGTGTACCTTTAAATTTTTCATTTTTAAGTATATATTACACATGTTATGTTTGTTTATGTTATTGAATTGAAAATTTGAAAATTTATCGGCAATTGTATATTATGGAATCTCGTGTCAGGTATTTGTTTATATTTTTAAAAATAATTTGAAAACCGTTAAATATATCAAATAAGAAGTAGTGATAGATTTATTGATGATATGTAGAAGCATCTGTTAATTATGTATAATGATTATTTCAGTAAAATATAATAAAATTATAAATTATAAATGTAGAAAAGAAACAGAAATAATGTCACAATAAATACTTTTGATTGATCTAGACACTGAAAATAAAGTTTACCTAGATCCAAGGCAATTTTTTGTATACACGTCTCAATATTTCTTATTTAAGCGATCAAATTAATTAAATTGGACTTATAGGCTATTTAATGTTTATCTTCTTTTGTTATAGTTGTTGGGCTACCAAGGGAAAATACATAAATAGCATTAAAAAAGATTGGAAAAAAGTCAAAAGTAAACAAATATGGCCCAATTGGATGGCATATCCATCTCCGAGAATTTTTTTTCATGGTAAAGATGAGAAATGTGATTTGGAAGATGAGATTTTTAAGAGAAAAATAAGTAATGATTGTAGTTGATGTGATATGTTTTTTATTGTGAGAAATTTGTTTGAATTGGTATTTAAATATAATTTCTATTAAATGTGGTTAGTCAAACTCATTGATTTAGACGTCCAAAAATAGTCACAATGGATCTTGTTTTAAACGTTGCATTATTTTGTATTAGAATATTTAATTAAATTAATTTTTTGCTTTGAAAAATAGTCGGAAAAACTATTTTAATTGATTGTATTAACTGTCAAATCATAAATAGTAAAAGTAATTTGTTGCCAAATTTTTTTTGTGTTATTTGTAATTTTGGGAGATTTTCTTAAAGAATTTTTTCTAAACATGCTAAACAAAAGGATATCTCCAAAATTTTTATCTTAAACAATTTTTTTCATAACATAGGTTCCCATCCAATTAACCCCTATGTTTCTACATTAATATGAAAATCGACGTGGCTCGCGTTTTCCGCGTGCTCCATTTATTAAGGTTTAATTAGTGGTTGTAAGATTTGATGAGATTAATGATTTTTTATTTTTGGTAATATATGTCTCGTGAATATTGTGCACACATCTATATATTATGTTCCATTTTTTATTATTAGATATATTTTACGGTGAATAATCAATAATTTTACGTTATTTTTATAGATTTGGTGAAACGAACTATTAATTCAGTAGTTAAAGATGTTCGACAATTAGAGTTTTAGGAGTGTTAATTATATGAGACGCGTTGATTAAAATCCTTCAAACCATATTGGTCCATGTATTATGGAACCATGGTTTCATCCCGATTCAGTCAGTTTTGGGTTGAATTGGGTTCTAAAAATTTCATTTTAGTTTTAAGTTGGAACAAGTTGGGCCCAACTTTTTTTTCAATTTGAGTTGAACTCTCAATTGGTCCAATATAATAGTATTATAAGCAAAAATGAAAAAACATGTAAGGGATGAGTTAAGATGAGATGGGTTGAGTATGGTTCCATTCTGTGTTGAAATTGGTTACTTCTTAGAACCATAATGAACCCGACCCAATTAAAATTCAATCCAATTGGAACCAAACCAACTGAAACCCAGCTCAACCTATCCATTTGTCACCTCTAATCAGTGGCGTTATTTATTTACCGATAGCAAAACTGCAACATCATCGGTCCAATTTCAGTCGATATCCTCGTGCACTTCCCTCAGGATGGGGTATCTTGGTTCCTTGCTAAAACATTTAATCAAAACAATCTTAAAACCATCTTTTAACGCCTTAACGCCTATAGCTTCGTTATATTGTTTGCTGGCATTTTTCCCAATATGTTTAGCAATAGCAAGAAGGAATTTCCCGATTGGGTCTGAAAAATCTTCGCATATAATATTCATATAAGAAAGAGCATTGATCATCTCGAGACCCTAAGTCTCGAAATTCACAAAGAATCATATATTATTCCCGTCTGATTTGAGGTTTGTGAATCAGACTTGACTCAAATACGAGCTCATATTGAAAAAATCATCCTACCCTATTCGAACTCGCCTCATTTACTCCCATAATCTAATATACAAAAATCCAACACAAATAAATATTGGAGAGAAAATAGAAAAATTATTATTTATTTTTTGTTGCCAATAATTGAAAGAAGAAAAAAAAACTTCCAATCAATAGGCTGACGTGGCCATCAAAGCCAGTGGACTATTTATTTTCCGCTAAAATATAGACGGCGGTGCTCGTGACGTAATATATATATATATATAATATACACACCTCCACGCGTCGTATTCCTATTTGCCTTTCCCCATTCAATAATTTATCCCCAAATTTATTTTCTCGCAACCAGCGATCGGATCCCCCGAGATTACCGATTTTGTGTCATTTTTTTACGATTATTGTGTTGAAATTGAATTGAAATTCAACTCTCGGGTGGCGGTTTGTGTGATTAGTTTTCGCCGGTTGTGACGGCGGTTTAGATTGCTGGTTTCTGATTTGTCTCCGCCTAGGGTTTTTGTGGACGGAAGGAGGAAAAATGGTGAATTCTATGGTGGAAAGAGCTACGAGCGATTTGCTGATCGGTCCAGATTGGGCTATGAATATTGAGATCTGTGATATTTGCAATCATGATCCTGTGTAATTTTCTTTTACTCGCTTTTTACTGCTTTTACTCGATTATTCAGAACGCGTTTAGGTTTTGAATTTTTTATCATCAGTAGTGTTTACTTTTCTTAGTTTTTATTTTTGATCAATCATTAGGCGTTTAGTTTATTATAGCAGAGGATGAAATAAATTAGTTTATTAATATTGCTGATTTACTTGTTTTGAGGTGTATTAATCATTGGCATGTATAAACCTTGACAATCCTCGGTGATTGAATGCAGGGTAATGTTTTACCATACGAAATACACTGTATTTTCTTAATAGAAGATGAATATGCTGTTACTAATCAAGAAAATTGAGATTGTTCAATTGGAACTAATAGTTTCTATGGAAAATTGAGGGAAAGAGAAATCATTTCAGCAGCATGGGGAGGACCGGAGGATGGTGTGTAGGGGGTTGGGTTTGCAAGAATGTTTAGGGATTTATCTTACCCTTCTAATAACTAAGTTTTTTTTTTCTTAATGATGAATTCTGGTGCTTGGTGGATCTCACATCTAGCTTCACTTGGACATGTATTTACTTGGTGCTTAATGGACCTCACTTTTAGCTTCACTTGGATATGTATGTATTTGCTTCTTGCTCATTTTGATGCCTTTTGTGAGCTTATATTCACTTTTTTGTTTGTGTCAGACAAGCAAAAGACGTTGTAAGAGGTATAAAGAAACGTCTTGGTAGCAGAAATCCAAAAGTCCAACTTCTTGCCTTGACAGTAAGCTTGATTATAATAAAAGCTTTGATATGTTTGGTCTCAAATCTTTATGGTTTGATGTTTCCTTCAGCACTTTGTAGAACATGCATCCCTTAGTGCCAATAAGATTGGAAGGTAACAAAATTGGTTTTAATATTCCTCAGTTATTAGAGACCATTGTGAAGAATTGCGGTGATATTGTCCATATGCATGTTGCTGAGAAAGATTTGCCTCATGATATGGTGAAAATTGTGAGAAAGAAGGTAATTTGATCCAGGAATTTTTGATACTGTTTGTTTTCACTTTCTTGATCTTTTGCCCCACTATTAGCGACATAAAATTTGTTATTGCAGCCAGACTTTCATGTAAAGGAGAAGATATTGATTCTGATAGATACTTGGCAAGAAGCTTTCGGAGGAGCAAGGGCAAGATATCCCCAGTTCTTTACCGCATACCAAGATTTATTGGTATGTCATGCTAGGATTTCTCATTTAGTGTTGTTTCATTTTTTTAGGCTAGCTATGCAATTGTGATGTTAGTTATATATCTTCTATGCATGGCCTTTATCTCAGCGCCTTGGAGCAGTTTTCCCTCAAAGATCTGAGAGGTCAGCACCTGTGTTGACACCGCCACAGACACAGCCTCTAGCATCGTATCCACCAAATTTTCGTAATTCTGAATCAAGACAAGATCCAGCTGAGTCTTCTGCAGACGCTGAATTTCCGACATTGAGGTAAATTATTGCATAATTAAAGGTCAAGACCTAGTGGATACGTATCTCTCTTGATACCTTGTTAGTGTAGATAAAGGTCTCACTGGAAGAACGTTAGAGCATTATGTGTGAGATTATTGAAAATTTATTGATTTTTCCTACCTTTTATACTGTTATGATGTTCAGATTCATGTGATCTTTCTTGTGATATTACTTATCTTTTCTGCTATAGAAATTTAATCAGATGAATTAAAATGAATGTGAAATTAGGAACTGCACAAGTTATTGCACTGATGAAAGTAGTTATATTTATTCTGAGGTTTTATGTTCTTGATTGTAATTATGTGATCCTTGGTTTTGATGGCTGCACTTATTTCAGCTTGTCAGAACTTCAAAATGCACGTGGTATCATGGATGTCCTTGCAGAAATGCTAAATGCTTTAAATCCTGGCAACAAAGAGGTACGAATAATGGTCACATTTCAAAATGGAAAATTTTCTCATTATCAGCCATTTTCACTTGAATGTATTGAGCAGCATAGTAGTTCAATGGGATCGTCTTTTTTTTTTTGTCCCAATCAGGGGAAGTGGCTTTGAACAATTTGTGGGGCTGAATATTTTATTGTTAAACTTCCTTCAGCTGGCTATATGAAAGCGAAACTAGCTTACTTTTAGTGTTATTATGTTATCCATTAACTACTCCTATCCCAATATCCAGTTCCTGGTTTATAGGAGATACTGAAAGTAGTATGTTATCATGTAGCAGGGACTAAAGCAGGAGGTTATTGTTGATCTGGTGGAACAGTGCCGTACATACAAGCAAAGAGTAGTACACCTTGTCAATTCAACATCGTAAGCCTTTGTTTTCTTTTCAAGCCTACTTATCATGTGCATTTGTTTAGGTGTGATTGGTACTTCGATATGGTCCGCTTTTTTTGCTACCTCTCTTTCTTTATCCTTTTCTAGATTAGGACAAAGAATATAGTATTGAAATAAATAGCTACTATATTGATATAGTGAACCTCAAAATACATCTGATAGATGCCATGTCGCCTAATTGGGGTTGGTCAAGGATTTTGCTGCGCTCTATATTGTCTGGTTCTTTATTTCTTCGAAAGTGGTCTATTTAGTTCTTTAATTGCGTAAAAACCGTATCCAGGTTTTCTATTTTGGAAAATTCTTAGCGTATGTTCTTTAGTTCAAGCATCTTTTTTCAAAATTCACCATTTTTTTTACAAATTCCAAACTCACCATTTGAAGTAAACTTTCTTATACTTGTAATCTTTTTACTTATATTTGAAAGATTTATTTTCTATGGAGATGATCACGGGTAAAACTCAAAAATTGTTTTTCCACAAGGATTTGTTATTGACTTTGCTGCAGCCGTTGCTTAGGAATCTTTTTTGTTCCAACAGATTGATGTGGATATAAACCAGTTTCTACCCTTCACAGTAGTATTTGAATATACCAATTGTAGAGATTTTGATGGGGAACTTTGTAGAATCTCATGCCTTGTCTTAAATATACACTCCTTAATGATATTATTTCTTCCTTGTACTTCAGTATGTTACAATGTGATTTTGGACTAGTTTGATCTAAGTACAAGTGCCATTTTAACTACTCTACTCCCTTTTTTGTTTTTCCTTGTATAGGGATGAATCACTCTTGTGCCAAGGACTAGCATTGAATGATGACTTGCAACGTGTACTGGCTAAGCACGAATCACTTGCCTCTGGTGCTACCCCTGCACCATTGGAGAAGCCAAAGTCTGAACTTGCTCAAGCTTTGGTCCCTGTTGACGCCCCTTTAATTGACACTGGTGATAGCCAACAATCAGACAAAGGGTAAAATTTGTTTCTCCTATTTAAGTGTGAACAGGGGGAAATTGGATTGACCCTCTTTGTTTGATGTTCTTGTTATTACCTGTTCAGCTATTTGCTGATACTAATGTGCATAATTGCTCAAATTTATAGCATAAAACAATTAACTTATAATATTCTTGGTTATAGCATAATACTTGTCATACCTTTGTGCTTCAGAAAACATACAAATTCGTATATATGTTCTTGAATTAAAAAAACAAGTCATCTTAGATTGACATTCCATTTGCAGAGCTACATCCAGTACTACCCTAGGCACACAGTTATCCCTTTCCGCTCCTCCAGCAACTAATGGTCATTTGACAACTCCAACAAAAGCTGATCCTAAGATAGATCTTTTGAGTGGAGATGACTTCAATTCTCCCACAGCAAACTCACTTGCACTCGTTCCTGTAGGAGAGCCTCAGCCAGTGAGCCCTGTTGCATCTCAGCAGAATGCTCTTGCTCTCGTAGATTTGTTTTCACCAAGTAATAACAATCAATCTTCGAATTCTGTTGGACAAGCTTATCCTTCTCCACCTCAAGTTCAGCAACAACCGAATGAACAATCACTCTACTCTCAAGGCTCTACTTCTGCCTGGAATAGTCAGATAACCCAGCAGCAGCAGCAGCCACCCTCACCAGTTTATGGTACATCTCTTCATTTTACATTTATTGTTATTTGCTTGGGGTAAATTTTATTCAGTTGGTATGCAATGATTTAACAGTCCCCCCACCCCAACGAGACACTAAAAAAGGAAAAATATGAGAGATTATTGGAAGGATTTGTTATTAATTACATATACAGCCCCCATGTGAAGTTTTAATTACGAAAAACACCTTGGAATTTGAGAGATTACTATAAAGTTTACAGTTTTTTCGTTCTGTGATGTTTGAGTTGTTAAAGATCTTATAGGGTGGCGTCTTGAAAGTTTTGCAAAACCTAAGGACCTTAATGGTAAATACCCAATAAGTGAAGCGTATACGTTTTCTTTCTTACCATTAGATTTTGATCTGATAGGCACCCTAAATAGTGATGCACTTCCGCCTCCACCATGGGAAGCCCAACTAGACAGCACTACTCAGACTCAATTCCAAGTCCCCCATACCCCACCCTCGTCAAGCGGCCCATATCCTCCAGGGCCACAACCCATCCCAAATGACCCGCCCGTTGGTATGTACATGCAGCAGCCGCCAAATCACAACCAAGCTATGTATACCAACGGGATAGTGGGGCCGCAGCCTCATACCATGAATATGTATCCTCAGCCAATGCAATCTGGCCAGATGGCTTATATGTACCCTCAACAGATGTACAATAACCAAATGACTGGATATGGATATGGATACGGGTATGGTTATGCCCAAGGTGGTCAACAGCAAAACCCACATTTTCTTCAGCAAAGCATGTCTGGATTATCCGTGAGGGACGATAGTGCCCTCAGAAATTCTTCGACAACATATGTGCCGTCTGGAAAGCCTTCGAAGCCCGAGGACAAGCTATTTGGAGACCTTGTTGATATCTCTAAGTTCAAACCAGGTAGGGCCGGGAGCATGTGACGTTTGGCTCGTTTTGGGTTGGAATTTGTCTCTATATCGTGGTTGCTAACTCGATTGTTGTTATATATTGTTTGACGACTCGATTAATTGTGTTTGCTTGCCTTTATGTCCGTTTTGTAGCTTTTCTGTTTTTTTTAATATGTTTTTGGTTTTTTTTGTCATTACTAGATTGCATGTAGAAAAGGAAACTCTTGTGAATGGAAAGAAACATTTTCTTCTTCTTCTTCTTCTTTATTTTAGGGTGAATAAGGCATCATTGATTCTATTTGTACTGTGGTTCTTTACAAGTGATTATTGGTTTTAGTATGTTGATTACTAATTTCTGTGAGAAGGTTCCTAGTGATTTTATGCCACACCGGATCAACACCTCTTTGTAGTATACAATACAAATTTGGCGGTAGGTGGGTGGTCTTTGCTACCACTCACCAAATAGACCTGATTTGCTTTAGATTTTTCTGTTACTCCCGTATATTTGAAGAAAGAGAAAACACCCCAGAAACGGTGACAGCTTGTATACTTAACACAGTTAAAGATCGACTACTCATGTTTAAGCTAGATGACTCGATCCAAAGTCGGGCTGTTAAACGCCTATGGCGCATTGCTTGGTAGCTTGCATTAGAGTTTCTCACTGCTTTATTATTGAACCATGGTTGTACGGAATAGCTAGTATGCTAGCTATTTAGTGCGGTAAGGGCCATACCCTTATGCGCTTATTTGTCTAACATTTTATTATATGCAATTGAACCTTTAACCCAAATAAAAGAAAGTCTGTTTAGTTTTTACTATTGGATGATGAAACAATAGTTTTGTGAAATATTTTTATTGAGTCATCTAATGATAAAAGCGACATCGATTTCCTCTGAACTAATCTAAGTTAGATTATCTAACATGCATAATGAATGACCCTTTATATAGAATTAGAAATTGTCATGGTCTCTTCTTAAATGGACAACCAAATCCAAATGATATGATAGAAAATTCAAAATATGACCGCGTTCACAAGATTTGATTTTTTGACAATATTAATATTAATAATAGTAATAATAAAATAATTCTAAAAGGAATACAACCAATCCAGTCGTACGTTACGGAGATCCGACGGTCAACAAAATTGTACTAGTTAGTATAAATACGTGGTGCAGATGATTTCGTAATTTTCTAAAAGCAGTTCCAAAGATTTGCTCTCTCTCTCTCTCAAAGTTCGCAACTGAACTATCGGTAAGTTGTCTGATTTTGATCTATCATGAATTCTGAAAAACTAGTGTAAATATCTTCAATTTTCTTGATTTTATTCAGTAATTTAATATGCGTTATCGAATTTGTTTTTTTCTTTCGAGAAAATCAAAGCACAGAATTGTTAGGCTTTCTCAATTTTAATGTTTAATAATTTAATCTTGTGATCAATTGATGCAGTTCTTGAATTCAGGATTGAGGTGAAATTCAATTGCGATTATTTGTGCGAGAAATGCAGGTTCGTGTTCTTGTTTTTGTGATTTTTCAGCTGTGTTGTCATGATTTTGTTTTCGACTACTGGTTGTTGGATTCTATTTGTGATTTTGTTTGATTTCTTATTTTTCCTTGTTCTCTGTTGGAAGAGAGAATTCTTCAGAAGTTGTGTTGTTTCGATTGGTGTACAGTAAGCAGTTAGGGTTTACAATTTGATCCGAGTTTCGATTGGACATACATTCTTCTGCTTGATCTATTTTGCTGAAATGCTCCTGCTGTAATCTGATGGTATATTGGCGATCCAATTGTATCACCAAACTAAGCTTTATATCCTTGCAAATTGCATGGATATGCATGACAATTAATTGTGGTCACGAAACGAGATGATAGTTATAACTTTAAATTCAAAACATAAAGTTCGTGCCTTAAATTCTATATCAAACTGAAAGAAATTAAATAATATGCGGTTAAGCTCGTAAGTTGTCGCTAGTGATTAATGTGAGTTCGACTCAAGTAAATTGTTGAAAAGGCAAACTTCTTTGAATTTTTTTTATTGAGTATCTAATGCACCCAAAGTCCAATGTAAATTTTATTAGTTAAAACAATTGTAATAATTTAGAGTTTGGCACTAAGAATGACCACAAGGTGGTACACAAAATACTGTAGGTTGTATTTTGTATAAAGGATGTTTATCCTGCGTGAATGTGCTGCCACATGGTAGCTTGTGAAAAGGCTTTATAATTACACAAAGGTTCTCAAATTGAGTATTTATCACGGGCTGCTTATGTAATTCATCACATTCTTGGAAATAGGCATCAAGGGCGCGGCTGTTTAAGGAATACAAAGAAGTGCAGAGAGAAAAAGTAGCTGATCCTGATATTCAGCTTGTTTGCGACGATTCAAACATATTTAAATGGACTGCTCTTATAAAGGTAGGTTCACTATTGCATATGATTTACTATATTCCTCGTGAATCTTTTCCGTGGGGTATTCATATACTAACTAGTTGGTTTCTATGACGTATGCAGGGGCCATCAGAGACTCCTTTTGAAGGTGGAGTTTTCCAGCTTGCTTTTTCTGTACCTGAGCAGTATCCTTTGCAGCCACCTCAAGTTCGGTTCTTAACTAAAATATTCCATCCGAATGTGCATTTTAAGGTAATTTCAAATCATTGTTCTTTCTTCTACCAGTTCTTAAACACTACATCATCCAAAATTTCATATCAAGGTAATTTCAAATAACTATTCTTTTTTGTACTTCCTTACACTATAAACGCTTAAAAAAAGGCGAAGTTCAACTATGTGAGAGTTCGAATAATGAGTAAAGCCGAATAATGATATCGTTCATGTATTCTATATGCGTAAACTATTTATAGAGATAGATGAGAATTGCCAAAGTGGACTGAATAATGAAAACTGGTTAGGATCCCTTATAAGGAAGAACTTATTTGTGAATCACGAGCCTCTATTTTGGCTCTGTTCGACTCATGATAAATAATTTTCTGTATCAAACACTTGAATGAGTATTTGAAATCGTTGATGGCTTTTGAGCTGATAGAACCATGTCTTCTCAATATCAAAATGAACTGTTCTTATCATCATTAAGTCTAAATCATGGAATACATCATGCATAAAAACTAAGAAATTATTTGATTTATTTTGTTGTGCTTAGATCTTGACGGCTCTATCATGTGAATTTTGTCCTCGTTTTATTTTTGAATTTTTTTTATCCCAATACTTGAATTAAGATGAACTTTTGTTGCTGTGATTGAGATTATTGTCATTTCGTTATAATCTATTGTTCCTGTGCTTTTGGTTTTATGCAGACTGGTGAAATTTGCCTTGACATCTTGAAGAATGCTTGGAGTCCGGCTTGGACATTGCAATCTGTTTGTAGGGCTATAATTGCATTAATGGCTC
This sequence comes from Verbascum thapsus, assembly GCA_963669365.1. NCBI lineage: Eukaryota > Viridiplantae > Streptophyta > Magnoliopsida > Lamiales > Scrophulariaceae > Verbascum > Verbascum thapsus. Next base: position 12,955,569 of record OY770109.1, read on the forward strand.
ATCCAGAGCCCGATAGCCCACTGAACTGTGATTCAGGTATTGCCATATATCATCTCAAGTCTCTGTTGGCATTATGTTCCGTTTCGCTCATATAGTTTCTAAGAGGAAATAAATCACTCACATAAATTCAAGTGATTTTTTGCATTGTGTATTTTCAACTGCTTTTTCCATTTTTTTGGGCCTTAGGGAACCTTCTCCGGGCTGGTGATGTTCGAGGATACCAATCCATGGCTAGAATGTACACCAGACTTGCTGCCATGCCCAAGAAGGGTTAAAGTGACGATTTTCATTTGCTCGTGCATCGTCATTCATTGACAGATCCAAAGGACAAAAACAATTGTACGTCTCACTTTTCTTGTGTTCTAGTAAAATACACTTTAATAGAAAGATAAGATGTATTCAACATGTTGTTAACTAATCATATTTGACATTTTATGGATCATGATACTCTATTATTGTTTATACATCAGTGACTGCTTGAACCTCGTGTTCTATTGAAGAGAGTTGTATTTATTCAAGATCGGAATGGGGGTTATTAATTATTCTTATGAGTTTCTGGGACTCCAGGTTTTGTGATAATCACACAAATATGCTTGTATTCGGTTAAAACCAAAACCAAACCAAAATTTTTGGTTTTTTTCGTTTTCTTCCCCTCAAAATTTCGGTTATTAGGTTTGGTTTCGATTTTTAGGCGCGGTTAACCGAACCGAACCGAAACTTGAAATATATAATATGTATTAATTATTATTTTAACATATATAATGAAAAGTATTATATATTAAAATATATATATAAAAGAGTAGGATAAAAGTTGAAATTACAAAAAAAATTGAAAAACTGAACCAAACCAAGTGTTTGTTTCTTTTTGAAATTTTAGTTATTTCGGTTAAAAACTGAACTGAATCTACGGTTTGTAATTTCAAAATACCGAAATTTTGGTTCAGTTTTCGACCAAACCGAACCAATGCCCACCCCTAATTGGGATCCACACGAGATTTACAATACGAAGAGATTGTAGTTGTACCTGAATTGAGGCTTCCTAAGATTACTAGGTGTGGGTGGTAATTAGGTAATTGTAACTTACTAGCAGAAATGGTGAAGAAATCAAATTGTCTACAAGATTGTGTTTATTTGATTTAACAAACATAGATAGTGATACATTGTTTACAGTCAGAATCATGAAGCAAAGTATCGATCAAACCAATCGCTGGCTTGTTTGACCATTAAAGGTGTCATCTGGTGTCCTATCCCCTGTTGAGTTATCAGCTGTAAACACAAGAGCATTTAGTCAGAATTGCTTTTTACTAAACTTATTCACACAGGAAAACCAAAACAATTTATGTTGTGTCTCGATTTTATTAGAATGTAGAATCCCGAGACCCTCAAAAATGATATCACCTCACCTTCAAGTTATCAGCAGAATTGGCCTTCTCATAAGCCTGTTTGGCTCTTGATATCGAAAGCTCCAATCCACCAATCGGACAACGAGGATCTTCTTCGCCTAAATTTTACATATGCTTGTCTCAGTCGAGGCCCGTAACTTCACTTAAAGAAGAAAAACAAAACAAAAAGTAATTAAAGCCATACCGTTTAAAATCAGCAGAGGACGTGGAGCAATGGCTGGGACTGTGTAAGGTGCATCAAACTGAGATGCCAAACCAGGAGCTATCCTGTCCCAAACCTGGTAAAATATGTCAACTCGATATGTAGCTTAAGATTCAGAACACATAGCCAGAGATAAAGCTCAATAAACGGTGTTTATGACCGTTTCAAGAAGTATACTATCGATTGCTTAAGACTAACCTTCTCCACAACTTCTTTATCGATTGTACTTTTGTCCAAATCAACTCGAGCTTCTGGAAAACAAGAACAAAAGAATTATATATTCAATTATAAACTACACCCTTACACATGCTTCTAGTTGAACCTGTCTTACCTTCAAATACAGCCTTGATGCTGTCAACCCGAGCTTGCCATTTGTCGTGTTCGATGGCCCATTGAAAACCCTTAAAACGTATCGTATAAACATCGAGATTATAGATATATTCTTTACTGAAGTAAATCGAATTTCCAAAAAATTTACCTGAACGCCAATTATAGGGACAACCACTGAATAACGAGTATCAGCAGCAGCAGCAAACCATGCATGCATTCCTGTGTTAATGAAGTTTTGTACTCAGAAATCCAAGTTGAAGAAAGATTTTATATGCATTAAACCTTCAAGTATTAACATCTCATTGTTTATTTTAGACCTCCAAGTGATTCTCCAGTAATTCCTATCTTAGAAGGATCAATATCCTCTCTTTGTGTTAGATGATCCGCCAGTTTTATCAAATCCCACACCTAAAAGTTGAATTTGTGGATATAAGTTAAAACCGCTTCAAAACAATGGAATCTGGTTAATCAGTCTATTACAAGAAATGATGATAACATATTCGAACGCATCAAAATTTCTAACACAAAGAAAAGTGGTAAAAATGGTACCGTATCAAATATGAACGGCATCGTATCGCCTTTCTTCCATGATGACACCAGAGCCTACATTATATTATAACAAACATGATCAAACACATAAAATTGTGCAAAAATATTAATTTAATACATCATTGTGTAATAATGCAAAGATAAAGTCCAGTCAGCACACCTCTCGATAAGTCGTGAGGTTGCTGGCACGCTCTCCGTGATAACGAGAATCAATGGCCACAGAAATGTACCCTCTTGACGCATACGCCTTAAACATAGAAATCCATTATTAAACTCTTATGCTAACAGATTACCTCTGAGCTAGAACTAACTGTTTACCTCAAGTAAAGGCCTTAACCACTCTTTGCATTTATGTGTGCTATGTAGGAAAACAATTGCTGGTCGCTTCTTCTGACTGCTATCTTTCAGTTTCAATATCAAAACAGGCAAGCGTCCTTGCTCCCCGGCCTGGCCAGGAAAGCAAACTCATTGAAAAACAACTATCAAAATATTACGTACATAATTCGAATGATCTGCATAAAGAGAATGACTGTCTAAAAGCAATTTGATTAGATCTGGTAATATTTGAGTAAGTAACTCGTATATTGTCATGGTTGCTATCGGAAAATGTCTAGGACTTGAGGGATCTTGAAATCATTAAAAAAATTGACGACTTCTGTTTTCCTGTATTTGAATCCACAATTTAATTCACATTCTCTTTACACATTAAACTGTACACTCTATTTGGTCTAAAATCCGTGAAAAAAGAAAAAAGAAAGTAAAATGAAAAGATTTTTGCTTTCTATCATTTTCCTTATCAAATTGTGAGGAGAATGAATTGTCTCAAATTAGTATTAGATTTTTCCTCCTATTTTTTGTTTTTTTCAATTTTCTCTTGTAACCAAATAAGGGAAAAGAATGCCCTTGTATAATTTTCTTGTCATTTCCCTATCAATTTCCTTGAACCAAACAAAGTGTTAGAGAATGTATTTTCAACTCTTACCTACATAGATGTAAAATCTGCTGTTTCCAGATATATAGGGTGATATCAAGATACACCAAGACAAAATCAACCATGCTATAATACCTCAGTTGTCAAGTAAAAGTTCTCCTCCTCAAGCAATTCCTTAAAATTAGGAATCTCTTTCCTCGGACAAGACTCCATCGCCTGTATTTCAACCATAGGCTAATGCATAAGAATGATAAGAGTCTACAATGACGGTAAGAAAAAAATTGGAATCGTGAAGAAGTTTTCAACCTCACTGAATATTGGCTTAGGAGTTTCCTGATACAATGGATCTCGTACAGGTTTCCCAGGCTCAACAGATAAAGGAACTGCAGAAGAATAATGAACCAACAATCAGATCCATATTTCTACATGATCTATTGAAATCAGATTAATCAGATCACAGAAAAAATCACTCAAACAGACAGATCAACAAGAAGCTTCTGCACATTCACAGTTTCATACCAATGCCAGAAACTTCAAAGGTACATCAAAATCTACTAACAAATACTTCCATTTTTCATTCATAAATTATATGGCCGTTGCAAATATTCTACCTTCATAAAACTTGATCTAATTAAAATGAAGCTCACAAACAAGGATTTCCAACATAATTTCTGAATCAGAATAACAAGAATACAAAATCTTACGATCCGCTTCAACTCTCGCGCCTACTCAAGAGTCAACCGTCTACTCAAAATATACAAATCGCTCAAAACTCAAGCAAAATCCAGCACGCATGCGTCCAAAACAACAAAATGATTCCAAAAAAAAAAAAAAAAAACAGCAACAGAGCGAACAGAATTATTTCGTATATTGGAACAGAGAAATCGATACATATAGATTTACAGAGTGTAACAAGTGATAAAAGACGTGTAAATTGACCTTCCGCAGTTCGACGATCTCGGAGAACTAGCAGAAAATCAGATCGAAGCTTGTCGGCGTCGTTGTGATATTCCATAATTTTTCTCCGATGAGCTGAGATGAGTTGTGGAGTCGTTGAAGAGTTAGTGAATTTGGCGTGAAAGATGTATTTATAGGAGAGTGCATGGCCTCGCACGTGCCGGAAGCTGCTGATTGGCGCACGTGGCAATGTGGCCATGGCAGCTGAGTATGGATAAGAATAGAGTATTTGATGAATTGTTTTTATCTCTAGGGAAATTGAAATGAAAGGTGTTACTATATACAGTAAAAACTCTATAAATTAATATTCATGGGACCACCAAAATTTATTAATTAAAAGAGTTATTAATTAATTGATAAATTAATAATTATTAATTTATATATTAATTAATATTTTATTAATTTATAGTGAAATACTCAATTTACAAACATCTTTCAAACTTTTACTTAATTATTGTACAATGCATGTACATATATCAAAGAACCATTTAATCTCCCACTTTATTATGCTGGTTCAATATGTATCAACATTAAAAAAAAAATCTATATAAATACAAGATCAAAATATGCTAACATAAACAAATCGGGAAAAATGCAAAAAAGCCCTGTTAATTCGAAAATGCAAAAAAACCCATGTGTTAATGAAATAGGCTGAAAGGCACCTTGTATTCTTCAAAAGTCTGCAAATAATACATGCGTGCTCATTTCGTCAAAGATTTCTACGCTATTAATTTTTAATCTGCAATGCCCATTATAACCTTCATATTAATAAAGGGTTTTAACTTAAAACTTCATATTAATACACCAGCGCGTGGACAACAATCATGTTAACTTCTAACGGAATTGGTATTATTTGTAGACTTTTGAATAACACAAGGTGCGCCTTTCAGCGTATTTCACTAACACTTGGATTTTTTTGCATTTTTGAATTAACATATGGGGCTTTTTGCATTTTTCCCTAAACAAATCATACACACAACATGGCTTCCCATCTTAAATCATTCATGTAATATGTAGTATATGAGAAATTATTAATTTATATTTTATATGGGGTCTATAGAAATTATCAAAAATGTATTATCTTATAATTTTAGCGAGTTTATTAATTTAGCACCCTATCCCCGAGTCGGGACCGCCCAAAAATATTATTTTAGAGAGTTTATTAAATAATCGAGTATTAATTTATCGAGTTTCTACTGTATATATTATATATATGTATTATATATATATATTCAGGCTCGACTCGAATAATACTCGTACATTTTAGTAAAATATGAATAAATTATATTAAATATTTTATAAGTTTAAAATTAAATTTTATGTGATGTGGTTTATAAATTTATTTATATTCTCGGGGTGTATGAGTAGGGTTTAATTCGATTTTATATCTTTTAGAATTTGAATAGGAATTTAATTTATTTTATATTCACATGGTGTATAAGTGGGGTTGGATTTGATTTTCACATATTTTAAAATTTGAATTTTATCATGAATTCATTTTCTTCGTAATTGTAGAAATTATTTTAAAATAATACTCTAATTATTATAATTTATATGTCAAATGATGATTGATATTATGGTATGATTGATACATATAATCGAATATTTTGAAGGAAAAAAAAGTACATTCTATATTAATTTTTCGTTGCAATTTTTTCATGGGAAAAAAATGAAATGACTTGGGGTACGTTTGGATTGAAGGATTTGAAATCCATGGATTTCAAATTCATCGACAAATTCATCAAAGTTCGTTTGGATGAATTTATATTACGATGGATTTCAAATTCATTATCATTCATTTTGAGCTATTTTCTCCATAACTACAGTGGATTTCAAATGACACCATTTTAGGTGTTATTTCAAATCCTTCCTCCAAATCCCCTCCCCAAATCCAAATCCCTCAATCCAAACACACCCTTATTGTATTTAAGAAAAGAGGATGTAGAACTTGAACCCATGATGCTCACTTTAGGTCAACTTTAGTAATTTTCACTTATAAATACACTTAATTAATATAGTTAACTCTATTATATTATCTATAATATTCATATAATTGTTATCTTCATATAATATTTCATCTCTATCTAAAAATCGTGTTTCCTACAAAAATTGTAGTGCTATAATCTCCACATCCATAGTCATTTCAAAAGCTAATATTGCATCTAATAAACCCCACATAAGCGTTTGTGAATGTTATTTCAGCTATTTTAAGAGCTCTTAAAAATAACCAAAAGTATAATATGTCACATAAATAAAGATGCAAACATAGTTCCAAGAGTTTATTCAATAGTAATCTATAACCTTTATATGCAAAACAAGAATAATACAGGTTGCCCTTCTTATTACACATAAATCCCTTGTCTGATTCGCAACTACAACACAAAAAAATCAGACAATAACCTTAAAACTAACTGCAGTTACAATAACCCCCCAATTCCTAACATTAATCGAACAAAAGAAAAAAAAACGAAAAAAAAATTAACTCTATCCCCGAATTTTAGGGTGCATTGTTAAATATTTGAACTCAGCTCGAACGAAAACGAGATTTTTCACTACTTTGCAATCTATATATACCTGTTACACATCTGCATCCACCTTGTTCCACACAAATCCTTGTCGTGTTCTTGTTCAATCTTCATTTCTACCAAAAAAATATCGATTATTTTTAAAAAACAACAATTTATAGAGTCGATATAGAAATAAATGTCTATATTCGAGAATCGTAAAGGGTTTTTAGTCACCTTCGATTGAGCCACGAGGGATAAGTCCGTTGAGAAAATTGCGAAACGTGGTTAAAACAAGCCGTTCTTGTTCGATATATAACGGGTCGAGGCCATTTGTCGATTTTGACTTCATAGTTGTTCTTTTATTACATTGTGTGATTGTAGATGGAACATTAGTTGTAATAAATGTTGTATCTTGTTCATCACACATTAATGCAAGTGTTCTTGGAGACAACGGTCTTCGACTTTGAATATCACAGCCGTTCGATTCACACGGAAAAGAAAAAATCTCGTCTCTATCTTTACCATCTTCACTAGTAACTGAAATCTCAGCCTCGTTCAAATTTGTATCGATCGGTTTAATTTGCTCTGAAAAGCAAATCATTGTGATTATCTTACATAATAAACGAAAGTAGGGGTGGCAATTTGGGTCCATACATATATTTGGACCCCAAACTAAACTAAGTTTTCAATGGGCTAGGTCCTAACATTTTAGCATTTTAGTTCCAACTGGGTTGACTTTTAATAATATTTTGGTCTAATTGGGTCTTAAATTGGGCCCAATTTGGGTCTAAATTGGGTCCAACCTATTTTTCACTTTGGGTTAATAATCTACATTTTACACTTTACAACAGCTCCTTACATCACTTTGATTTATAATGGGTCCTTGGGTCCGTTTTAGGTCCTTATTGGGTTCACTTTGGGCCCTTATTGGGTCCAACTATAATGCTTATTTTTTGACATTGGACCCAAATGGACCCGAACCCAAACCCAGCCCGTTCAACCCAATTGCCACCCCTAGTGAAAAGGGTTCAAATTAAATCTACCTGAGAAAGTCTTAGATGCTTCCGCTGAAACTTCGACCAAGGCTTTGCATAAATCCTTCACATCTTGTAAATGTAGGATACACCTTCTATTATATACAGAGAGAACAGTTATAAAGTCGAAGTTTTGTACCTTTTGAACCAGAAGAAAATAGAATAACGAAGTAAAATATGTAACATTAATGAATAAAAAGTTCACCTGTGAGGAGATTTACGTCCTAATTTTGCAGCATCGGGTTTTGACAGGTGGAGAGATAACGGTGAATAAGATACATCAGATTTTAAGACAGATTCCTGATATAGACAGATACCGTTACAAATTTGTAATAGTTTTGATCGCCAATAAATAAAAACGCAGTTCAAGTCGATGGCCAAATTTATGCATTAGCAAGTTTCACAAAAAACAAACAAGTTTATGACTTATTTGCGATAAGGGGTCGTGGGATATTTTACAGGGTCATAATCATACCTTCGAAACGAGAATTAACCACTTTTCAGATTAAAAATAAAGGCCCAAAGTGACTGATAAACCAATAATTCAAATTTTGACATAAAACGGGATGTGAATAAATGAAAATAGAATTCATTTGGAAAACAAAACGAATGAATTTCGTGAGATGGTTTTAATTTCTAACAATACTTGTCAAAAAACACAAACAAAAAGTCTTTATTTTTTCGAAGAAACAGATAATTTGATTTACCATATTATATAATCACCTGGTTTCTACTCTTTTTTCTTGGTGTTCCAATGGCGCCATTAATGGCTGCATTAGTTGCATGTTGAACAAGTGCCAATGAATTTGCTTGATGCACATGATAATGAAAATTTCGCTCTTCACTTCCTTCAAAGTTTTTGCAGTCGATGCATTTACATTTATCGGAGCACAAAATATTGGCCTGATAACACTCACAGTACTTTTTTAAGCACCCTGATTTTTTGCAATTGCACCCTTTGTTGTGTTCAATCTGAAATCCATTAATAAGTTAAAATAATCGAATTTTGAAGATATAATAAAAACATCCAGTTAAAAGGATTTTTAGAGATAATAAAGGTTGGTTCTTTGTTAAAAAGTATAAAAGAAAAACGAATAACGAAAATCCCCGTAATAAATTCCTATCGAAAATGTTCTTCAAGGGAATATACTTATTTGTTTTTAACTTTTACGTTTATTTCGTGAAAGAATTTTCCTTATCCCCAATAGTTATCAGAAATGGATATAAAAAATGCAATCGAAATCGAAACTAAAAGTTATAATCATTCTAAAAATTATTCATGAAATCATCAGAAAATTATGTTACATACCCCACCATCTTTGGCTCCATGTGGACTTATAGCTATCTTTGGCTTGAAAGCAAGTGGATTTCTCTCCAGAACTGCATCAATGGCTACCTTTCTATCGGCCTCATACTCTTCTTTATTGTGACAATTAATGCAGTTACATTCATCACAGTATATACCAGCAGCAAAACACTCACAGTATCTGTTTGTAATTTACAACAAGCTTAGATCAATGACAAAAACGAAAAATTATACTTAAAAAACATAGTTAATGGGATTTGGTGCTACATTTTCAGCTAACTAAGTTCAGAGATTTTGATCGGTTTAAGGGGATATATAGCCTTACAATTTCAAGCATCGAGAATTTCTGCAATTGCATTGCTTCTGCTTCTTTGGGGTGGCATCATTCGGTTCAAGATTGGATCTTTCTCGTGTTTTAGGAGATTCCGTTTTCCTGAAAAACTTTGTGTTAACAATTGTCTTAATTTGTAATTAACACGAAATCAAATTGATATAACTCATAAAATACTTACGGGCCAAATCAAGCCGAGGCTCGAATAAGACCTAGGAGGGTCGTATAAAGGGTATAGACTGCACTCAGACACACTGAGCTACCTACGTACCTTTCTATTAGGATCAAGTCTAAACGTAGTTCAAGATTGTGATTAAGGTCATATACGAGGTTCTTAACTCGGTTTATAGAATAATGGGAACGTACTGTCAGATCGTACTATGTACTCTCGAGGTACTGTTCAGTCAGTCAAAAGTCCTTTCCTTAATATTAAATGGCACTATTTATAGGCACAGTACCCAATGTACGGACGAATGCGGGATCGGCGGGATGGTTTACACGTGTCCCCAGAATGTACGTACCAGATTGCCCGGGTTAGGGCTACACTGGGTTTGACCCGATAAAAACACGCGGGTTAGGTAGTGTAATGCAAATAAGCACAATTAGATTAGGGACCTTTAGGTAAATAAGCCTCAATATTTGTACCAGGGTGGTATGGTCCCTTACGAGGTTCAGGGACCTTGGGTCGTCTACGAGGTTATGCTATATCACAAATTGTTAAGTATGTTTAAATACTCTACAAGAAATTAAACTAAAAATACTTGTGAACACAATTATCTTCAGCACAATCTCAAGTAACAAGTAGTGAAATACAATTTGGAAAGCAAGATGAAGTAATTTCGATTCGGTTAAAGATTTAATTTACTGTTCTTTGGATCATAAACAAAATACATCAATTTCTGAACATTTCATAAGAATGATTCTATGCTAATCAGTATATTCATATAAATCTGCTCCTCAAATTATCACATTCCTTTTTGCTCATCAATTTACATAAGGCTTAGCACTGATCCTTCACATTAAATCCCTATATTATCAACAAAAATGATATTCTACAGAAAATTCAAAATTAAAAAAATCCAATTGCTTATAAAATTCTTACGGCAATGGCTGCAATACAGCCTTAGGCATAGTCACCGTCTTCTCCGGATGAGCCAATCGTGGCGCGACAGGTGGCGATTGAAGCGACGTCGGCATTTCCCTCGGCCGTGCATGCGGTTGCGCTAACGCCAGCAGCTTCGACTGTAGCTGAGACTGTGGGTGCTCTGGCAGGATCAAATTTGCGCTGGCGATAGCATTTCCGTTCGCCGTCGATTTGTAATTTACCGTGAAATCCAGCTGCCTCACCACCGGTGCTGCTTTACTGTGCTCCATCACTTTGGAAAAAAACTGTGAATTTTTTTAAAAAATAAATAATTACTGTTTAAGTTTTCATTCAATCAACATAAATAATTAACATAAAATAAAATTTTGATTTTTAGAGAGAGAAAGTGGGGAAGGTCTGATGATGATGATGATGATGATGAAAGTTTTTGAAATTTCAATTTTGCGAAAATTTGATGGTCAGGATGAAGGGGGTAGGGTTTGATTTAACGGTTACAATTTGGTAAAAGGATGTGTAATTGATTGTTAGCCGTTGGATTGAGGAGAATTTGCTTTCTCTTTTGTTTCTTATATAAATAATATTGTATTTTGAAATTCAACTCGATCTAATTGGTAGTTTGATCGTCGGATTATTTGACCCAATACCGGGTTAGTTAATAAAATCGATTTAATCTTGAAAATAAATTGAGGGCTAAATAATATTTTTCTCACTTTTGATCCTTTTTTGTTTCGAGCTTTAATCCTTCAAATTTCTAAAATTCATGTTTCTCGCAATTACTCTCAACTCTAATATTAGTGAATATAATATTTATATTATTGACATAAATATATAAATATAAGGAAAATACTTTTTTATATATTTCTGTATTTAATAATATTATTTATATATTAATTATTATGTATTGCATTATTATATATAATAGCACTGGTTCGATACTTCGATTACGATTAGCTTGATGATTGACCATAACCTGGTCAGTGGTCTCGTTTAATGTTCGAATTGAGTTTCAAAACATTGCTATTCAAATTTATGCAGTGCCAAAGAAAAACATAACTTTTACTATATTTCCTTTAATAATTTTTTTAGGAGTCCAAACATCCAAATATATAATGTATTAGTCTAATTGTGTATCAACATGTTTTTATTGGTGAAAAATCCTTTTTTATTGATTTTTATTATAATTTAATTTATATAGTAAATAAAATACTAATTAAACATATGACTTACTTCCAAATTTATAATTATGCAAGATTTTGTCACTTTTTTATGAAGTGAATCATATGCTAATGAATTATATCCTCAAATAGGATGCATGTCACTGTCATTTCATGTAAAATGTAGGTAAGAGAAAAGATGAATATTAATTGCTTAGTATGAAAGGAAATAATTTAAAAATAGACTTATGAATCAATTCTAATTCTCATACAAAAATGCAAACATTATGTGTTTTATTAATGTGTCAATATTAAATTATGTTTATTTTTTCACTTTCTTCTGTTTTAAAAAGATTGTTCTATGATTAATAGTAAGTAATCACTAGTTAATTAATATCTAATTTTGCACTTAACTTTATAATGAATGTATTAGCCTTACTTCATATGTAATATATAAACTCAATATTTTTTTAATTACAATACAGATTAAGTTCTAAATTTCATATTATAATGATACGTATTTTAATTTCTTAATCATAATTATAAATTAATTTGAAGATAGTCGGAATAGTTAAATAATCATTTTTAATAATTATAATGAGTTTGAAGATAGTCGGAATAGTTAAATTTACTATATATAGATGGTAAATAACAAACTAATAAAACTATATTTCATGAATAAACATGCTTTAATTTTGGAGCAATTAATAGATATGACATGTAATTTAGAAGATGTTGGTTGTAATATATTATAACTAAATATTTTATTTATTTGAATAAGTGAGGGTAAAATTAGTATTGAAGGTTAAATGACTGATTGTTCTTATTTTCTTAAAAAATCAAACAAAATGACTTCCTTTCTAAAATGAACGGAGTATAATCTGTATTTCATAAATATATATTTTTTTAAATTATTATACTGATATAATGAAATAATATAACAAAGAGCAGATGAGAAGAACAAAATTGCAATTATTTTAAATTTTTCAAATTTCTCGACATTGTTTAATATTCTCGTAATATGAACTCTTAAAAAAAATACTATTTTTCATTTATTATATGACAAATCCTATGGCAATTGGAATTCAAAATATTTAACTAATATTTAAACTATAAATTAGATAATTGTACACTAACTGGTTATTTTAAATCTATAAATAACATTTAATTAATTATACATGTGTACAATCTATATTCATTTTGTAATATATTTTCTTTGATGAATTTATTTTGTAATTATATATTTTTCTTCCTTACAAACTAATAAATTAGGTAAAGCCAAGTCAAAAAGGTCAAAAGAATTCAAAGGAGGGAGAATTACAAAAGGACCGAGATTTTGGCGGTAATACACGTGGATGGTCAGGATAAATTTATAGATTGTGTGTTTTTTAAATTGACGGCTGGATTGTGACCCTGAATTGAATGGTCAGGACTTGGACCCCATTTCTGTCTTTGTTGTGAGAGATTCAAATTTTGAAATGTATATGCAATTATATATACACATTTTGAGAAATACCAATACATGGTCTAATATATACTTCCAATATATTTAATAAAACAAATAAAACATCACGGTATATATATATATATATATATATATATATATATATATATATATATATATAATATACTCATTACAATTTTTTTGTAACATTGAACAATAAATCTCTCTCATATATTAGTAATATATAATATAATTACTATCAAAGTTTTTGTAACATTGATAATAAATCTCTCATATATTTGTAATATATATTATACTATCAATTTTTTTGTAACATTGACAATAAATCTCTGATCATATATTAGTAATATATTTTGTATTTACTATCAATTCTTTTGTAACATTGACAATAAATCTGTCATATATTAGTAATATATATTATACTTACTATCAATTTTTTTTGTAATATTGACAATTAATCTCCCATGTATTAGTAATATATATTATATTTACTATCAATTATTTTCTAACATTGGAAATAAATTTCTCTCATTAGTAATACTATATATATATCATATTTACTGTCACTTTTTTCATTGACAATAAATCTCTCATATATTAGTAATATATATATTATATTTACTACCAACTTTTTTTGTAACATTCACAATAAATCTCTCATATATAAGTAAAAGTTCAACCAAATGGTTGTTTTCTTATTATTAGTGACATTCTAAGACTGTAGTGGAATTTATTATTTGTTTATTTATTTTTGTGAGTTAAAATAATAAAAAAAATTCTAGGAGGAGTGAGTATTAAGGGTATTCAAAAGAAAATCATGTGATTCATATTGTGTTTGTGTGGCCTTTTTTGTTATGTATTTAGTTCAAGTTTTGAGTTTCTTTTTTGGAAAATACGAATATTATATTTTCATGTGAGAATCATGTAATGTGTGTTATATTTATTTATAATTTTGAAAATAAACCACCTTAGAGTATCAATTTTGCAAGTATCACATTATATGATTGAAAAAGTAGAGTTGAAAATATAAATTTAGATGAAAAAGATTAGCGTTATAATTATTTAGAATTTTGTGATTCAAAATTTTGAAACTAAAATAAAAAAACATAATCAAACAAGGTTATATGTTCTTATAAAATGATTGAAGTTATAAAATATGTCAAATGCTTCAAATTTTATAAAGTGAAATTTCAAAAATATAAACATAGTCCTTATAAAATGATTGAATTTTATAAAATGTGGTCGAAACTAATAGTGATGGATTGATGTATGATGTATTGAAATGATTGAGCTAGTTGTTTGCATTATGATTATATAAATAATAAAATAATGAAATATAAATTATAATTAATAAAGTATGAAATATAAAGAAAAATGTTGACAAATGTAAATTATAATTAATAAAGTATGAAATAGAAATAACAATTATAATTTTAATATCTTAACAAATGTAACATGTATTAACAAATACTCATACATATCACAATGTTTAGAGATTGGAAGTACCAACAATTTTTTTTTCTCTCCTAGGGCATTCTCTAAGTCCAACTAATTCTTTCATTTACAAAAAATCGAACATTAATTAATCAAAGTCGGCTTCATCTATACAAACCTATTTTGGTAGACCAACATGTCACAATATATAGGACCACATAAATTTTCAATTAATTTTCCTACATTGAATTAACTACAAGTTTTAATGTAAAATTTTAAACTGTAAATCTTAACAAGATATAGGTGTGACAATTCAAATTGATTGATCAATTCCATCAATTTTGAATAAGAATGAAAATATAATCTTAACAAAATTTAAGATGTGCATAATAAAAATTGATTCGCTTCAATTGATTTCAAATAAAAATAGCTTATGATTTCGTGCACAACTAGTGCATTATGTACAATAAGTCTTCCCTATTGAAGAATAAAAATATAATTGTATGTTGTAAAATAGATAGATGTCTATGTTTTGACCTTTTTTTTAAGGAATTTTAATTATTTCTTTTGAACGATATTGAATTACGACAAATACTATAAAATAAAAATGTTTATCTCAATGTCCAATAGTGGAATAAAATTGTTGACTAGTCGTCTGGTTCACACGAGTCAACAAGATAAATTGACATTTTAGGAAAATCAATAAATTTTATTCTTTATGTTAAAAAAAATTAAATAAGATAAAAGAAATTACACGAACATTTTCATTAAATTTCAATTACCTACTTCCAAATGTTCGTATGCCATTTGTTGTATAAAACGCGTTTTAATTTAAATTCACTATTGTTTTTAAATTAGTCAAAACATAAAGGGTCCGTTATTATCTAAATAATATCATTAATCATGTTACTTACTATAATACTATATCTAGACGATATCATCCACAAAACAACTTACCAAAATACTAATATAATATTTCATCCGTTTCCAAAAAGTATTCATTATTTCATTTTTTTTTTGTCTCAAAAAGAGATAATTTTTCGGAAATGGATAAGAGTTATATTTCCACATTGCAAGAATAATATCAATATTAATTCGTTAATACTAAACATTGTTGGAGAGCTCTCTAACTACACCACTTCTATATATAAAATGAAAATGTATTATTCATTTATAATATATGAAGTTATAAGATAATAATGTTTACCAGTTGCATGTATAACATGCACGTGCATAACACAAGCAATACTGTTGTCACAACTTATATACTAAGTGCAAATCACGTGCGATTTCATCAATTTAACAATTGCATATTGTGGACACAATTATCCAATTTCTATATGTGATAATAATATATTGTTAGCATGCTATATATGCAAGATAGGACATACTAGCTACCTTGGGAAGAAAGTGCAATACTTATTTTATACTAAATTCTTATAATATATTTATAACACAGTTAATCCGAAAATCTAAATTTAATACCACTATCAAGAATAAAATCACTTAAAACTACATATAATTATATAAATATCGTTATTGAGTAATAAGTGAATAATTTTTTGCTAGCATTTCACGTATTAAAGACAGATCATATATATATATATATATATTGTGTCGCTAGCTAATCAATATAAGCTACTTCTTTAAAAACAATTATGTAGGAACGACTTCTTATTTACAAGTTTTCAAACAATTAAGAGGATGTAGATATATACTAAACAAAAATAGATGATACTACTCTTCACATTAAGAGTTGTTACAATCTTTTGTATGTTTGATTATTAAAATATTATTCGTGATAAATTAGCGAAACGACTTTTCTAATTTTTTGTGCTTGAAAAATTATTTATTGGAAATATTATTTCAAAATTGAAACGAATTAATAGATATTATATATACATATTATTGATAACAAATTAAATCCCAATAATTAATATTAGATTATTTGGTGGATTTATGATATTAATAATATGTACTTTATTATAATTAAAGAGATTATTGTTATTTAAAATGTTACAAGAGTGTGTACTATAGTTCCAAATTCCAACCTATATTATAAAAATAGTTCCAATTTGTGGGACCAAATAGTATAGCTTTTAAAATACACTGTACTTCATTAATGTGCGTACTATTAGTCTATTACTTATTACACCCATTTCAAAGTCATTTCTATTAAAACAATTTACAATTAAATTCTTTGCTACATATACATACAAATATTCAAATTGATTTATTTATTTAATTCATATAAAACTCTAATATAATTTCCTTTTTAATTCAATTACATTAATTCATATAAAACTCTAATATAATTTCCTTTTTAATTCAATTACATTAGGTAATTTTTCAATATCGTCTAAATAATTGTATTTTGCTACCACATTTATTATAAATTGTATTTGTTAGTATTTATGCATATTTCTTAACTTTTTAGTTCAAGAAAATAACAAATATTATAAGGGAAGATGCTACTATATATATATTAAGACAAAACTTAAAATATATGACCCAATTAGTATGTATATATACTTATTATTATAATAATATTATTATTTAATAGTTCTAATATCTAATAAAACAAAAATTACACAAATTTCAAGACATATCAACTCAATAATTATATTTAAGTTTGGGAAATATATAGTTAAAGATGAGCCTAACATATGAGTAAAGCAAAGAAGACAAAAAGAAATATCTTAATTTCTATTTTTTTGGTACACAAAAAAATATACCTAAGAGCTAACTTTTGGCACGTACAATAAGATGAAATTTGTAAAAGGAAATGTGATATAACTTGGGTTTCTAAATATTTTAAACAACAATGCAATATTGCCTAATTCTTGTTCCCTTTGATACCGACATGCAATGTATCCCATTATTAAGGAGGAAAAGGAATTAATATTGCTAATTTTGAAAAATGTTATTAATTAAATTAAAATAGAAGATTAATTTTATATGTAATTTCATTTGCTTAATTAGAGCAATATAGCAAAAATTCAATTTTATATTAATGGTAATCATATATTGCGACTCAAATATATAAGTACAATACTCAACTAGGCATATATTTACAATCGTGAAAATATATATTTTTTCGTTTTAAAAGAAAAAAAAATTGCATTAAAATAAAGGGACCACGTATTATTAAAGGCACTCCATATCCGTATTTTGATTAATCAAGTAGACAATATTACCCTGTAATGTATTATATCGAATTCTCAGTACTATTAAAACTTAATAGTCGCTTCGAAATAAATTTTGAAGAATTTTTTGCTGGAATAATACAAATAAAATTTCTCTTCTTTTTTTCTCAAACATTTTTCTTTTTATTTTCTTCTTTAATTTTGCTAATACATTTATATGATAATTTCGTTTATTTTAAAATGCTTACTTTTTTTTCATCGCCATAAGACACATTACATATATTTCAGTGGATATTCAAACCCGACATAATTTCATTGAACTCGTCGAACAATATGTGCTGCTCTTTTTCTCCAAAGTAAATATTGAAATTCTTGTTTTGGCTAAATAATATTGAAAATTAATAGAAAATCAAAAACCTAAAAACAAGAAAAAAAATTAAAAAAACATAGATACATTTTTTAACATATATTAATCAAAATTCGAAATGCCAACGTTAAGATTTGTCATTAAATTATGTTCAACACAAATACTGTCACTATTAAACATATATATATATATATATATATACATATATATAACATATGTGGCAAGCTAAATATATTTGTTCATAAACTTTTATAATCAGTGATAACTTTGAAATTCTCAACACTTTGTCACAAATATTTAATTTTTTTTTTGTAGTGATTGGAGTGGTTATAACAAAATGTGAAGTGTGTGTTCATCAATTTTCTAAAATAAATAAATTGCATATTATAGAATCCAATGGTTCCAACGTAAATGTTGGCAAAAATAAGTCATAAATGCTAACGAATGATTCGTAAAAAAGGTATAAGGCAAACATTCACTTCTTTATTTACTTTCCAAAATAAGATTAGAATAAATGCTAGTAGGTTGCAATTGTGGTCTGGATTAATCGAGAGATAATGTGAATTCCAATATAAACTCGAGTACAATATACATATATTTCAGCAATATTTTGATTTAAGAAAACATCATAAAAATGAATTTTGGACATTGATATATATATATATATATATATTCAACATTTTAATTAGTTACTAAATTGTTTTTGAAATAATTTGAACTTAATTTTTTTATTTGATTGTTTTATGCAAGTAAATTGCATGCTAAAGCCCACATATATATGTAACGTGCCTAAATCTCTCTATATATATATCTATATGTATATATATCTATATGTATCTATACTAGTTTTAGAGAAGTCCAAACCCTACCACAACCCAACCAAAATCATGATGAATACTGTTAGGTTTAGGAATCTCTAATTCATTTCTTTTTAATAAATTCATATTGGACCCACGTCAAATTGTGTTTTTATTTTTATAAATATATGTGCCTCAAAATATACATATACACATTAAATAGTGCAATGAGACAATTTTTTAATTAGATTAATTTAAAATACAAAAGAAAACCCATTCAATAGTTTGGATTTATATTGCTTCATGAAACTGGTACTTTTGACATTGACCAACGTTATATTTTGAGAATTTTTAAATGCAAACCAATTACTATTTCTTCTTAATTAAATTTCAGTATATATATATATATATTATACATACATTACTTTCAAAAGAAACGTGAAGTTTTACCTATGGTTTACGGCATAATTTCTGTGCTAAAAAAGTTTCAATTGAGGACCAGCATCTTTTAACATCACAATCATATGATAGTACAAATATATCCTTAGTTATTTCTTAATTTTGTTTACACTTATTTAGGGTTTTTGTTTATACGATAATTGTATGTACGAATCAGAAGTAAAACTTACATAATTAATGAATCAGAAGTAAACCTTATAATTCCCTGACATAATGTAAAAGAAAGAATATATATATATATATATATATATATATATTACATTTAATACAATTCTTATCAAGTGGGGCATCTCTATTCAAGAACATAAATTACAATGGGAATATCAGAATCAAAATAAATCAAATTTCTTGTAAGAAATTATAAATCACAAACTTTTTCAATAACTTAAAAATTTATTTGTATGTCAATTAATTTTGGTGTTTGTTGATTTGTAGCATAAATGACATGATATAGAATTGTACGCCTTAACAAGTATGAGACAATTTTTTGAACAGTCATTAAAATAAAACACATAGTATAATAGAAAAATATCTACTATGTAATGTTACAAAATTGAAACCCTATCTATGGCACCACTATTTAGGACTATATATTATTCTTAATAGAATTAAGGATACTTTATATCAAAGAGATATTATTTTTCATCCACTAATACATTTAAAAGGAAAATAAATAACCAAAACGCGTATAATAAATTTCCATTTAATTCAAAATCTCGGTATGGGATAAGCTGTTGACAGAACAGATCCGTTTTCACACCAGCCTATTCATATGGGTCTAACAGTCTGGCACCATAAAAGGTCAGTTACTGAAATTATATCCTTAATCACGAGAATTTTTAAAATATAACAAACTTATTTCATGAATTGCATGATTTACTATTATTAAAAAGTCATTAATATACACAGCGGAGCAAACAAACGCTCATATTCTTAACCGTTGGATTGGGCTGTCTCGTGTCATGCATGAATCCTCACCGTACGTCGCATGGACGCGCCCCATGCGCAACGCTTTAATATTTGAAATAGAAAAATTTATTCCATTCAAAGCAAATGAAATAAAAGGTAAGCAAATGAAAAACTTTCTATGTGATATTTAATTATTTGCCATGCAAAAAAAAAACCCTAAAAACATTTATCCTTACCTACCCACAATTTAAATTTAATACAATTTTTTTTTTAACGGAAATTAATTACTACAATGTAATGGCCTCAGGTTTTAGGGTTATCCCCACTTTTACTTCCCTTCTTTATTAACACACAATTTAGGGTTCTTTTTTCCGATCTCACAAATTCCACCACTCTCACCTTACAGCAGTGTACGTCACGCACCAATCGGATACAGGATAAGTGCGTGGACCATGTATTGACAAGACAGTGACTGTTTAACTACCTTACAAACACCAGCGCGTGTGGGACACGGATGGTCTCTCGTTTGACTAGGGTTTCGAAAAGCGTATAGTGGATGGTGATAAGCATCGCACCTTAGCACTAACGTGGCGAGATCTGATTGGATAGGAGTTTTCTCTCTCCTCCATTACGTACATTTCGTTGTATCTATAGACGGAAAAATAAAATAATAACTTAGCATAAAGAAATACACTCACAAAAACACTGTCACTTTTCTCTCTCTCTATATTTCTTGTCTTCATATTTTTTTTCTTTTCAAGTTTCTCTCTCTACACTCCCATTTCTCATTCTCTCACTAAAACTAAGGATTTTCAGACCTAAAAAAACTCTAGGGTTCGATCTCATTTCGCGCTCTAATTTCTTCAATCCAAACTCAAATCTCTTGAGATTAACGGTGGGAATTGATTCTCCAGCTGATTGTGTATCGAATAACGATTGCTTTTCAGTGAGCCGTGGATTGATTTGTCGGGTTTGTGATCTAGATTTTCTCGATCTAAATAAAGGTTTGTTTTCTGGTATCCTTTTTACTGTTCTTATTTTTCGTTTTTTTTTTCTTCATTAAATTGGTATATATGTGTGATATCTTACTAGGTTTTAGCTGACTTTGAGCTGATTTTTTTTAACCATACATCTTTATCTGAAGTGGGTTTTCTCATTTATTTTTATTGTTTCTATTTATTTTTTTCTGTCCTTTTTGGTTTATATTTATTTTGACGTTCTTATCATTTTATGCTACTTTTTGGCTTATTATTTACTGTTTCTGATGCCTCGCTTGTGTAGTCGGTTCATTGAAAAACCCGAAGCTTCACTTAATTCAATAACCCTAATTTGAGTCAGTTAAATTAAAGCATTAAACTAATATATCTGGCTTCGATTTCCTTATCATGATTCAACGTGCTGTATGGGTTTTGAGTTAATTTTGTAAGCCGTTGATGGATCTGAGTTTATCAGTTGTCTTGTTAAATTAGTATTAATTTTCCCCAAAAGAAAACCCTAATTGTGATTTACTTTTATATTATTCTTTTAGTCACTCGTTTGCTTTCTATTTGGTGCATTTAAGTCTGTTGCCACTGTACCCCATGGGAGCATCTAAAGATTTAATCTTTTGTTGGATACAACTTTGGATTTGTTGTAATTGTTAACTAGGGTTTCTATATTCTATGAAGACTTTGACAGTTGCAAATGGCCGCATGTTAAGTCGTTTTTGCTAATATTTTTTTTTGCCCATTTCTTGTTTCCACACTGGCATTGTAACCGCTTGTTTCAATTATTGAGTAACTACAAATTCATTATAGCTTTAGTTTTAGACTTTCATTGTTTCATTATATTACATAAGATGTTTACTTTTACCATATCTCCACAAACTTTGCACGCATTCTGCACGTGATTTTATGTATGTGCCAAGTTTGTGAATGTGCATTAATTGTTTCATTCAATTGTTAGGTTTTTCGTTTTGGAATGGACAAGAGTATCGTGGCAGTGGAAGAAAATCAACGGAGAAGTGATTCTACATCTTGTGCTTCAAAGTCTTCAGGATCACTTGTTCACATCAACTCTATAGCTATCGACCTTACGAGTGCTATGGAAGAGACTGAATCACCAGCACATGAGCACTTTTCAATACGGTAAGCCTACGCGTTTCATTGCTAGATTTATAGACTTTTGTATCATTTACTGAATTCTTTCTCGACTGGCATTGTGGGATTGACTAATTTGAAGCATTTTGTGCTCAACGCATGTTTCTATGTGTGAAGATAATGTTTTACATCAATATTTTTACATGCTCAATGACAAACTTTTTGAATGTATATGGTGCCTGAGATCCTTGTGTTTTATAGCAATTATCATGAATAACCAGTGGTACATCTATGCTTAAAGTTCCATATATTGTTGACATTTCCTCATGTTCATTGCAGATATAATTGACTTTATAATTAATAGAATGATGTGAAACCATATATATATATCCATGCTGCTTGTGCTGCCTGGAGTTGACGATTGATTTGCAAATCTTTAACCAAATTATTCTTGTGTCTAAAGAATATGTTAACAAGTCAAAATCCGAGGTTGTATATATTTGTGCAAAGATAACTCAATTTGTCTTCTAAATGCAGTGGATATGTCACTGGGATGAGGGAAAAGGATAGAGAGATCTGTTTGCCTTTTGTTTCAGAAGGCAATGATGGTAATGAAATGGATTATCTACCTCCATTGTCTGTTCCTAAATTTCGGTGGTGGCAGTGTGCAGACTGCATTCAAGATATTCCCACCGAGACAACTGAAAAAGCAATGATAGTGGCAGTCAGAAGTGACGTTGGTACAAGTTCTTGTAACAATGTCGATGGCGAAAAAAATGGCTTGCTCATACATAGCAACGAAAATATAGGTAAATTCCAATAATATTTGATCGTGCATAATTCATGCGTACTTTGAATACAATAAATGTATACATAATTATGGTAACTGCATAGTCTCAGATATTAAAAGTGATGTTCATTTGTGTATTTTCACAATTTTCACAACTATTTTTACAGGTGGGTCGAGGGACTGTGGATCTGAAGAAGACAATGTTCCAATTAGTAGTATTGTAAGGAATTCTACTCAGCGCCTCTTGGAATGGCATAAATCTGCCACATGTAAGTTTTCCTTACAACTGGTATATATAGTGATAAACGATCTTATATTCGGTAGTATTAACATCCATAATATTTATGCAGTGAACAAAGATAAAACCGATTTCAGGGATAAAGCACCATGTGTTGATATCCCAGAAGCTAATCCACCAGTCAATATTAGAGAGAGACATAATAATACTGCAGGTAATTGGTCATGTGACAGCATTTTGGTATTTATTTGAAACTTTTATGGTGTGTTTGGATTGAAGGATTTGAAAACTATGGACCATTGACAAATCCGTTTAATTTTGTTTGGATGAATTCATGTCACGATGGATTTCAAATCCATTGGTATTCGTTCTGAGCTATTTTCTTCACAACTATGGTGGATTTCAAATTGCTCCAGTTTTAGTATCCTTTCTTCAGATCCCCTCCACAAATCCAAAACACTCAATCCAAACACACCCTTAGTAATTTATAGTTGTAGCAAATATGTAAGAGCATTTCAATTCTATTACAGATGCTGCTGACATGGCATATGTGCGTCCTACGTGCACAACCGATGAGCCAGATAATGCATCATCTGGAAGTGACGGCGCCAAAACTGCGCGGAAAAGAAAACCGAAGCTTCGTTCTTTGGCTGATATAATGGTGGAAAATAGAAATCCAACTAATAACAATAGTAACTCGGGGACAAAATCTTCCTCGTCCAGTGGGATGATTGTGACAACATATGCTGAGGCTGAAGCTGTTTTGCCACCTCAGCTTGAGTTTGATTCTCCTGCTAATGTAATGAAAGGGGCTCGAAGCCCTCATAAGAAACGAAAGTTAGTTCTTGAAGATGAAAGAGGGCCTTTGGGTAAAAGATTCAGGGGAGTTATGTTAGATTCAGACAAAACACATAACAGGCCTGAATCTGAATCTGAATCTACGAGACTGGATTTGGAATCTGGTGCAAAATCTGAGCGTATAAAGCCCAGAAAAAGCAAAGCTCTTGATATCAGCAAAAGGGCAAGGCAACAGAGCCATAACGAAGATGGGGCAGTACAAATGACAGATTTGCCCAGAACGAACGATGCAAATTTACAGAAGCATGTTGCTTCGAGTGTTCATTCTGAGGGTGTTTTTGGTAATTCGAGACGTGAAATGGGACCGTATTTTAGTAGTTTTTTATCGGGACATGAATTTGAGAGAGTATCGAATCTTTCAAAGGGTAAGAGGCCAGAAGTTGGAGTTCATTATGACCGTTTGATGCCTCCTCCTGGTAAGAAGAATCTTGTAGGAGATTCCAGTAGCAAAGAGATTCCGTTGGATCTTTCGCTCAACAGCTTTGTGGAATCTGATGGGCAATCATCGTCTCTCGGGCAGCGAAGGAGCATACCTGACCTTAACGAGACGTTTCCACATCAAACAGCACAAGAGAACCAATTGCCTATTCTTTTTGGGAGGAGTTTGCCTCTGAATAAAACTTCGGTATGTGGAATTATCTTTAGCGTTTTCATGTGCCATTGGATTTAATGTTGAATCATAAAGTGATAAACGCAATTCTGTTTTTAACTGATTTATCACCTATGTTGCTCGTAAATTGCACGATTGTTATGCATTATTGGTAATTGCATTATTATCTTTTTTTATTTTTGAGGTATTCTTGTTGAACTCAGCCAATATCTGTTCAATATTTCTTTCTATGAGGTTACTTTATAATTGGAAACCAAGTTTTGTTTGTTTAACTGAATCAGGTGCCAAACGTTTGTTGACTGTTGCTTGATTCAAATGATATATCCCCAGTTTAATCCGTTGATTGTATTAACATCATTTCTATTTGTTCAAAACTCATTACAAACTTCAATCTCACTCGAATCATTTCTATGCACCCCATTAGTTTTTCAATGCCATGTAAATGCACACAAGTCGCGCTCATATTCATCTCTTGAAACACATTGATCTTCATGCTCAGATTGTTGTTTTCATATATAAAATTCATGTTTCTCCAATTTATTTAAAGTGATTTAGAGTGACTAATTTGAAACCTTCGGTTATATTTCAGGACCCATCTGCCTCGTGCAGTAAAGAAACATCCCTAGAAGGCAAAAGACAAGTGTTAGCCTCTGAGCCACACAACATGAACCGAAACATAGACATGAGTGGAGCTTCAGATGATATCCCAATGGAAATAGTCGAGCTATTAGCCCGAAATCAACGCGAAAGGAACCTTGGAAATTCAAGAAAACATGGGATTAATACCTCTTTCAAACCAAATCCTCACGTCTATTTAGACCCGCGTCCTAGCATGATAAGCTTCCCACAGGCCAACAAAAGTGGCATAACAATAACAAACGGAAACATGGGCCCACCAAATTTCCCCAACAATCGCCAAATCGAAATGGGAAAATTCGACGAGAGCCAATTCAGTTTCTTCACACAGAGGAAAACACAGTATTCACCTTCAAGTTCTTCTGTGACAAGGCCAAAAGCTAATGAAAGAACAGAGCTATTATGGCCGCCTAGAAGAGATAACACTCTGTTTCATCTCAATATTCCTCAAAATCATACGTTTTCAGATATGGGCCGTAAAGGAAAAACCGTGAGTGATATAAAGGGCCGTGAGGGCAAAAGGGGTATTCATGGTGGACCTGTGATCAAAGAAGGGGTGGTGAGGTCTAATTCTACGTCTTTGGATCCCTACACGAACGAAACAATTCCAGCAATGCAATTGCTTTCTTTGATGGATCAGGGGATTGTATCGGGATCTAATTCGTTTAAAGTGGGACCCAAAAGTTATCTCGATAAACCCTTTTCTCCATGCAACCACCATCCAAGGCTAAATGGAAACGAGAGCCAGAAATTTGGACCCTTTTTTGCACAAAATAGCAACCCTAAGGGCTTCTCGAGGCTGGGCTATGGTGTTTACTGCTCTGGTGAAAGCTCAAAGAGAGCTTCTTCATCTTGTATACAAGGTAAATCTTTAACCACCTCATGATATTATATGTATACATATATATGTGTGTTTTTATGTATCTATTACTTGTTAATGTTCTGAAAACGATGTTTTCCCGCCTTTATAAGGTCAACAAGTACATCCCGAGCTTGGGAAATCGAAAGTCACTCACTTGGCGGGCCCTAGTGACCTTGTAAACCGACCAATGAGAAGCAATGTAGCATTAGGTGTTTGTACTCTCAACCGAAACCCTGCTGACTTCAGTGTACCTGATGCACGAAATGAGTTCACTATTAGTGCAAAAGATTTGAGTGCTAAAAAGAGGAAGGAAAAGCATGGCTCTGTGAACTTGGATGGCAGGAAAAAACCAAGGGCGAGAAAGTATGGCCCGGGGAAAGAGTACTCGAGAAAATAATCGAGACATATATAGATGGTTTGGATTGTTGTTGTGATCAGATGGCTTAATTTAAATTGTTGAAATCTGGGATTTTTTTTTCTTTTTTTTGGTTGGTTGGCAGTTTGATGATGATACTCTTGAGGAACAGTTTTTGGTTGTGATGTTGTTTGGGATTTTATTTATCGTGTTTTAAGTTGGTATTCGTCTCAGGATTTTTCGAACATGACTTGCATATGGTTTAAGTTGAAATAAGAGTTCATTGCTTGGAAATAGCTGTGTAATAACTTAATCTTGATGCCTATATGTATGTATGTATGTATGTATGTATGTATGTATTTTCCTAGCTTGTTCAGTTGAGATTCTTGTTGATTTTGTGTCTTAAGGAACAGGGATGTTTGAAACTTTTATGTTGTTTTAAAATTGCCTTAGGCCATCTTCAAACTGAATATTGGTTTTGCGTTAATTCGGCGCAAAAATTGCACCAATTTGACACAATTACAGTAAATTCACTTGCAACCCAAAACACTATTCACTGCACCTAAAATGAATATTTTTTTCCCCTCGTTAATATAATCTTACAATTTTTCACAAATAAAACCCTACAATATGCATTTTCACTCAAAAAATTATTTTAAGTTGATGATTTGTTACCATCTGCATCAGTTGTTTCCACCAAGTTGATATTGTCCATGTCCCAGAATTTGATCATAAAACTGCACAATTGTTGGCTGTATGTTTTACAGATCCCTCACTTTCATCCCATTCCATGAGGTATGAGTCTCCTTCTTTGTTAACCCCACAAGAAAACAACCATGCCTTTATTTTTCCAGTAGTATCAGTTGACAATGTTGATTAATATAAACCCGTGAATATTGTATTATTGATAATAAACTATTTATAGAGATTATAAGAAAAATAAATGAAATCATAACCTACTACAATTAAGGAAATATAACAAATTTAAATAACTGAAATATACGGAAAGATATGGCAATCTAAACTAATATATTTTATTCTAATAGACAAGATAAACTGTGAGAGATGTGAGAATGAAAACCGATCAGATACTATGAAAGTAATCAATAGGATATAGTTATAACTAATTAAAACTTTTAAGAGCTAAATTAAAAATAATTTTTAAACTTTATAAACTTACAAGTTATTAAATAAAAAATAATTGAAAAATAAAAGGACTAAAGTGCAAAATAAAAAAAGAAAAAGAAAATTAGAGTTTGTAGCTGCACTAGAAATGGTGCAGCTATTGGCGCTGAATTGTCTCCAACCCAGTGCCATTTGCCTCTCAATCCACGCTATAATAACGTGGGTTGAAGATCGTCTAAGGAGCCTCTACTGCGCAAAGTGTATGCACTTATAAATCACATATAGAAAATCTAAAGCACATTTTGCAAATTTAATACTATGATTTCAATATTATGATACTATTTTAAACTTTTCATCATTTTAAGGGCATATTTCACTAGGAAAAAAATGGGACTCGAAAGTCGCATTTTTTGCGCAGAGACGGAGCTAAGGGTGTGCTGATGGCGATACTCGCACCCCCTCAACTTTATACAAATTTTATTTTTGGCCTATCGATTTCTTATA
Source organism: Verbascum thapsus (assembly GCA_963669365.1). Lineage (NCBI taxonomy): Eukaryota > Viridiplantae > Streptophyta > Magnoliopsida > Lamiales > Scrophulariaceae > Verbascum > Verbascum thapsus. Next base: position 12,984,011 of record OY770109.1, read on the forward strand.
TTCAAAATTTGGCCCCTCCCGAGATTGAGAATATCAAGTTTCGAGGCCAACATATGTATGTTTCGCAGATCCCTCACTTTCATCCCATTCCATGAGGTATGAGTCTCCTGCTTTGTTAACCCCACAAGAAAACAACCATGCCTTTATTTTTCCAGTAGTATCAGTTGACAATGTTAAATAATATAAACCCGTGAATATTGTATTATTGATAATAAACTATTTATAGAGATTACAAGAAAAACAAATGAAATCATAACCTACTACAATTAAGATTTAAATAACTAAAATATATGAAAAGATATGACAATTTAAACTAATATATTTTAATAACAGATGGTAACACGAAAATCTTAATTTAATAACAAATCAATCAATCTGAAATTAATATTTTATTACTAAAGGCAAATACAATTATTCTTTGCATGTCCATGCTATGCATATTTGATAAAAGAAAAAACTTAACGTTTATTTAGGTACTATCACTTTCCTTAAATTACTATTACTACAATTAATAGTAAAATTAAAGGGCAGTTTAGAAATAAATGATGGAAATATTATTATTTTTTAATGCGTACGGAAAGTCTTTATTCTAGTAATCACTTGTATACTGGCTATAGAAATATTAGGGCTGACGCAAGAACAAATAAAGGTGCAAAGCGTACGGTTCTTTGCAGTTCCCCAGCTGATTTTGAAACGCGACTTTACGCCTGTAGATTTAAGTGGACTGACGACTTTATATTCAAACATATATTATTACAGCTAGCAATGGCAGCTTTTATTCTGACCTCTATCACCATCTCGGTTCATAAAATTCTTTTTTCCCAAAATTTTAGTTTTAATTAAATATATCTCAAATATTAATATCGAGTTTATAAACTCATTTTTAATTGAGTTAAGTTCGAGTTCAATATATATTATATCGTTATTATCTGATTATGTAATATATATTATGAAATAATTTGAATGTTAGTAAGTAGTTAGTGAATAGAAACATTGGTTATTATCATTTAAGTATAAAGATATGAACATATAATATTTACCCCTTATTGATGAATCAATTTTTAGTGGTTTAAAGTATATGTTTTGCTTGAAAATTCATTGTTCATTAAATTTTCATTCACTATAGGTAGTTCTCATAAGTGTTTTTATGGATCAATTACATATATGAATATCAACTATCATTCAATATTTATTATTTAGTATCAATTTACAATTAATTAAAAAGTAGAGGAAAAATGTAAAGAAAAATAACAAAAGTTATAATCTAATATGTGGGACTCTAATTTTCTCTTATATAGTAAGTATATATAATTTCTTTTCTTTTTTTACATATTCGATTATATTCTTACGAAACTAAATAATATCGATGGTTCATAAAAATTGTTGTCATTCTTAATTGAAAGATTCAAATTAAAATTACTCAAATCATTTTCTTAAAACTTTTATGTATTTTGTTTTTATTTAATATTATAATCACTTCCCATAATCTTTAAAAAAATTGTATTTTATGAGATTAGTTATAAAATTGACATACATATTATTTAATTACATGTGTTTGGTTTGTAAGAAACGTAATATTTACATTATATATAACCACTCATACTTTATTGATTCAAAAAAAGACCAAAAATAAAAAGATTTTTTTTTTTTAAAACGTCGAAAATTACAAGCAAAATATTTATATTTCCTTCACACAAACTCACCCTCTTAAACAAAATATTTGTATTTCCTTGACTCGATTCGACTTGTACCCATATACATCCTTCTTTATTTGTTATATATATTTTTCTTCTGTTAGTTGCTGAGATAAATATTATTTTCACTCCTATGGAATAATTATTCTTATCAACACTTATAATAATAATAAGAGAAAAGGTAAATGAAAAAAAGAAGTTAATTATTAGATGATGACATATTCATTCAAAGTGAATTTTAGTCAAATTTACTCTTTCTAAATCTGTTGTAAGAGCTGCAGTAAACAGTAAGTCTGATGAAATCTAACTTGGAGCTTCTGTCTGAAATGTGTGATCTAGAATTTCTGAAAATTAATTCACAAATTAATAATTTAAATCTATCTGTATATTATATATATATATATTAATTCACAAATATTGTATTTGGTGTAGCATGATTAACCTAATTAATCCAGCAAACAAACATCCATGATTAAAGTTTGTAGCTATTTCAGAATGTGAAAAAGCTAAATGATATTACAAGAAAAACTTAATAATTAGTGATAATATAAATGATAAAAACACAATAGTAATAGTGACAAAAGTTACATAATTCTTATACCCATTATATATCAGATAGTGATAATTTATTCACTATTTCAATCATTATAGAACTTGTAAAACTTTATTATAATCACAATAAAATTTCTGGTCAATTAATAATTGATAACTAGTAAACATAAGTGCATTCTAGGTACAAACTTTTTTTAAAATATATATAATATATATTAGTTTCCTTAATTAAAGGCCTTAATCTGTACTCTGGAAAGATATTGATAGTAATAATAGGGTTCTAACCGGATTGTTTAACTTTTTGGGTTTCAATAAATAAAATAATTTAGTATATATTTTAAGGATTATTTAATTATGCTGCTAATCTAATGCATTTTAAGATCGCTTAAAATATAATGTAATTCACAGTTTACACAGGAAAGAAAAAATTATAGTTTTTTTTTTTTTTTTCTGTTAGGTTTAACGTTTACGTATTGATATTTTAATTGTGTTATTTTTGTATTTGTTGAAATATATGGTCCACTTCCACTTTCAGACCTAATTCATCTGTCAAGGACCCAATTGCCAGTTGTCACAGCATACTTAATTAAATAAAAAAACTTACCCTTATACATGCAAGGTATTATAGGCTAGGGGTAACCATAAACCCGTCCAACCCGCCCAAATCGCTCAAACCGAACCGATCCGCCCGCAAATCGTCGGTTTTAAACTTTTAAATAATAATGACGGTTTGATATTGTCGCCACCCGCCACTTTTGGGTCGGGTGGTGGGTTTGAAATTTGTAACCCGCCTAAACCGTAACCCAACCGCTAATGATATAAAATATACACATATGTATATTATAGAGATTAAAAACAAGCTTTAAAATTGTAACACCCCATTTTTGAAAAATCATGTATAACATATTTTTGCATATAAGTACAATTTTTATTTATAGTTTATTACATATCATTCCTTTAATATTTTTAGACGAGCTTTTCGTTTAATCGAAATAACGAACTAATGTTTTCTTAAGTTTGAAAAGTCTTGCAGGATAGCTACCTGAAGAGATCGAGTTCGATCGTGATGCACACGACGACATATGTAATTATGAACGGACGAAAAATGGATAAGTTGCATGTTTAATATATAACTTCAGTAATTAACATATCTATATATATATAATTAACATATACATATATATAGGGAGAGAGAGAGACTGTGTTATGTTCATTTAAGTGATGAGGGTGACAAGTGTCTAACTTAGAAAGCTCCACACCATTACATGACATTAGGTGTTAATACATAATTCTTTCTTACTATGACTCATCTTGGGAAATCATTTTATTTAAAGTTGATCCTATATTTTTTTATTTCTACATAAACTTCTCTTTTCTTATGCAATTTCTCTCCCATCTCTCTACAACCTCATATCTCTCAAGAAAACTTCTAATTTCTCCTTCAAAAATCTTACTTTTCAAAGGAGTAAAGAAGCAAGAGCATAGCAAGTAGAAATGGCTCAAGTGTAGTAGTCTTCTTTCAAGCACAAAGAACTTTTGTTGAACTTTCAAGAGGTAGTTTCTTTTCTTGTTACTAATTTTCATCATTTTCCTCCTTGAAAACATGATTAGGTTGCTAAACATTGTATTGCATGTATGATCTAAAGAGGGATGTCAATTATGTGATGAGTTTTGTTGCATGTGTTATTTTATGTGGCTGATTGTCAAAATATGTCCTTATTTGGAGTTAAGGGTGCTAATTCATGTCAAAATATGTCCCTTACCCAACTCATTGCATGTGTGATCTAAAGATGAATCCCCACAATATGAAGAGTTTTTGTTGAATAGCTTGTTTTATGTGGTTGATATTAAAATAAATGTTATTTTAAGTGTTGATGGTGCAAATAGATGTGGAAATAGTCTTTGCATGTTTAATTCTCTTACCAAAAATTATTGCATGTATGATTTAAGAGTGATTTCCTACAAGTGTGATGAAATTTGTTGGATCTTTTATTCAATGTGTTAGATCTAGAAAAAAAAGATGTCATTTTGAGTGTTGATTGTGGAATTACATGTTGAAATAGACTTTACATGTTTAATTATCAAGTCTAAACTTCTCGCATGTGTAATAAAATGGGTTAAGGTGGTTTTATTGAGGATGATTGATTATAAAACTCGAATTTACATTTTTATTAAGGAAATATGTGAGTTTGAACAACTTGTGAAAATTCTGAAAATTTTAATTTTCTTTGTCGATTTTTATAAATTCTTATACTTGAAATTTTAGAAAACTGTTTTAGTATGTTGTTCTATATGATGTTGGGAGTCTATGGTTAAAATTTGGTAATTTTTGGAGTAATACACGAATTACAGTGAATTTTCAAAATTAGTGCAGTTTCTAATTGAATTCTTATGATTTTTAACTGTAGAAGAAAAAGTTTATAAATTCGATCGAGATGAATATTTCAAACATATTTTACTATGTTTATATACATGATGTTATAAGTTTAAATTATAAATTTCAGAATGCTTTAGTAACTATACGATTTATAGTAAATTTTAGAAGATTAACTGGTTTTAGAGCATTTTCAAACAAATTTTGGTTATGATAAATATTTATTAAAGCTTTTGTAGTTTGAAATTATATCCACTATTTTGGCATAATTAAATAAGGAATTTTCAGTAAATGCATGATTAATTTAGTGAATTTTTGATAAATATACGAATTATGAAAATTGTTACAATGAAGAGTGCATTTAAGCCTTAAGTTGCTAGTTTAAAATTAATTTGTGTTGCTATGATTAAAAGTATTATTATGCATATTTGAGACACATCCATGAAGATACTTAATGAAAAGATTAGAAGTATATGTATTACATGTTTTGGAAATGTGTTTTAAAATCTAAATGTTGATGAACGGTCGAGTGCAGTACGAGACGATCTGGACACTTCAGGAGCCATCCCCGCATCTAAGTGAAACGTCAAGTGGGTAACGTTTATTTTCAGTTACATTGATTAGAATAACTCTTATGTTGGATGAGATGAAACGACATGATAAAGTACCAGGTTGACAAACCTTGGAGTAAAGTACCAGGGTTGACGAACCTTGGCGTAGACCAGGTCTGCGAACCTTGGAGTTAGGCCAGGTGATGAACCTTAGAGTAGACCAAGTCTTCGGACCTTGGAGTTAGGCCAGGTTGACGAACCTTGGAGTAGACCAGGTCTTCGAACCTTGGAGTAGGCCAGGTCTTCGGACCTTGGAGTAGGCCAGGTCTTCGGACCTTGGATGATGCTTTCGACGTATTGGTTAATCTCTTCAACGCAAATGCAAGTAACCGTTATCCACTAAGATTCTTCAAATCTTACGTTGCTAAGTTTGATCTTTTTCAGGTCCAGCTTACGACGAAGTGGATGAGTAGCCAGCTGTATGGACTTCCCTCTAAAAGTATATATATGTTATGTTTTAATATACGTAAATGAATATAAATCAGATAATGCTTAATGTTTTGGGAACTACTGTTTTCAATATTTAAGTAAACATTTTCATGTGTTCATAACAAGGTTTTGATTTGCAAATGTGGGTATAACACGAGTTAATTTTGCATGGTTAGATTTTAAAGTTAAGAAAAAAAATACTCGTGTTTTATAATGAAGTCTTCCGCTGTATTTATTTACGAAATAAATTTTATATTTCTTTAGAAAATATATTTCTCATGCTCACAGTCACGGGGGCAACTCGACTCCTATTAAGTTGGGGTTGGGGTGCTACAAAAATAATATAGATATATACACTCTAATAATAATAATTTTATTCATATTTATATAACACACTTTACTTTTATTTGGGAAAAATTTAAAACTTTGTTTTGAACACTTATTTTATTATATTTGAATAAAATTTTATTTTCACAACCAACAAAATATGTTCTACATATTTATGATTAAAATTTTTATAATATTTTATTTTTTAATTATATTAGAGTTTTCCCCCATTATAAATAATGATCATATGATTTTTCTTTATAACACTAATTAATTTTCTACACTCTACCAACTCAATTGTTTTTAATTAAATGTACAAAATATAATATGTTTTATTAGTGTACTACTAACTAGTTAACAATAACCAAAAATGAAAAAGAAAGATAAAACCGCCAACCCGCTCGCTAAATTTATTAACCCGAGCGAATCGAAACCGCTCGGTTTGAAAAAATAAATATAATGTAATTTTGGGTTGTTAGTTTGTCCACCCGCTCATGTCGGGTCGGGTTGGTTTTTTTCTTTAAAATCGTCTGAACCCGACCGCGTACACCCCTAATATAGGCTTTGGGTGTAGATTTTGAGATTTAAATACAAGAAAGTTTCGGTCAAAATTTTGAGAATATATAAACTTTTAATTACTAAAAAGTCATAAAATATTTATTGAAATTATTAGAAAAATTTATGTGAAATTTTGGATATATTTAATTATCCTAGTTGTATATTTTTTTACTTTAATGATATTCGATACTTGAAATATATATAGTGAGCTTTGTTAATGATTATGATTAAAATCTGTTGCAGCAAACGTGTTGATAAAATATAAAGTTCAAAACCATAATACAATTTTTAGGAGATAAAATGAATCTTTACACTATTAAATTAAAATTAATTATTATTTATATAAAAGTGTAGATAATTTAACATTGTTTTAAATTTTGATATATTTTGAGTTTCCATTCAAATTTCGATATTTTGTAAACTAATTATAGTATTATTTGAAATTTCGAAAACATTTCATCTATCATTTGAAATTTAGCAAAAGTTTGGATTTTGATCAAAATTTCGGTAGATATTCTACAAAATTGAATCATTTAGAGTGAAATTCATTTCAAAACCCTAGAAAAACAATTTTTTTTAACGACTTTAATGTTATAATGGAAATTTAAGACCATGTATACATGAAAATTTACAGAAGAGGTCTTGTTAATAATGAGGCTAGGGTTTGGGATTAAGACCATGTGTGATCCTAAAGTTTTTACCTAAGTATTTAAGTAATTATTTAGGGTTTGGCACTAGTAAATTACGCGGTACTAGCCAAAAATTGATGTAATTGTTGGAGCTTGTGTGTGCACAATTTAAAGTTTTGAGTATATATATATAATATATATATATATATATATGGATTAGCATCCAAATGGATGTGGCCAGATTTTCATATGGATGTTAATTATAAGCTAATCTTTAGAGTAAATATAGCAAAGAATAAACATGTTTCCACATATTATCTAACTTGCTATATATCTGTCTTTGACACTTAATGCACAAAATTGTATAGGATTTCCATATAATTTGGAAAGAATATTTCATGTGAAATGCAGATAAAATAATATTTATTTGGATATACAATGTTCATTATTTAATATATGCAGATTCAATTAATTATGTGCACTTGAATAAAAACATTTATGAACCAATAATATGCAATTTTTCCGCAGCATTCTATTATTGTAGGTAATTAAAACTTCGGATAATTGCAGTAACCTTTCTGAAGCTTAGGACCCTCGTATTTGAAATATTGTCATGACCTCACTTTTGATACTTTTTTCATTTTTTTACTTATTAAATACTGAAATACTCTTCATTTTTTTATTGAATTTTTTTTCACTTATAATCTATAAAAAAGGAACAATTATCGAATACCATCAAATGAAATAAGAAGAATGAAATACATAAAAAGGGGTATAATTAAAAACTTCAGAGAGTATAACTCACAACCCCTAAATAAAAATATTATCTTCACTAATAGTTAATCCCCTATTTAAATAAATATTTATTACGTACTTATGTATGTTAATAATCAAACATTTTTCATGAACATGTACAAGTTTAGTTTTTCTCATTTACAAAATACCATAAATTCATTATTAAATACTAAAAGATCACTCTTTATATTCAGATATGATTTTTTATAATAAAATTCAAAGCTTCTAATGTATAAAAATAGCATATTAATTTAGTGAAATAACTAGTTTGAAAAAAGGAGGGAAATACACCTCTTATGCACCAGTATACCATTATGTTTTTCTCAAATATATAAAGGAATATTGATTAGAAAAACAATAAATTATGACTATTTCATAAAAACAATAGTGCAAATAAAAAAAGGTCAAAGCTAAACAAAGTTATAAATATAACATTTGCTCTTCCATTCTTGAAGTTGTTCGTAATTGAAAAATAAGAATTGTCCATATTATTACTACAAATCTTTAATTATCAATTTGAATTTACACTAAATACATATGCAAAAAATATTTTAAATAAAGTGAAGTTTTTTATATTGGTGACTTTTCGTAAAAATAAGAATGATATCACAAATTAAAATTACATAGTCAAAATAACATGATTGTTAATATTAGGGGAATTAGAAGAAAACAATCTTAATTAATATTTATTTGGTACATAATGATTCATTATTAAAAAGAATTAATTAATTTTAGTTTAGAAATATGAAAAACATATCTTTTAAAGAACTTCGAGATGCATCTTTTTTCATGTCATTTAGTTGTTTTATTTCATCCCCCAATTACTTATATAATTTTAACCCTATTTTAGTCCAAAGTAGAAGGGCTTAAGTAAAAATGGATGCTGATGCTAATATTTTAAAGTTGATGGAGTATGAATGTCAAATACGCAAAGTTGAAGGGAAATTAGTGCAATTATCTCTAAAACTTGTATTAAGAGTTTCGGCATGCATATTGGGCATTACTTAGAAACCATATTTAACAAAACACATTGAAAAAATTTATTAGAAGAGGGAAATTCATTGATTGAAAATCCGTACTCAAATCTTATCGGATCTTTTATTTCAAAATTCGTTTCATAAAATATTTCACTTTATATGTACATTTTTCGTGTATAAAAGGTAAACGATCCTATACGTTTAAAAATGTATCTTTTTACATGTGATGTAACGTTCAATCTAGATTGTTTCTTGAAAAATGACATTTCATCCTATACTCCAGTTATTGTGTATTTACGAATTGAATAAAATATTTTCATAATAATAGTTAATTTAAATTATATATACTAATGGGATAAAAATATTTTGAAATACAAGATACGATAATAATATTAAAAATGGATAACCTAGAATTAAAAAAAGAAGGCATTTAGAAATTATTATGAATTAAACAACCAAGTGAAAATACATGAAAGTATAGTACCAAGGTACCATATGGCCAGTTATCCTAGGAAGTAACTATTTCAAAAATAAAATAAAGTCGAATATTCTCTCACTTTCTTCATAATTATTGGCTCAAATATAATTCAATAAATCCACATATAATTCACAATAAATAAATTACATAATATATAATTTACTCATTTTGTGAGATGCATTTGAATTCAGTTAACTCAAATTAAATTAAAACATTAAATGCAGAAGTTAAAGATAAAATAAAATTCTGTAAAAAACTATATCAATGAATCATTTTATTTTTGTTAAAAAATCACCACTTTTGCCCTCATCAATTGTCAAATAATTTTATACTTTCATAGTCACTTTGTTCTTTGATTTATCTATAAAAACTTACCCAAAAAAAAAAAAAAGTTCTTTGATTTATATAATATATATATATATATATCATCCCAACTTACTCATGTGATTTGGTGTGTTGTGCTGTTTCTCTGCAGAAAAACACACACACACACACATCACAAACTTTTTCTTCTTTCCATTTACTCTTCAGCATACTCTTGCTGCCTATCCAAGATTCAAAACATATATATATATACACACATATATATAGCACATTGTCATTGGTACAATTTTCCCCCAAACAAAGAAAATTAATATTTAGCCAAACATTCCCTTTGTTCTATGATTGAGTGTACCTTTTCTTCTCTATGCTCTGAGATTGGTTCAAAAGATTTGAAGACCCATTTCTCCTGGTACCAAAACAAGGTAATAATTATCATTTTATAGCTCTTTTTTTTGTTAGTTATGCTTCAAATCTGGTTCTTTGTAAGCTGTAAGTGACAATTTTGTCGATGTTCTTGATGGGATTTTTGAGAAAGTTCGTAGTTTTAACTTTTTAAATTGATAAATGATTTTTAAGCATCTTTAATTGTTTTGTTTAAGTACCAGATTATAGTTTTTTGAAAAAAGTTGCATTTTGATTTGGATTTCTGGATCATTTTTCTCAGGATGCTTGTGTGACAGTGAGGAGAAAAGTAAGGAACTTTTGATATATTGAGTGTTTGTTTCACAATTGCCCTTATCCTCGGAGCTTCAAAGAGTTGTTATAATGTCCCTATTATGGAAAGAATCATATGTCTTAAAGCAGTAGCATAAAGGGGATAAACAAATTCTACTTTGACATAACAGCAATTATTAATCGAAACTATTCAGAAGGGTTTTCTCATATCGATATTGCCCGGTTTGAGGAATCTTTGTTATGATTGAAGTTTGGAGGATGAATAGGCGAATCTCAATGTGGGATTTGTGTATTATGTTATAATTTTTGCGAAAAAACGTTTTTTTGTGTTAAATTGGATACTAGTTGAGATATCAAAATGGCATCAATTCGAAGAACATTATCCCCCGTGCCTCGACCTGGAGCTTTAATGAATGGCGAAGCATGTCAAGTTGCATCCCCTTTGTCGAAATCGTCTTCAAATAGTCAAAACTACCCTCCACATGTTGACTTATCATCTTCTTCATTCGACTATGCATTATACAAGGCCCGAAATTTTGTTCTTGGTTTTTTCTCGGGTAGATCATCTCGGCCCTTTGATAGAACAAAGCTAAAGGGGCAAATTTGGCGAAGAGGAATTTTACACTTCTTGATGTGTTTTATTGTTGGTCTTTTTATCGGGCTCGCCTCATTTGTTTTGTTAAACACAAGTTTTATGTCTAAAAGCCAACCTTTCAACTTTGATCGGAAAAATGACACGTCAGCACTTGGTGAATTCTCTTTGAGTGAAAACGTTGTACCAGAGCCAAAAAGGATGAATATCGAACTAAAAGATGGTGATATTTCGAATAATACATTGGATCAAGCTTCGAATGTGGACTTTGATAAGCTTTTGATAATTGTAACGCCTACATTTGGTCAACCACTTCAGGTTTACTATATGAATCGTTTGGCGCACACGTTGAAACGGGTCCCACATCCCCTTCTGTGGATAGTTGTGGAGATGAATTCTCAGTCTATCGAAATAGCTGAGTTATTGAGGAAAACGGGCGTCATGTATAGACATCTCGTTTGCAGCGTTAAGAATTCTACTGCGAAAATGGATAAAAATGCACTATTAAGAAATGTGGCCCTTTCACACATTGAAAAACATCGTCTTGATGGAATTGTTTACTTTGCAGACGATAATCAGATATACTCTACTAGTCTCTTTGACCAAATGAGGCATATCAGGTACTTACTTTAGTTTTTAACAATGTATATGAAATTTTTTGCTGTCTTTTAAAGTTCATATTAGTTTACATGTTCCTAATAATGAAAAATTTCTCTTAAAAGATAATTCTTTTCTATATGCAGTCGATTTGGGACATGGATTGTAGCCAAGTTGGAGGGATCCGAAGGCAGTGTTTTATTGGAGGGTCCCACTTGTAACGGCTCGCAAGTGACAGGGTGGCACGTGGTTGATATGACGAAAAGGAATCGAAGATTTCATGCTATTATGTCGGGATTTGCATTTAATAGCACTATCATTTGGGATCCTAAGAGATGGCATAGACCTACACTCGAACCAATTAGGTTGGTTGAGACGGCGGAAGAAGATTTACAAGTGAGTTTTTTTGGTAATAGTAAAAGCTTTTATGGGAGTCGAATTAATTAGTATATATGGATGATATTCGAAAACTATATGATATGATTGTTAGATACATATGCTTTTGATCTATATATATATATATATGCGGGATCTTCTATTGCAAGCCACGGGTTGAGTTGCATGTGTCCTATTTATGGAATTTTGCAATTAAGGATTAAGAAAACAACCATGTCCCTAGGGCTGTCAATGGGCGGAGAATATTCAGACCAAAACCGGACCCACAAAAAAGTATATTACCTGGACCCGACCCGTACCCAACCGCATACCCTGGTCCAAGAAAAGTTGGACCCGACGGGCAGGGTACGTTTGGGGTCGGGTCTGTGTCGGGCAAACGCCCACGGGTAAAAAGTAGATGCAAACACGACGCGGACCCGAACTATCTAGTGTCATCGGGTCCGGGTCGGGTCTGGGTCTCAGACCCTACTTGTAGGGTCCGGGTGTAGGTTTTCTATTGAATGGGACCGGGTCTGGGCAATCCCCGCCCATTGACAAGCTTGCATGTCCTGCAAAAGGAAGTTGCCATAGAAGATCATATTTAGTATACTATACATGCAAAATGCAAGTAATTTATTGATATATATCAATTTTATTACAGGCGAGCGCATTTATTGAGCAAATTGTGGAGGACGAAAGTCAAATGGAATGCTTTTCTATGGACTCTTCAAGCATCATGGTTTGGCATCATACCACGGGCTCACATTCTGCCGGTTTACAAGCAGCAATTTGGACACTAATGTTCCACTAATTTGGCATTTTCGAAAATCTTTAAGCAAATTATGAAAATCGAAAGGATCGATTATATGATTATCTCTGTATAGCTGCTGAGTTTTAAACCATCTATCTATGAGAAGGCAAAACTATAGCCATCTAGTTAGAATGGTAGACGATTTGCGAATTTGGTCACTAGCCCATTATATTTTTGTTCGTTTTTTGAATTTTTCATAGTCGAAAACGTTATAGTAAGTTGCAATTTTCTGATTTTTCGATTTGTGGTTTAATGATATCGTTTTTGGAAAAAAGGGTGCTTATTTATTCTATTGCATATCTTTATTCTATTGAAATTGTAGTATAGAAGAATGAGTAGAGCTTACTTCATTCTTTGTCTCTTATTCTCAAAATGAAAAGCTTTTCATCTCTTGTAATGAATATAACATTATTTCTTCGTTTTTTCTTTTTCGTTTAGTTCAAAAATGATGCCTAATCTCGATCTAATTCTACTCGCACTTCTTCACGGTTCATTCATATCTTGTATTCTTCTTCTTGCTATATTAATCATTTTGATATGTCTTCTTACTACATTCTTTATCATGTTACTATTGATGGTTTTTATCGATTTCTATGATATTTTCTCGTTTGTTTCCTGGAATTTTGGGAATTTAAAATCTGATATGGAGTTGGCGTTTGTGGTCATTTTGTTCGTTTTGGTTCGGTTTGTTACTAATATGACATTAGTTTCAAAGCCCCTGTTAGAAAATATTGGTGTCAACTTGAAACTGAAACTGCAAAAGCTAAGGGACCGAAGACGATAAACGTGCCATCTTCATCATCTTCTTCTTATTATTGTAATTTCTTGTTTTTTTCACATAGATTTATATGATCTGAAGTATAAATTTGTCCACATTATGACTGTAAGGCTATACAGTTATAAGATATTGTAATTCTCCATAATGACTGTTGTTTTGCTTCTATACAAATATCATTACTGTTGTACCACAGAATAGGCAACAATATCAGTTTATAGAAAGTCTTCTCATTCAGAACATGACTTGAGTTTATTTGTCAACAATAGTTTGATCTGCATGATAACTTGCTTATACGATAAAGACGATTCACCTATGACCCGTTTCGGACCCGACCCGTGTCCTTCAGAGCCGGATATTGGGATCACCATTCCAAAAGTCGAAAGTGGAAACTTGTTGGAGATGTGATACTTTATCCCGGTCTTGTCCTCTCTCGGGATCATAACCGTTTCGGGTCCGACCCGTTTTGGACCCGACCCGTGCCCTTCAGAGACGGATATTGGGATCACCATTCCAAAAGTCGAAAGTGGAAACTTGTCGAATATGCGATACTTTATCCCGGTCTTGGCCTCTCTCGGGATCATAACGCTCGAGTAGATGCGTGCTGCCCATAACGTTGAGATACTCGAGAGATGAGGCCTTGCGTAGGAGCCGATGAGGAAGGGCCTGTAACTCCATGCAATCCAACACAAGTAAGTGCTCCAAACAAGGCATTATCTTCAAGTTTTCACTATTCTCTTCATCTTCTTCACTTATATCTTCCCATTCTCTCCATTCAGAGCACCACATCAAGCTCAATCTCTTCAGTCGAGGAAATTTTACGCCTAATCCAGGTACGTTTTTCCCCAAAAACTCGTTCCCAAGTTTTTTCATTCCAAACATGTCTTCAACATTGAGTTGCTCCAAGAATGGAAGTTGTCCTAAAGGAGGCAAAGATTTAGAGCCTCCAATCTCTCTGTACACTGCTAGATTCGCGAATCAATTGCTTTTGATTGTGAGTTTTTTGAGATTCGTTAGATTTTCGATCCATTTAGGCATGTAAAGCCCTGCAAATTCGAGAATTCGCAGGTTTGGAGGTGCATGTAGAGCCTCAATCACTTGAAATTTGATCTTACCTGCCCAGTGTAACTGAAGTTCAGTAAGCAACTTTTTGTCTTTTAAGTTCGAATATTCGGCCTTGACGATATCATCTTCCCGCACCAAACCCGCGATACAAATGCGTAAACATCCTTGAATTTGGTTCAAATCTTTCAAAATCTCAAGGTTATTACACTCCTTTGTAGCGTAAAACTGGTTCAGTGTCTGTAGAGCAGTTAGTTCCTTACAACCATCTGAAAACTCGAACTTCGAGGGCGTCCCAACGTTCAATAAATGTCTAAGTTTTTTCAACCGTTGGATCTGTTTGGGTAGCCCTATAAGAATGTGACAAAACTCGAGCCCCAAAGTCTGTAACTTGTACAAATTGCATATATCATCTGGTAGTTTTTGTATGGGATTGAGGCTCAAATCCAAACATCTTAAATGGATCAATTTCCCAATCTCCCTTGGCATTTCTTGCAACTCACAGTTCGTCAAACTCAACGATCTCACTCGTTTAACGAGCCCACCAAATCCCGAGGAACCCTTTTCGTGCAAAACAGGCTTCGGAGATTTTCAGGGTTACAGATCGAAACGAGGCTCGTAGCTGCATTCGGTTCACAAATGTTTACATAACGGGCATTTGGGTAAACCTCTCTCTGTGTGCAACTATCCAAGATCAAACACTCGTTCTCGGTCAAGAATCGCGCGAAATCGTGCATTTTGCACCTAATACACACCGATCATCCGTTTTCTCGTCTTTATCGAAATCTTGGAAGATACGAACGCGCGGCTAGATCGTCGAAAAATTCGTCCCTTCGTTTCCATCTCGTCCTCGCTTCCGTTCGACGCGAGCAAATCGTGCGCCATCCAGTATCGTATCAGCCTATCAACCTCCATCACCGAGTCCTTTGGAAAAACGGCGCAACAGAGAAACAAGCTTACTTCGGGCCGTAACTCATCGAAACTGAGTAACAACAATGGAAATAGATCTGTTCTGACTTCATCCAATTCCCACATCTCACTCTGCACACTTTTTCCCATTCTCTACGCTTCGTTTGAAGCGATAAAAACTGCCCACGATCTTTGCCGCGAGTGGCACCCTTGCATTTCTTAACTATCTCACGACCGATCGTTCTAAGCGCGTCTAAGTCCTCTCCCGTCTCTCGGCAAAGGCTCGTTGGCTCAATAGGGGACCAACAATCTGAGTCTGATAAAGGGTGCAAGTGTTGTATATCGGAGCTTTTAGTGCCCATTATGTTGCTGCAACATTCTGTTTTCTAGTCGTCACCAAAACTCGACTACTCGATTCACAGTTCGACAGAGCGATTTTCAATGGGTCCCACATCGTATCGTCCTTGCTCACGTCGTCGAGAACAAGTAGAATCTTTTTGCCCATAGTAGCTTCTTTTATACATTGCAATAGTGTTTCGAATTGTGAGAGATTTGGGGTGTTCTTGTTTAAGTACTCGAAGAATCGCTTTACAGATTTTGATCCCGTCGAAGGGATGCGAAACGCATACCCAAAACCTTTGTGTTGGAAATGGGTTTTCACCAGCGTTTATCGTTGTAAACCGAGCTGGGCTAGAGTCGTTTTCCC